>JAJFZO010000655.1:0-75000 GCA_021397835.1 Moringa oleifera
TCCTCGTTAAGGGATTTAGATTATACTCATTCCAATTACCAGACTTAAAGAGCCCGGTATTGTTATTTATTGTCACTACCTCCCCGTGTCAGGATTGGGTAATTTGCATGCCTATTGCCTTCCTTCGATGTGGTAGCCGTTTCTCAGGCTTCCTCTCCGGAATCGAACCCTAATTCTCCATCACCCATCACCACCATAGTAGGCAACTATCCTACCATCGAAAGTTGATAGGGCAGAAATTTGAATGATGCATCGCCGGCACGATGGCCTTGCGATCCGTCGAGTTATCATGAATCATCAGAGCAACGGGGGAAGCCCGCGTGGACCTTGTATCTAATAAATGCGCCCCTTCCATAAGTCGGGGTTTGTTGCACATATTAGCTCTAAAATTACTACGGTTATCCGAGTAGTAGGTACCATCAAACGAACTATAACTGATTTAATGAGCCATTCGCAGTTTCATAGTCTGAATTAGTTCATACTTACACATGCATGGCTTAATCTTTCAGACAAGCATATGACTACTGGCAAGATCAACCAGGTAGCATCTTTCGAGACGCCGCGCCAACTAAGCTGAGCGAAAGGCCTATCAATCATGCAGGTCATCGTGTGCCGCCGCACCCAAGCTGCTAAGCGCGAAATTGTTTCAATAGCAAGGGACGATTCTTCAATGGCAAGGGACCACCGATAAGGCCTTGGCAGCAGGGGTGTCACAACATGCCCAGGCTGGCCGTGTGGCTCACTCATTGCTAACGGTCGATGATCGTGTCCTCGATCGTGCTGCGCAACAAGTTCGCTTCTAGGCAAGAATAAGCGTCGAGATCCAACCTCACGTCCACCGCCTCGAGGGCCCGCGATGAGGCACTCCGCATGCTCGAAATCCCCCCAACGATTTGGCCTTCACATAGCATGCATCATCGTTAGCTTCGCCGCCCACACCATCGAGCTTGTCTAGCCATATCCCAGCTTATTATCCCATGATTATTCTTGCTTCATTGCCCACGTTTTTCCCACCGATGAGGCCTTGGCAGCAGGGGTGCCCAGGCTGGCCGTGTGGCTCGCTCGTTGCTAACGGCTGATGATCGTGTCCTCGATCGCGCTGCGTAACGAGTCTGCCTAGGCAAGCCTGAGCGTCGAGATCTAACCCAACGTCTGCCACCTCAAGGGCCTGCGACGACGCATTCCGCATGCTCAAAATCCCCCCAACAATTTGGCCCTCACATAGCATGCATCATCGTTAGCTTCGTAGCCCACACCATCGAGCTTGTCTAGCCACATCCCAGCTCATTATCCCACGATTATTCTCGCTTTGTTGCCCATGTTTTTCCCATCGATGAGGCCTTGGCACCAGGGGTGCCCAGGCTGGCCGTGTGGCTCGCTCATTGCTAACGACCGACGATCGTGTCGTCGATCGCGCTGCGCAACGAGTCCGCCTAGGCAAGCCTGGGCGTCGGGATCCAGCCCCGCATTTGAAACCTCGAGGGCCTGCGACCAAGCACTCCGCATGCTCAAAATCCCACCAACAATTTGGCCCTCGCATAGCATGCATCATCGTTAGCTTCGCCGCCCACACCGTCGAGTTTGTCTAGCCACATCCCAGCTTATTATCCCATAATTTCTCTCGTTTCGTTGCCAACGTTTTTCCCACCGATGAGGCCTTGGCAGCAGGTGTGTCACGCCTTGCCCAGGCTGGCCGTGTGGCTCGCTCAATGCTGACGGCCGATGATCATGTCGCCGATCGCGCTGCGCAACGAGTCCGCCTAGGAAAGCCTGAGCGTCGGGATTCAACCCCATGTCCGCCGCCTCGAGGGTCTGCGACGAAGCACTCCGCATACTCGAAATCCCCCCAGCGATTTGGCCCTTTTGTAGCATGCATCATCGTTAGCTTCGCCGCCCACACCGTCGAGCTTGTGTAGCCACATCCCAGCTCATAATTTTTCTCATTTCGTTGCCCACAATTTAGTGGATTTCATTTCTGACGTTTTCCCCACTCCGTTGGCTACTGATCGGGCGTCCCACACTCTTCGGCCGATGTCGCCGGCCGCCTGCCTGCCGGTGGTGGTGGCTGCCACAGCCACGCACCACCGGCTGGATGGGCAACGTAGTAAGCCGTCTTGCACATGACATGCGCGTTGGGTTGCCCAAGCCCAGCGCCTGCCCACGTGGGATGGGCAAGGAGGAGGCATGCATGGCCTGTTGGCAACCAGCAAGCTAGGTGACCACCTCCCCCCCTAAAGAGTCTTAAATGAAATTTCACTCCCGGCAGGAGGAAACATCAATATGTCTAAGCCGTCATAATGGGTCTAAAAAATTATTTACTTGGAATTTTGAGCTGAAATTTTGTACATAAATGGAGAATAATCATATTTACCACGAAAAAAAATTTCAGAATTTTATGGGAACTAAATTTTTTTTAATGAATTTTCTACAGCCGAAAATTGAAAAAATCATCAAAAATAGCCCGTGAGTTGAAATGATCCCAAACTTCAGGGGCAGACTCCTCATGAATTACAAGAATTATTAAAGTCCTTTCAGGACCAATTCCATGATGAAAAGATGGTCAATTCACAACAATTTCGCAACTGGGCATTGCGACCAGCAGGCTGGGGCAGCTGTGCCTCTGCTTGGCCCATGGTGCTTGCTGACAGCCCTGTCCTGCGCACCTCCAGCCACCCCATGGCAGCCCTCAGGGTCCACCAGAGCCAGGGGCCATGGCCAAGGCCAGCTTGCCCATGAAATCAACGCCCACAGCATGTAATGAGCCTCACAGCGTGCTCGCTGCTGGCTCGTGTGGGGCGCCCCTTGCAAGGCTAGCGCCGTGCTTGCTGGTGACTGCTGTGGCTCCCCTGGCTCGCACGCTGGGCAGTCAGTCAAGGGGCAGGGATGAGGGGGCTGGCTCGCGATTAGCGCCCGCGGCCTGGCTGGCGCGCAGACCGCTGCCGCACTCCGGGCGAGCAGCCCATGCCGTGCCTCCTGAGGGGCTGCTAGGGCATACCTCCCGTGTCCAGGGTGCATGCAACGCGGCCCTCCTGGCTTGCACGCTGGGCACTAAGTCGAGGGACAGGGATGAGGGCGCTGGCTCGCGATGGGCGCCTGCGGCATGGTTGGCGCGCCCACCTCTTTCGCACGCTGGGCGAGCAGCCCATGCTGTGCCTGCCGGGGGCTGCCTGGGGGTGCCACCCATGCCCAGGGTCCATGCAATGCGGCACCCCTAGCTCGAACATTGGGCAGTCAGTTGAGCGGCTGGGACGAGGGGGCTGGCTCGCGATGGGCGCCAGCGGCTTGGCTGGCGCGCCCACCGCTGCAGCATGCTGGGCGAGCAGCCTATGCGGTGCCTGCTTGGGGCTGCCTGGGCGTGCCACCTGTGCTCAGGATCCGTGCGACACGGCCCCCCTAGCTCACTCGCTGGGCACTACGTCGAGGGACAGGGACGTAAGGGCTGGCTCGCGATGGGCGCCCACGGCCTGGCTGGCGAGCCCACCTCTGCCGCATGCTAGGTGGGCAACTCATGTCGTGCCTACTGGGGGCTACCTTTGGGTGCCACCTGTGCCAAGGGTCCATGCGACGCGGCCCCCCTGGCTTGCTCGCTGGGCACTTAGTCGAGGGACAGGGACGAGGGGGTTGGCTCACGATGGGCGCTTGTGGCCTGGCTGGCGCGCTCTCCTTTGCCGCACGCAGGGCACTTGGCCCATACCTTGTCTGCTGGGGGCTGCCTAGGCATGCCTCCCGTGCCCAGGGTTCGTCGGACGCGGCTCCCCTGGCTCGGTCACTGGGCACCAAGTCGAAGGACAGGGACGAGGGGGCTGGCTCGCGATGGGGGCCCGTGGCCTGGCGAGCGCACCCATGCTGCCGCACATTGGGCACTTGGCCCATGCCGGGTAAGCTGGGGGGCTGCTGAGGCATAAATCTCGTGCCCAGGGTATGTGACGCGGCTCCCCTGGCTCGCTCTGTGGGCACTAAGTCGAGGGACAGGGACAAGGGGGATGGGTCGTGATGGGCGCCCGTGGCCTAGCTGGCGCGCCCACCGCTGTCGCATGCTGGAGACTTGGCCCATGCCGGGCCTACTGGGGGCTGCCTGGGTATTTCTCCCGTGCCCAGGGATCGTGCGACGCGGCTCCCCTGGCTCACTCGCTGGGCACTAAGTCGAGGGACAAGGATGAGGGGGTTGGCTCGCGATGGGCGCCCGTGGCCTGGCTGGCGCGCCCACCTCTACTGCACACTGGGCACTTGGCCCATGCTGTGCCTGCTAGGGGCTGTTGAGGCATGCCTCTCGTGCCCAAGGTCCATGCGACGCGGCTCCCCTGGCTCACTCGCTAGGCACTAAGTCGAGGGATGAGGGGGCTGGCTCGCGATTGGCGCCTGTGGCCTGGCTAGAGCCCACCGCTGTCGCACGCTGGGCACTTGGCCCTTGCCGTGCCTGCTGGAGGCTGCCAGGGCATGCCTCCCGTGCCCAGGGTCCATGCGACGCAGCTCCCCTACCTCGCTCGATGGGAACTTAGTCAAGGGACAGGGACAAGGGGGCTAGCTCACGATTGGCGCTTGTGGCCTAGCTGGCGCACCCTCCTCTGCCGCAAGTTGGGCACTTAGCCCATGCCGTACCTGCTGAGGGCTGCCGGGCATGCCTCAAGTGCCCAGAGTCCATGTGACGCGGCTCCCCTGGCTCGCTCGCTGGGCCCTAAGTCGAGGGACTGGGACGAGGGGGCTGGCTAGTGATGGGCGCCCGTGGCCTTGCTGGCGCGCCCACCGCTGCCGCACGCTGGGCACTTGGCCAATGCCATGCCTGCTGGGGGCTGCCTGGGCATGCATCCCGTGCCCAGAGTCCATGCGACGCAACTTCCCTGGCTCGCTCGCAGGGCACTTAGTCGAGGGATAGGGACGAGGGGGCTTGCTTACGATGGGTGCCTGTGGCCTGGCTGGCACGCCCTCCTCTGCCGCATGCTCGGCACTTGGCCCATGCCGTGCCTGCTGGGGGCTGCCTGGGCATGCATCCCGTGCCCAGTGTCCATGCGACACAGCTCCCCTGGCTCGCTCCCTGGGCCCTAAGTCGAGGGACTAGGACGAGGGGGCTGGCTCGTGATGGGCGCCTGTAGCCTTGCTGGCGCGCCACTGTTGCCGCACGTTGGGCACTTGGCCCATGCCGTGCTTCCTAGGGGCTACTGGGGCATGCCTTCTGTGCCGAGGGTTCGTGCGACTCAGCTCCCCTGGCTCACTCGCTGGGCACTAAGTCGAGGGACAGGGATGAGGGGGCTGGCTGGCGCGCCCACCCCTATCGCACGCTGGGCACTTGGCCCATGCCGTGCCTGTTGATGGCTGTTGGGGCATGCCTCCCATGCCCAGGGTTCGTGCGACGCTGCTCCCCTGGCTCACTCGCTGGGCACTTAGTCGAGGGACAGGGACGAGGGGGTGGCTCGCGATGGCCTCCTTTGGCCTGGCTGGCGCGCCCACCGCTGCCACACGTTGGGCACTTGGCCCATGCCGTACCTGTTGGGGGCTGCCTGGGTATGCCCCCCGTTCCCAGGGTCTGTGCGACGCTGCTCCCCTGGCTCGTTCGCTGGGCACTAAGTCGAGGGACAGGGACGAGGAGGCTGGCTTGCGATTGCGACCTGTGGCCTGGCTAGCGCCCACCGCTGCCGCACGCTGGGCACTTGGCCCTATGTTTTTTTTATTGCAGTAACACTTGGTTCTCCAATGCTTCCCGATATGTTTCCAAGTGTTTTTCTCTTGTGTTTCTCATTCTCTACCAGCCCAAAGGACTTGCTTCTTT
This sequence comes from Moringa oleifera, assembly GCA_021397835.1. Classification (NCBI taxonomy): domain Eukaryota; kingdom Viridiplantae; phylum Streptophyta; class Magnoliopsida; order Brassicales; family Moringaceae; genus Moringa; species Moringa oleifera. Next base: position 5,765 of record JAJFZO010000655.1, read on the forward strand.
TTCCAGGCCATTATCTTGAGGGACCGTTTCTAACCTCGTGGCATCAATTTTCGAAAAGAGAGGGCCAATTGTTATGGGGGTTCTGGAGGGGGGGAGGGACGAATCGAAGTGACAAAGGGCTGAATCTCAGTGGATCGTGGCAGCAAGGCCACTCTGCCACTTACGATACCCCATCGCGTATTTAAGTCGTTTGCAAATGATTCTACCCGTCGCTCGGTGGGAATCACAGTTCAAGGCAGCCCACGAGGCTCCTCCACCATGCGAGCTTGGCCAAGGACACGTGCCTTTGCGGGCTTGGAGGCCCTACTGTAGGTCCGCAATCGGGCGACGGGCACATGCATCGCTTCTAGCCCGAATTCTGACTTAGAGGCATTCAATCATAATCCAGCGCACGGTAGCCTTATGGCTCCCTCATTGCTAACAGCCGACGATCGTGTCATTGATTGCGCTGCGCAATGAGTCCGCCTAGGCAAGCTTGAGCATCGAGATCCAACCCCACATCTGCCACCTCGATGGCCTACGATGAAGCACTCTCTATGCTCGAAATCCCTCCAATGATTTAGCCCTCACGTAGCATGCATCATCGTTAGCTTCGCCACCCACACCATCGAGTTGTCTAGCCACATCCCAGCTTATTGTCCCACAATTTCCCTCGTTTCGTTGCCCATGTTTTTCCCACCGATGAGGCCTTGGCAGCAGTGGTGTCACGCCTTGCCCAGGCTTGCCATGTGGCTCGCTCGTTGCTAATGGCCGACGATCAGGCCGCCGATCGCGCTGGGCAACGAGTCTGCCTAGGGAAGCCTGAGCGTCGAGATCCAACCGCACGTCTACCTCCTCGAGGGCCTGCGACGAAGCACTCCGCATGCTCAAAATCCCCCTAACGATTTGGCCCTCACGTAGCATGCATCATTATTAGCTTCGCCGCCCACACCATCGAGCTTGTCTAGCCACATCCCAGCTCATTATCCCATGATTATTCTCGCTTCTTTGCCCACATTTTTCCCACCGATGAGGCCTTGGCAGCAGGGGTGCCCAGGCTGCCCTTGTGGCTCGCTCATTGCTAACGGCCGACGATCGTGTCCTCGATCGCGCTGCGCAACAAGTTCGCTTCTAGGCAAGAATAAGCGTCGAGATCCAACATTGCGTCCGTCGCCTCGAGGGCCTGCGACGAAGCACTCTGCATGCCTAAAATCCCCCCAACGGTTTGGCCCTCACGTAGCATGCATCATCGTTAGCTTCGCCGCATGCACCATCGAGCTTGTCTAGCCACATCCCAGCTTATTATCCTATGATTATTCTCGCTTCATTGCCCACGTTTTTCCCACCGATGAGGCCTTGACAGCAGGGGTGCCCAGGCTGGCCATGTGGCTTGCTCGTTGCTAACGGCCGATGATCGTGTCCTTGATCGCGCTGCGCAACGAGTCCGCCAAAGCAAGCCTAGGCGTCAGGATCCAGCACCATGTCCGGTGCCTCGAGGGCTTGCGACGAAGCACTCCGCATGCTCGAAATCCCACCAACGATTTGGCCCTCGCGTGGCATGCATCATCGTTAGCTTCGCAGCCCACACCATCGAGCTTGTCTAGCCACATCCCAGCTCATTATTCCACGATTATTCTCACTTTCTTGCCCACGTTTTTCCTATCGATGAGGCCTTGGCAGCAGGGATGCCCAGGCTGGCCGTGTGGCTCGCTTATTGCTAACGACCGACGATCGTGTCGTCGATCGCGCTGCGCAACGAGTCCGCCAAGGCAAGCCTGGGCGTCGGGATCCAGCCCCGCGTCAGGCACCTCGAGGGCCTGCGATGAAGCACTCCGCATGCTCAAAATCCCACCAATGATTTGGCCCTCGCGTAGCATGCATCATCGTTAGCTTCGCCGCCCACACCATCGAGTTTGTCTAGCCACATCCCAGCTTATTATCCCATAATTTCTCTCATTTCGTTGCCAACATTTTTCCCACCGATGAGGCCTTGGCAGCAGGGGTGTCACGCCTTGCCTTGGCTAGCCGTGTGGCTCGCTCAATACTGACGGTCGATGATTGTGTCGTCGATCGCGCGTCCCACACTCTTCGGCCGATGTCTGTGGCCGCCACAGCCGCGCACGACCGACTGGATGGGCAAGGCTGTAAGCCGCCCTGCCCATGCCATGCGCGCTGGGTTGCCCAAGCCCAACGCCTGCCCACGTGGGATGGGTAGGGAGGAGGCATGCATGGCCTGTTGGCAACCAGCAAGCTAGGTGACCACCTCCGCCCCCAAAGAGTCTTAAATGAAATTTCACTCCCGGCAGGAGGAAACATCAATATGTCTGAGCCGTCATAATGGGTCTGAAAAATTATTTACTTGGAATTTTGAGCTGAAATTTTGTACATAAATGGAGAATAATCATATCTACCACGATAAAAAATTTCAAAATTTTCTGGGAACTAAATTTTTTTTAATGAATTTTCTACAGTCGAAAATTGAAAAAATCATCAAAAATAGCCCGTGAGTTGAAATGATCCCAAACTTCAGGGGTAGACTCCTCATGAATTACACGAGCAGCCCATGCTGTGCCTGCTGGAGGCTACCTGGGGGTGCCACCCATGCCCAGGATCCATGCAACGAGGCACCCCTAGCTCGAACACTGGGCAGTTAGTCGAGCGGCTGGGACGTGGGGGCTGGCTCGCGATGGGCGCCCGCGGCCTGGCTGGCGCGCCCACCTCTGCCGCACGCTAGGCGGGCAACTTATGCCGTGCCTACTGGGGGCTACCTGAGGGTGCCACCCGTGCCAAGGGTCCATGAGACGCGGCCCCCCTGGCTTGCTCGCTGGGCACTTAGTCGAGGGACAGGGACGAGGGGGCTGGCTTGCGATGGGCACCTGTGGCCTGGCTGGCGCGCCCTCCTTTGCCGCACGCAGGGCACTTGGCCCATACCGTGTCTGCTGGGGGCTGCCTAGGCATGCCTCTTGTGCCCAGGATCCGTCAGACGCGGCTCCCCTGGCTCGGTCGCTGGGCACCAAGTCGAGGGATAGGGACGATGGGGCTGGCTCGTGATGGGGGCCCGTGGCCTAGCTGGCGCACTCACTGCTGCAGTACACCGGGCACTTGGCCTATGCCGGGCAAGCTAGGGGGTTGCTGGGGCATAACTCCCATGCCCAGGGTCCATGAGACGCGGCTCCCCTTGCTCGCTCTGTGGGCATAAAGTCGACGGACAGGGACTAGGGGGATGGGTCGCGATGGGCGCCCGTGGCCTGGCTGGGCACTTGGCCCATGCTGTGCCTATTGGGGGCTGTTAAGGCATGCCTCCCATGCCTAAGGTCTGTGCGACGCAGCTCCCCTGGCTCGCTCGCTGGGCACTAAGTCAAAGGATGAGGCGCTTGTGGCCTAGCTAGCGCCCACCGCTGCCGCACGCTGGGCACTTGGCCCATGCTGTGCTTGCTGGAGGCTGCCTGGGCATGCCTCCCGTGCCCAGGGTCCATGCGACGTGGCTCCCCTGGCTGGCTCGCTGGGCACTCAGTCGAGGGACAGAGACGAGGGGGCTAGCTCGCGATTGGCGCCTGTGGCCTGGCTGGCGTACCATCCTCTGCCGCAAGTTGGGCACTTGGCCCATGCCGTACCTGCTGGGGGCTGCCTGGGCATGCCTCTAGTGCCCAGAGTCCATGTGATGCGGCTCCCCTGGCTCGCTTGCTGGGCCCTAAGTCGAGGGACTAGGACGAGGGGGCTGGCTCGTGAAGGGCGCATGTGGCCTCGTTGGCGCGCCCACCGCTGCCGCACGCTGGGCACTTGGCCTATGCCATGCCTGCTGGGGGCTACCTGGGCATGCCTCCCATGCCCAGGTTCTGTGCGACGCAGCTCCCCTGGCTCGTTCACTGGGCACTTAGTTGAGGGACAGGGACGAGAGGGCTGGCTCGCGATGGGCGCCTGTGGCCTGGCTAGCGCGGCCATTGCTACCGCACACTGGGCACTTGGCCCATGCCGTGCCTGCTGGGGGCTGCCTGGGCATGCCTCCCATGCCCAGTGTCCATGTGATGCCGCTCCCCTGGCTCGCTCGCTGGGCCCTAAGTTGAGGGACTAGGACGAGGGGGCTGGCTCGTGATGGGCGCCTGTAGCCTTGCTGGCGCGCCACCGTTGCCGCACGCTGGGCACTTGGCCCATGTCGTGCCTGCTAGGGGCTACTGGGGCATGCCTTCCATGCCGAGGGTTCATGCGACGCGGCTCCCCTGGCTCGCTCACTGGGCACTAAGTCGAGGGACAGGGATGAGGGGGCTGGCTGGCGCGCCCACCCCTATCGCACGCTGGGCACTTGGCCCATGCCGTACCTGCTGGTGGCTGTTGGGGCATGCCTCCTGTGCCCAAGGTTTGTGCGACGCGACTCCTATGGCTCACTCGCTGGGCACTTAGTCGGGGGATAGGGACGATGGGGCTGGCTCGCGATGGGCGCCTGTGGCCTGGCTAGCGCGCCCACCGCTGCCACACGTTGGGCACTTGGCCCATGCCGTGCCTATTTGGGGCTGCCTGGGTATACCTCCCGTGCCCAGGGTCCATGCGACATGGCTCCCCTGGCTCGCTCGCTGGGCACTAAGTCGAGGGACAGGGACGAGGAGACTGGCTCGCGATTGAGGCCTGTGGCCTGGCTAGCGCCCACCGCTGCCGCACGCTGGGCACTTGGCCCTATGTTTTTTTTTATTGCAGTAACACTTGGTTCTCCAATGTTTCCTGATATGTTTCCAAGTGTTTTTCTCTTATGTTTCTCATTCTCTACCAGCCCAAAGGACTTGCTTCTTTTTCCAGGCCATTATCTTGAGGGACCGTTTCTAACCTCGTGGCATCAATTTTCGAAAAGAGAGGGCCAATTGTTATGGGGGTTCTGGAGGGGGGGAGGGACGAATCGAAGTGACAAAGGGCTGAATCTCAGTGGATCGTGGCAGCAAGGCCACTCTGCCACTTACAATACCACATCGCGTATTTAAGTCGTTTGCAAATGATTCTACCCGTCGCTCGGTGGCAATCACAGTTCAAGGCAGCCCACCAGGCTCCTCCACCACGCGAGCTTGGAAAACGACACATACCTGTAGGTCAACAATCGGGCGACGGGCACATGCATCGCTTCTAGCTCGGATTCTGACTTAGAGGCGTTCAGTCATAATGCAGCACACGGTAGCTTCGCGCCACAGGCTTTTCAACCAAGCGCGATGACCAATTGTGCGAATCAATGGTTCCTCTCGTACTAGGTTGAATTACTATTGCGATGCGGGCATCAGTAGGGTAAAACTAACCTGTCTCATGACGGTCTAAACCCATCTCACGTTCCCTATTGGTGGGTGAACAATCCAACACTTGGTGAATTCTGCTTCACAATGATAGGAAGAGCCGACATTGAAGGATCAAAAAGCAACGTTGCTATGAACGCTTGGCTGCACTCGGTCCTCTGGATTTTCAAGGGCCGCCAGGGGAGCACCGGACACCACGCGACGTGCAGTGATCTTCGAACCACTACACCTTACCTCCGACTGAGCCGTTTCCAGGGTGGGCAGGCTATTAAACAGAAAAGATAACTCGTTTCGGGGCCCCCGCCGACGTCTTTGGACTCCCTAACGTTATCGTCAGCCGCTACGTCCCCGTTCAAAAATTTTAACTGGATCCTCTTACGAAGCTCGCGCCGAGGCGCTATCCGACAGGCTTCCCTCGTCTCTTAGGATCAACTAACCCATGTGTAAGTGCCGTTCACATGGAACCTATCCCTTATTCGACCTTCAAAGTTCTCATTTAAATATTTGCTACTACCACCAAGATTTGTACCGATGGCCGCTCCGTCCAGGCTCGCGCCCCGGGTTTTATAGCGACCACCGCGCCCTTCTACTCATTGGGGTGTCACAACGTGCCCAGGCTGGCCGTGTAGCTCGCTCGTTTCTAACGGCCGACGATCATGTCGTCGATCGCGCTGCATAACAAGTCCGCTTCTAGGCAAACCTGAGCATCAAGATCCAACCCCGCATCCGCCTCCTCGAAGGCCTACCACAAAGCACTCCGCATGTTCGAAATCCCCCCAACGATTTGGCCCTCATGTAGCATGCATCATCTTTACCTTCGCCGGCCATACCATCGAGCTTGTCTAGCCACATCCCAGCTTATTATCCCACAATTATTCTCGCTTCGTTGCCCACGTTTTTCCCACCGATAAGGCCTTGGCAGCAGGGGTGCCCAGGCTGGCCATGTGGCTCGCTCATTGCTAACTGTCGATGATCGTGTCATCGATCGCGCTGCGCAATGAGTCCGCCTAAGCAAGCCTGAGCGTCGAGATCCAACCCCATGTCTGTCACCTCGAGGGCCTACGATGAAGCACTCCGCATGCTCGAAATCCCCCCAATGATTTGGCCCTCACGTAACATGCATCATCGTTAGCTTCGCCGCCCACACCATCGAGCTTGTCTAGCCACAACCCATCTCATTATCCAATGATTATTCTCACTTTGTTGCCCACGTTTTTCCCACCGATAAGGCCTTGGCAGTAGGGGTGCCCATGCCGGCCTTATGGCTCGCTCAATGCTAACAGCCGACGATCGTGTCGTCGATCGCGCTGCGCAACGAGTCCGCCTAGGCAAGCTTGAGCATCGAGATCCAGCCCCACATCTGCCACCTCGATGGCCTGCGATGAAGCACTCTGCATGCTCGAAATCCCCCCAACGATTTGGCCCTCACATAGCGTGCATCATCGTTAGCTTCGCCGCCCACACCATCGAGCTTGTCTAGCCACATCCCAGCTTATTGTCCCACAATTTCTCTCGTTTCGTTGCCCATGTTTTTCCCACCGATGAGACCTTGGCAGCAGGGGTGTCACGCCCTGCCCAGGCTTGCCGTGTGGCTCGCTCGTTGCTAACGGCCGACGATCGGGTCGCCGATCGCGCTGGGCAACGAGTCCGCCTAGGCAAGCCTGAGCGTCCAGATCCAACCGCACGTCTACCGCCTCGAGGGCCTGTGACGAAGCACTCCGCATGCTCGAAATCCCCCCAATGATTTGGCCCTCACGTAGCATGCATCAATATTAGCTTCGCCGCCCACACCATCGAGCTTGTCTAGCCACATCCCAGCTCATTATCCCATGATTATTCTCGCTTCTTTGCCCACGTTTTTCCCACCGATGAGGCCTTGGCAGCAGGGGTGCCTAGGCTGGCCGTGTGGCTCACTCATTGCTAACGGCCGACGATTATTTCGTCGATCGTGCTGTGCAACGAGTTCGCGTAGGCAAACCTGAGCATCGAGATCCAAACGCAAATCTGCCGCCTCGAGTTCCTGCGACGAAGCACTCCGCATTCTCGAAATCCCCCCAACGATTTGGCCCTCACATAGCATGCATCATCGTTAGCTTCACCGCCCATACCATCGAGCTTGTCTTGCCACATCCCAGCATATTATCCCATAATTTCTCTCGTTTCGTTGCCCATGTTTTTTCCACCGATGAAGCTTTGGCAGCAGGGGTGTCACGCCTTGCCTAGGTTGGCCGTGTGGCTCGCTCGTTGCTAACGGCCGACGATCGGGTCATCGATCGCGATGCACAACGAGTTCGCTTTGGCAAGCCTGAGCGTTGAGATCTAAACCCACGTCTGCCGCCTCGAGGGCCTGCGACGAAGGACTCCGCATGTTCGAAATCCCCCCAACGATTTGGCCCTCACGTAGCATGCATCATCGTTAGCTTCGCTGTCCACACCATCGAGCTTGTCTAGCCACATCCTAGCTCATTATCCACTGATTATTCTCGCTTTGTTACCCATGTTTTACCGACCAATGAGGCCTTGGCAGCAGGGGTGCCATGGCTGGCCCTGTGGCTCGCTCGTTGCTAACAGTTGACGATCGTGTTGTCGATTGTGCCGCGCAACGAGTCTGCCTAGGCAAGCCTGAGTGTCGAGATCCAACCCCACGTATGCAACCTCGAGGGCCTACGATAAAGCACTCCGCATGCTCGTAATCCCCTCAATGATTTGGCCCTCACGTAGCATGCATCATCGTTACCTTCGCCGCCCACACCATCGAGCTTGTCTAGCCACATCCCAGCTCATTATCCCACGATTATTCTCGCTTCGTTGCCCACGTTTTTCCCACCGATGAGGCCTTTGCAGTAGGGGTGCCTAGGCTGGCCGTGTGTCTCGCTCATTGCTAACTATCGATGATCGTGTCGTCGATCACGCTGCGCAATGAGTCCGCCTAAGCAAGCCTGAGCGTCGAGATCCAACCCCATGTCTGTCACCTCGAGGGCCTACGACGAAGCACTCCGCATGCTCGAAATCCTCCCAACGATTTGGCCCTCACTTTGCAAGCATCATCGTTAGCTTCGCCGCCCACACCATCGAGCTTGTCTAGCCACATCCCAGCTCATTAACCCACGATTATTCTCGCTTCGTTGCCCACGTTTTTCCCACCGATGAGGCCTTGGCAGCAGGGGTGCCCAGGCTGGCCGTGTGTCTCGCTCATTGCTAACGGTCGACAATCGTGTTGTCGATCGCGCTGCACAATGAGTCCGCTTAGTCATGCCTGAGCGTCGAGATCTAAACCCACGTATGCAACCTCTAGGGCCTGCGACGAAGCACTCCGCATGCTCGAAATCCCCCCAACGATTTGGCCCTCACGTAGCATGCATCATTATTAGCTTCGCTGCCCACACCATCGAGCTTGTCTAGCCACATTCCAGCTCATTATCCCATGATTATTCTCGCTCCTTTGCCCACGTTTTTCCTACCGATGAAGCCTTGGTAGCAGGGGTGCCTAGGCTGGCCGTGTGGCTCACTCATTGCTAACGGTAGATAATCGTGTCGTCGATCGCTTTGCACAACGAGTCCGCCTAGGTAAGCCCAGAAGTTGGGATCCAGCCCCGCGTCTCCCACCTCGAAGGCCTGCGATGAAGCACTCTACATGCTCAAAATCCCCCCAACGATTTGGCCCTCGTGTAGAATGCATCATCATTAGCTTTGCCGCCCATTCCATCGAGTTAGTCTAGCCATATCCCAGCTCATTATCCCACAATATCTCTCGTTTCATTGCCCACGTTTTTCCCACCGATGAGGCCTTGGCAGCAGTGGTGTCATGCCTTGCCCAGGCTGGCCGTGTGGCTCGCTCGTTGCTAAAGGTTAACGATCGTGTCGCCGATCGCACTGCGCAACGAGTCCGCCTAGGCAAGCCTGAGCGACGAGATCCAACCCCACATCTGTCACCTCGAAGGCCTGCGATGAAGCACTCCGAATGCTCGAAATCCCCCCAACGATTTGGCCCTCACGTAGCATGCATCATTATTAGCTTCGCCGCCCACACCATTGAGCTTGTCTAGCCACATTCCAGCTCATTATCCCATGATTATTCTCGCTCCTTTGCCCACGTTTTTCCCACCGATGAGGCCTTGGAAGCAGGGGTGCCCAGCCTGGCCGTGTGGCTCGCTCGTTGCTAACGGCCGACGATCAGGTGATCCATCGCAATGCGCAACGAGTCCGCCTAGGCAAGCTTGAGCGTCGAGATCCAACCCCACGTCTGCCGTCTCGAGGACTTGCGACGAAGCACTCCGCATGCTAGAAATCCCCCCAACGATTTGGCCCTCATGTAGCATGCATCATCATTAGCTTCACCGCCCACACCATCAAGCTTGTCAAGCCACATCCAAGCTCATTATCCCACGATTATTCTCGCTTCGTTGCCCACATTTTTTTGCACTAATGAGGCCTTGGCAGCAGAGGTGCCCAGGCTGGCTGTGTAGCTCGCTCGTTGCTAACGGTCGACGATCGTGTTGTCGATTGCGCCACGCAACAAGTCTGCCTAGGCAAGCCTGAGCGTCAAGATCCAACCCCACGTATGTAGCCTCGATGGCCCACGATGAAGCACTCCGCATGCTCAAAATCCCCCCAACGATTTGGCCCTCACGTTGCTTGCATCATCGTTAGCTTCGTCGCCCATATAATCGAGCTTCTCTAGCCACATCCCAGGTTATTATCCCACAATTTCCCTCGTTTCGTTGCCCATGTTTTTCCCACCGATGAGGCTTTGGCAGCAGGGGTGTCACGCCTTGCCCAGGCTGGCCGTGTGGCTCGCTCGTTGCTACCGGTCGACGATCGTGTCGTTGATCGCGTTGTGCAACGAGTCCGCCTAGGCAAGCCTAGAAGTTGGGATCCAGCCCCGCCTCACCACCTCGAAGGCCTGCGACGAAGCACACTGCATGCTCGAAATCCCCTCAACGATTTGGCCCTCGCGTAAGATGCATCATTGTTAGGTTCGCCGCCCATACCATCGAGTTTTTCTAGCCATATCCCAGCTCATTATCCCACAATATCTCTCGTTTCGTTGCCCACATTTTTGCCACCGATGAGGCCTTGGCAGCAGTGGTGTCACAGCTTGCCCAGGTTGGCCGTGTGGCTCGCTCGTTGCTAACGGTCGACGATCGGGTCGTCGATCGTTCTAGGCAACTTGTCCGCATAAGCAAGCCTGAGCGTCGAGATCCAACCGCATGTCTACCGCCTCGAGGGCCTGTGATGAAGCACTCCGCATGCTCGAAATCGCCCCAACGATTTGGCCCTCACGTAGCATGCATCATCGTTAGTTTCGCCGCCTACACCATCGAGCTTGTCTAGCCACATCCCAGCTCATTATCCCATGATTATTCTCGCTTCTTTGCTCAAGTTTTTCCCACCGATGAGGCCTTGGCAGCAGGGGTGCCTAGGCTGGCCATGTGGCTCGCTCATTGCTAACGGCCGATGATCGTGTCGTCGATCGTACTGCGCAACGAGTCCGACTAGGCAAGCCTAAGCGTCGAGATCCAACCCCACGTATGCAGCCTTGATGGCCTGCGATGAAGCACTCTGCATGCTCGAAATCCCCCCAACGATTTGGCCCTCATGTAGCTTGCATCATCGTTAGCTTCATCGCCCATATAATCGAGCTTGTCTAGCCACATCCCAGCTTATTATCCCACAATTTCCCTTGTTTCGTTGCCCATGTTTTTCCCACCGATGAGGCTTTGGCAGCAGGGGTGTCACGCCTTGCCCAGGCTGGCCGTGTGGCTCGCTCGTTGCTAACGGCCGACGATCAGGTGATCCATCGCAATGCGCAACGAGTCCGCCTAGGCAAGCTTGAGCGTCGAGATCCAACCCCACGTCTGCCGTCTCGAGGACCTGCGACGAAGCACTCCGCATGCTGGAAATCCCCCCAACGATTTGGCCCTCATGTAGCATGCATCATCATTAGCTTCACCGCCCACACCATCAAGCTTGTCTAGCCACATCCAAGCTCATTATTCCACGATTATTCTCGCTTCGTTGCCACGTTTTTTGCACTATTGAGTCCTTGGCAGCAGAGGTGCCCAGGCTGGCTGTGTGGCTCGCTCGTTGCTAACGGTCGACGATCTTGTTGTCGATTGCGCCACGCAACGAGTCTGCCTAGGCAAGCCTGAGCGTCGAGATCCAACCCCACGTATGCAGCCTCGATGGCCTACGATGAAGCACTCAGCATGCTCGAAATCCCCCCAACGATTTGGCCCTCACGTAGCTTGCATCATCGTTAGCTTCGTCGCCCATATAATCGAGCTTCTCTAGCCACATCCCAGGTTATTATCCCACAATTTCCCTCGTTTCGTTGCCCATGTTTTTCCCACCGATGAGGCTTTGGCAGCAGGGGTGTCACGCCTTGCCCAGGCTGGCCGTGTGGCTCGCTCGTTGCTAACGGTCGACGATCGTGTCGTTGATCGCGTTGTGCAACGAGTCCGCCTAGGCAAGCCTAGAAGTTGGGATCCAGCCCCGCCTCACCACCTCGAAGGCCTGCGACGAAGCACACTGCATGCTCGAAATCCCCCCAACGATTCGGCCCTCGCGTATAATGCATCATTGTTAAGTTCGCCGCCCATACCATCGAGTTTTTCTAGCCATATCCCAGCTCATTATCCCACAATATCTCTCGTTTCGTTGCCCACATTTTTGCCACCGATGAGGCCTTGGCAGCAGTGGTGTCACGCCTTGCCCAGGCTGGCCGTGTGGCTCGCTCGTTGCTAACGGCCGACGATCGGGTCGCCGATCGCTCTAGGCAACTTGTCCGCATAAGCAAGCCTGAGCGTCGAGATCCAACCGCATGTCTACCGCCTCGAGAGCCTGTGATGAAGCACTCCGCATGCTCGAAATCGCCCCAACGATTTGGCCCTCACGTAGCATGCATCATCGTTAGCTTCGCCGCCCACACCATCGAGCTTGTCTAGCCACATCCCAGCTCATTATCCCATGATTATTCTCGCTTCTTTGCTCAAGTTTTTCCCACCGATGAGGCCTTGGCAGCAGGGGTGCCCAGGCTGGCCATGTGGCTCGCTCATTGCTAACGGCCGATGATCGTGTCGTCGATCGTACTACGCAACGAGTCCGACTAGGCAAGCCTGAGCGTCGAGATCCAACCCCACGTATGCAGCCGCCATGGCCTGCGATGAAGCGCTCTGCATGCTCGAAATCCCCCCAACGATTTGGCCCTCATGTAACTTGCATCATCGTTAGCTTCATCGCCCATATAATCGAGCTTGTCTAGCCACATCCCAGGTTATTATCCCACAATTTCCCTCGTTTCGTTGCCCATGTTTTTCCCACCGATGAGGCTTTGGCAGCAGGGGTGTCACGCCTTGCCCAGCCTAGCCGTGTGGCTCGCTCGTTGCTAACGGCCGACGATCAGGTGATCCATCGCATTGCGCAACGAGTCCGCCTAGGCAAGCTTGAGCGTCGAGATCCAACCCCACGTCTGCCGTCTCGAGGACCTGCGACGAAGCACTCCGCATGCTGGAAATCCCCCCAACGATTTGGCCCTCATGTAGCATGCATCATCATTAGCTTCACCGCCCACACCATCAAGCTTGTCTAGCCACATCCAAGCTCATTATCCCACGATTATTCTCGCTTCGTTGCCCACGTTTTTTGCACTAATGAGGCCTTGGCAGCAGAGGTGCCCAGGCTGGCTGTGTGGCTCGCTCGTTGCTAACGGTCGACGATCGTGTTGTCGATTGCGCCACGCAACGAGTCTGCCTAGGCAAGCCTGAGCGTCGAGATCCAACCCCACGTATGCAGCCTCGATGGCCTACGATGAAGCACTCCGCATGCTCGAAATCCCCCCAATGATTTGGCCCTCATGTAGCTTGCATCATCGTTAGCTTCATCGCCCATATAATCGAGCTTCTCTAGTCACATCCCAGGTTATTATCCCACAATTTCTCTCGTTTCGTTGCCCATGTTTTTCCCATCGATGAGGCTTTGGCAGCAGGGGTGTCATGCCTTGCCCAGGCTGGCCGTGTGGCTCGCTCGTTGCTAACGATCGACGATCGTGTCGTTGATCGCGTTGTGCAACGAGTCCGCCTAGGCAAGCCTAGAAGTTGGGATCCAGCCCCGCCTCACCACCTCGAAGGCCTGCGACGAAGCACACTGCATGCTCGAAATCCCCCCAACGATTTGGCCCTCGCGTAAAATGCATCATTGTTAGGTTCGCCGCCCATACCATCGAGTTTCTCTAGCCATATCCCAGCTCATTATCCCACAATATCTCTCGTTTCGTTGCCCACATTTTTGCCACCGATGAGGCCTTGGCAGCAGTGGTGTCACGCCTTGCCCAAGCTGGTCGTGTGGCTCGCTCGTTGCTAACGGCTGACGATCGGGTCGCCGATCGCTCTAAGCAACTTGTCCGCATAAGCAAGCCTGAGCGTCGAGATCCAACCGCATGTCTACCACCTCGAGGGCCTGTGATGAAGCACTCCGCATGCTCGAAATCGCCCCAACGATTTGGCCCTCACGTAGCATGTATCATCGTTAGCTTCGCCGCCCAAACCATCGAGTTTGTCTAGCCACATCCCAGCTCATTATCCCATGATTATTCTCGCTTCTTTGCTCAAGTTTTTCCCACCGATGAGGCCTTGGCAGCAGGGGTGCCCAGGCTGGCCATGTGGCTCGCTCATTGCTAACGGCCGATGATCGTGTCGTCGATCGTACTGCGCAACGAGTCCGACTAGGCAAGCCTGAGCGTCGAGATCCAACCCCACGTATGTAGCCTCGATGGCCTGCGATGAAGCACTCTGAATGCTCGAAATCCCCCCAATGATTTGGCCCTCATGTAGCTTGCATCATCGTTAGCTTCATCGCCCATATAATCGAGCTTGTCTAGCCACATCCCAGCTTATTATCCCACAATTTCCCTCGTTTTATTGCCCATGTTTTTCCCACCGATGAGGCTTTGGCAGCAGGGGTGTCACGCCTTGCCCAGGCTGGCCATGTGGCTCGCTCGTTGCTAACGGCCGACGATCAGGTGATCCATCGCAATGCGCAACGAGTCCGCCTAGGCAAGCTTGAGCGTTGAGATCCAACCCCACGTCTGCCGTCTCGAGGACCTGCGACGAAGCACTCCGCATGCTGGAAATCCCCCCAACGATTTGGCCCTCATGTAGCATGCATCATCATTAGCTTCACCGCCCACACCATCAAGCTTGTCTAGCCACATCCAAGCTCATTATTCCACGATTATTCTCGCTTCGTTGCCACGTTTTTTGCACTATTGAGTCCTTGGCAGCAGAGGTGCCCAGGCTGGCTGTGTGGCTCGCTCGTTGCTAACGGTCGACGATCGTGTTGTCGATTGCGCCACGCAACGAGTCTGCCTAGGCAAGCCTGAGCGTTGAGATCCAACCCCACGTATGCAGCCTCGATGGCCTACGATGAAGCACTCAGCATGCTCGAAATCCCCCCAACGATTTGGCCCTCACGTAGCTTGCATCATCGTTAGCTTCGTCGCCCATATAATCGAGCTTCTCTAGCCACATCCACAGCGTTATTACCCACAATTTCCCTCGTTCGTTGCCCATGTTTTCCCCACCGATGAGGCTTTGGCAGAAGGGGTGTACGCTTGCCCAGGCTGGCCGTGCTTGTGGCTCGCCGTTTCCTAACGGTCGGCGATCGTGTCGTTGATCGCGTTTGTGCAACGGTCCGCCTAGGCAAGCCTAGAAGTTGGATCCCAGCCCCGCCTCACCACCCGAAGGCTAGCGACGAAAGCACACTGCATGCTCGAAATCCCTCAACGATTTGGCCCTCGCCGTAAAATGCATCATGTTAGTTCGCCGCCCATTACCAATCGAGTTTCTGCCATATCCCAAGCTCATTATCCCACAATATCCGTTTCGTTGCCCACATTTTTGCCACCGATGAGGCCTGGCAGCAGTGTGTCACCGCCTGCCCAAAGCTGGTCGTGTGGCTCGACCCATTGCTAAGGTCGACGATCGGGTCGTCGATTGCGCTGGGCAACGAGTCTGCCTAGGCAAGCCTGAGCGTCAAGATCCAACCCCACGTCTACCGCCTCGAGGGCCTGCGACGAAGCACTCCGCATGCTCAAAATCCCCCCAACGATTTGCCCCTCACGTAGCATGCATCATCGTTAGCTTCGTCACCCATACCATCGAGCTTGTCTAGCCATATCCTAACTCATTATCCCATGATTATTCTAGTTCTTTTGCTCAAGTTTTCCCACCGATGAGGCCTGGCCAGCAGGGTGTGCCCAGGATGGACCCAGTCGGCTCGCTCATTGCTAGCGGCAGATTGATCGTTTCGCGATCGTTACTGCACAACGAGTTCCGACTAGGCAAGCCTAAAGCGTCGAGATCCAACCACCGTATGCAGCCTCGATGGTCCTGCGATGAAGCACTCTGCATGCTCGAAATCCCCCCAACGATTCGGCCCTCATTGTAGCTGCATCATAGTTAGCTTCATCGCCCATATAACGAGCTTGTCTAGCCACATCCCAGCTTATTATCCCACAATTTCCCTTGTTTCGTTGCCCATGTTTTTCCCACCGATGAGGCTTTGGCAGCAGGGGTGTCACGCCTTGCCCAGCCTAGCCGTGTGGCTCGCTCGTTGCTAACGGCCGACGATCAGGTGATCGATCGCAATGCGCAACGAGTCCGCCTAGGCAAGCTTGAGCGTCGAGATCCAACCCCACGTCTGCCGTCTCGAGGACCTCCGACGAAGCACTCCGCATGTTGGAAATCCCCCCAACGATTTGGCCCTCATGTAGCATGCATCATCATTAGCTTCACCGCCCACACCATCAAGCTTGTCTAGCCACATCCAAGCTCATTATTCCACGATTATTCTCGCTTCGTTGCCCACGTTTTTTGCACTAATGAGTCCTTGGCAGCAGAGGTGCCCAGGCTGGCTGTGTGGCTCGCTCGTTGCTAACAATCGACGATCGTGTTGTCGATTGCGCCACGCAACGAGTCTGCCTAGGCAAGCCTGAGCGTCGAGATCCAACCCCACGTATGCAGCCTCGATGGCCTACGATGAAGCACTCAGCATGCTCGAAATTCCCCCAATGATTTGGCCCTCTCGTAGCTTGCATCATCGTTAGCTTCGTCGCCCATATAATCGAGCTTCTCTAGCCACATCCCAGGTTATTATCCAACAATTTCCCTCGTTTCGTTGCCCATGTTTTTCCCATCGATGAGGCTTTGGCAGCAGGGGTGTCACGCCTTGCCCAGGCTGGCCGTGTGGCTCGCTCGTTGCTAACGGTCGATGATCGTGTCGTTGATCGCGTTGTGCAACGAGTCCGCCTAGGCAAGCCTAGAAGATGGGATCCAGCCCCGCCTCACCACCTCGAAGGCCTGCGACGAAGCACACTGCATGCTCGAAATCCCCCCAACGATTTGGCCCTCGCGTAAAATGCATCATTGTTAGGTTCACCGCCCATACCATCGAGTTTTTATAGCCATATCCCAGCTCATTATCCCACAATATCTCTCGTTTCGTTGCCCACATTTTTGCCACCGATGAGGCCTTGGCAGCAGTGGTGTCACGCCTTGCCCAAGCTGGCCGTGTGGCTCGCTCGTTGCTAACGGCCGACGATCGGGTCGCCGATCGCTCTTGGCAACTTGTCCGCATAAGCAAGCCTGAGCGTCGAGATCCAACCGCATGTCTACCGCCTCGAGGGCCTATGATGAAGCACTCCGCATGCTCGAAATCGCCCCAACGATTTGGCCCTCACGTAGCATGTATCATCGTTAGCTTCGCCGCCCAAACCATCGAGCTTGTCTAGCCACATCCCAGCTCATTATCCCATGATTATTCTCGCTTCTTTGCTCATGTTTTTCCCACCGATGAGGCCTTGGCAGCAGGGGTGCCCAGGCTGGCCATGTGGCTCTCTCATTGCTAACGGCCGATGATCGTGTCGTCGATCGTACTACGCAACGAGTCCGACTAGGCAAGCCTGAGCGTCGAGATCCAACCCCACGTATGCAGCCTCGATGGCCTGCGATGAAGCACTCTGCATGCTCGAAATCCCCCCAACGATTTGGCCCTCATGTAGCTTGCATCAGCGTTAGCTTCATCGCCCCATATAATCGCGCTTGTCAGCCACACATCCCAGCTTATTATCCCAAATTTCCCTGTTTCGTTTGCCCATGTTTTTCCACCGATGAGCTTTGCAGCCAGGGTTTGTCACGCCTTGCCCAGCCTAGCCGTTGTGGCTCGCTCGTGCTAACGGCCGAAGATCAGGTGATTCCAATCGCCAATGCGCAATGAGTCCGCATAGGCAAGCCTGAGCGTCGGGATTCAACCCCACGTCCGCCGCCTTGAGAGCCTGCGACGAAGCACTCCGCATGCTCGAAATCCCCCCAACGATTTGGCCCTCGCGTAGCATGCATCATCGTTTGCTTCGCCGCCCATACCGTCGAGTTTGTGTAGCCGCATCCCAGCTCATTATCCCATAATTTCTCTCCTTTCGTTGCCCACGTTTTTTCGACCGATGAGGCCTTGGCAGCAGGGGTGTCACGCCTTGCCCAGGCTGGCCGTGTGGCTAGCTCGTTGCTAACGGTGGACGATCGTGTCGTCGATCGCGCCACGAACGAGTCTGCCTAGGCAAGCCTGAGCGTCGGGATCCAACCCACGTATGCAGGCCTCGATGGCCTACGATGAAGCACTAGCATGCTCGGAAACCCCCCAACGATTTGGCCCTCACGTAGCTTGCATCATCGTTAGCTTCGTCGCCCATATAATCGAGCTTCTCTATCCACATGCCAGGTTATTATCGCACAATTTCCCTCGTTTCGTTGCCCATGTTTTTCCCACCGATGAGGCTTTGGCAGCAGGGGTGTCACGCCTTGCCCAGGCTGGCCGTGTGGCTCGCTCGTTGCTAACGGTCGACGATCGTGTCGTTGATCGCGTTGTGCAACGAGTCCGCCGTAGGCAAGCCTAAGAAGTTGGGATCAAGCCCCGCCTTCACCACCTCGAAGGCCTGCGGACGAAGCACACTGCTATGCTCGAAATCCCCCAACGATTTGGCCCTCGCGTTATAAAATGCATCATGGTTAGGTTCGCCGCCCATACCATCGGAGTTTCTAGCCATATCCCAGCTCATTATCCCCCAAAACCCCAAATTATCTCTCGTTCGTTGCCAATTTTGACATCCGATGAGGCCTTGGCAGCAGTGGTGTCACGCCTTGCCCAAACTGGCCGTGTGGCTCGCTCGTTGCTAACGGCCGACGATCGGGTCGCCGATCGCTCTAGGCGACTTGTCCGCATAAGCAAGCCTGAGCATCGAGATCCAACCGCATGTCTACCGCCTGGAGGGCCTGTGATGAAGCACTCCGCATGCTCAAAATTGCCCCAACGATTTGGCCCTCACGTAGCATGTATCATCGTTAGCTTCGCCGCCCAAACCATCGAGCTTGTCTAGCCACATCCCAGCTCATTATCCCATGATTATTCTCGCTTCTTTGCTCATGTTTTTCCCACCGATGAGGCCTTGGCAGCAGGGGTGCCCAGGCTGGCCATGTGGCTCGCTCATTGCTAACGGCCGATGATCGTGTCGTCGATCGTACTGCGCAACGAGTCCGACTAGGCAAGCCTGAGCGTCGAGATCCAACCCCACGTATGCAGCCTCGATGGTCTGCGATGAAGCACTCTGCATGCTCGAAATCCCCCCACGATTTGGCCCTCATGTAGCTTGCATCATCGTTAGCTTCATCGCCCATATAATCGAGCTTGTCTAGCCACATCCCAGCTTATTATCCCACAATTTCCCTTGTTTCGTTGCCCATGTTTTTCCCACCGATGAGGCTTTGGCAGCAGGGGTGTCACGCCTTGCCCAAGCTGGCCGTGTGGCTCGCTCGTTGCTAACGGCCGACGATCAGGTGATCCATCGCAATGCACAACGAGTCCGCCTAGGCAAGCTTGAGCGTCGAGATCCAACCCCACGTCTGCCGTCTCGAGGACCTACGACGAAGCACTCCGCATGTTGGAAATCCCCCCAACGATTTGGCCCTCATGTAGCATGCATCATCATTAGCTTCACCGCCCACACCATCAAGCTTGTCTAGCCACATCCAAGCTCATTATTCCACGATTATTCTCGCTTCGTTATCCACGTTTTTTGCACTATTGAGTCCTTGGCAGCAGAGGTGCCCAGGCTGGCTGTGTGGCTCGCTCGTTGCTAACGGTCGACGATCTTGTTGTCGATTGCACCACGCAACGAGTCTGCCTAGGCAAGCCTGAACATCGAGATCCAACCCCACGTATGCAGCCTCGATGGCCTATGATGAAGCACTCAGCATGCTCGAAATCCCCCCAACGATTTGGCCCTCACGTAGCTTGCATCATCGTTAGCTTCGTCGCCCATATAATCGAGCTTCTCTATCCACATGCCAGGTTATTATCGCACAATTTCCCTCGTTTCGTTGCCCATGTTTTTCCCACCGATGAGGCTTTGGCAGCAGGGGTGTCACGCCTTGCCCAGGCTGGCCGTGTGGCTCGCTCGTTGCTAACGGTCGACGATCGTGTCGTTGATCGCGTTGTGCAACGAGTCCGCCTAGGCAAGCCTAGAAGTTGGGATCAAGCCCCGCCTCACCACCTCGAAGGCCTGCGACGAAGCACACTGCATGCTCAAAATCCCCCCAACGATTTGGCCCTCGCGTAAAATGCATCATTGTTAGGTTCGCCGCCCATACCATCGAGTTTTTCTAGCCATATCCCAGCTCATTATCCCACAATATCTCTCGTTTCGTTGCCCACATTTTTGCCACCGATGAGGCCTTGGCAGCAGTGGTGTCACGCCTTGCCCAAACTGGCCGTGTGGCTCGCTCGTTGCTAACGGCCGACGATCGGGTCGCCGATCGCTCTAGGCGACTTGTCCGCATAAGCAAGCCTGAGCATCGAGATCCAACCGCATGTCTACCGCCTCGAGGGCCTGTGATGAAGCACTCCGCATGCTCCAAATTGCCCCAACGATTTGGCCCTCACGTAGCATGTATCATCGTTAGCTTCGCCGCCCAAACCATCGAGCTTGTCTAGCCACATCCCAGCTCATTATCCCATGATTATTCTCGCTTCTTTGCTCATGTTTTTCCCACCGATGAGGCCTTGGCAGCAGGGGTGCCCAGGCTGGCCATGTGGCTCTCTCATTGCTAACGGCCGATGATCGTGTCGTCGATCGTACTACGCAACGAGTCCGACTAGGCAAGCCTGAGCGTCGAGATCCAACCCCACGTATGCAGCCTCCATGGCCTGCGATGAAGCACTCTGCATGCTCGAAATCCCCCCAACGATTTGGCCTTCATGTAGCTTGCATCATCGTTAGCTTCATCGCCCATATAATCGAGCTTGTCTAGCCACATCCCAGCTTATTATCCCACAATTTCCCTTGTTTCGTTGCCCATGTTTTTCCGACCGATGAGGCTTTGGCAGCAGGGGTGTCACGCCTTGCCCAGGCTGGCCGTGTGGCTCGCTCGTTGCTAACGACTGACGATCAGGTGATCCATCGCAATGCACAACGAGTCCGCCTAGGCAAGCTTGAGCGTCGAGATCCAACCCCACGTCTGCCGTCTCGAGGACCTGCGACGAAGCACTCCGCATGCTGGAAATCCCCCCAACGATTTGGCCCTCATGTAGCATGCATCATCCTTAGCTTCACCGCCCACACCATCAAGCTTGTCTAGCCACATCCAAGCTCATTATCCCACGATTATTCTCGCTTCCTTGCCCACGTTTTTTGCACTAATGAGGCCTTGGCAGCAGAGGTGCCCAGGCTGGCTGTGTGGCTCGCTCGTTGCTAACGGTCGACGATCGTGTTGTCGATTGCGCCAAGCAACGAGTCTGCTTAGGCAAGCCTGAGCGTCGAGATCCAACCCCACGTATGCAGCCTCGATGGCCTACGATGAAGCACTCCGCATGCTCGAAATCCCCCTAACGATTTGGCCCTCACGTAGCTTGCATCATCGTTAGCTTCGTCGCCCATATAATTGAGCTTCTCTAGCCACATCCCAGGTTATTATCCCACAATTTCTCTCGTTTCGTTGCCCATGTTTTTCCCACCGATGAGGCTTTGGCAGCAGGGGTGTCATGCCTTGCCCAGGCTGGCCGTGTGGCTCGCTCGTTGCTAACGGTCGACGATCGTGTCGTTGATCGCGTTGTGCAACGAGTCCGCCTAGGCAAGCCTAGAAGTTGGGATCCAGCCCCGCCTCACCACCTAGAAGGCCTGCGACGAAGCACACTGCATGCTCGAAATCCCCCCAACGATTTGGCCCTCGCGTAAAATGCATGATTGTTAGGTTCGCCGCCCATACCATCGAGTTTTTCTAGCCATATCCCAGCTCATTATCCCACAATATCTCTCGTTTCGTTGCCCACATTTTTGCCACCGATGAGGCCTTGGCAGCAGTGGTGTCACGCCTTGCCCAAGCTGGCCGTGTGGCTCGCTCGTTGCTAACGGCCGACGATCGGGTCGCCGATCGCTCTAGGCAACTTGTCCGCATAAGCAAGCCTGAGCGTCGAGATCCAACCGCATGTCTACCGCCTGGAGGGCCTGTGACGAAGCACTCCGCATGCTCGAAATCGCCCCAACGATTTGGCCCTCAAGTAGCATGTATCATCGTTAGCTTCGCCGCCCAAACCATCGAGCTTGTCTAGCCACATCCCAGCTCATTATTCCATGATTATTCTCGCTTCTTTGCTCAAGTTTTTCCCACCGATGAGGCCTTGGCAGCAGGGGTGCCCAGGCTGGCCATGTGGCTCGCTCATTGCTAACGGCCGATGATCGTGTCGTCGATCGTACTACGCAACGAGTCCGACTAGGCAAGCCTGAGCGTCGAGATCCAACCCCACGTATGCAGCCTCCATGGCCTGCGATGAAGCACTCTGCATGCTCGAAATCCCCCCAACGATTTGGCCCTCATGTAGCTTGCATCATCGTTAGCTTCATCGCCCATATAATCGAGCTTGTCTAGCCGCATCCCAGCTTATTATCCCACGATTTCCCTTGTTTCGTTGCCCATGTTTTTCCCACCGATGAGGCTTTGGCAGTAGGGGTGTCACGGCTTGCCCAGGCTGGCCGTGTGGCTCGCTCGTTGCTAACGGCCGACGATCAGGTGATCCATCAAAATGAGCAACGAGTCCGCCTAGGCAAGCTTGAGCGTCGAGATCCAACCCCACGTCTGCCGTCTCGAGGACCTGCGACGAAGCACTCCGCATGCTGGAAATCCCCCCAACGATTTGGCCCTCATGTAGCATGCATCATCATTAGCTTCACCGCCCACACCATCAAGCTTGTCTAGCCACATCCAAGCTCATTATTCCACGATTATTCTCGCTTCGTTGCCCACGTTTTTTGCACTAATGAGTCCTTGGCAGCAGAGGTGCCCAGGCTGGCTGTGTGGCTCGCTCGTTGCTAACAATCGACGATCGTGTTGTCGATTGCGCCACGCAACGAGTCTGCCTAGGCAAGCCTGAGCGTCGAGATCCAACCCCACGTATGCAGCCTCGATGGCCTACGATGAAGCACTCAGCATGCTCGAAATTCCCCCAATGATTTGGCCCTCTCGTAGCTTGCATCATCGTTAGCTTCGTCGCCCATATAATCGAGCTTCTCTAGCCACATCCCAGGTTATTATCCAACAATTTCCCTCGTTTCGTTGCCCATGTTTTTCCCATCGATGAGGCTTTGGCAGCAGGGGTGTCACGCCTTGCCCAGGCTGGCCGTGTGGCTCGCTCGTTGCTAACGGTCGATGATCGTGTCGTTGATCGCGTTGTGCAACGAGTCCGCCTAGGCAAGCCTAGAAGTTGGGATCCAGCCCCGCCTCACCACCTCGAAGGCCTGCGACGAAGCACACTGCATGCTCGAAATCGCCCCAACGATTTGGCCCTCGCGTAAAATGCATCATTGTTAGGTTCGCCACCCATACCATCGAGTTTTTCTAGCCATATCCCAGCTCATTATCCCACAATATCTCTCGTTTCTTTGCCCACATTTTTGCCACCGATGAGGCCTTGGCAGCAGTGGTGTCACGCCTTGCCCAGGCTGGCCGTGTGGCTCGCTCGTTGCTAACGACCGACGATCGGGTCGCCGATCGCTCTAGGCAACTTGTCCGCATAAGCAAGCCTGAGCGTCGAGATCCAACCGCATGTCTACCGCCTCGAGGGCCTATGATGAAGCACTCCGCATGCTCGAAATCGCCCCAACGATTTGGCCCTCACGTAGCATGTATCATCGTTAGCTTCGCCGCCCAAACCATCGAGCTTGTCTAGCCACATCCCAGCTCATTATCCCATGATTATTCTCGCTTCTTTGCTCAAGTTTTTCCCACCGATGAGGCCTTGGCAGCAGGGGTGCCCAGGCTGGCCATGTGGCTCGCTCATTGCTAACGGCCGATGATCGTGTCGTCAATCGTACTGCGCAACGAGTTCAACTAGGCAAGCCTAAGCGTCGAGATCCAACCCCACGTATGCAGCCTCGATGGCCTGCGATGAAGCACTCTGCATGCTCGAAATCCCCCCAACGATTTGGCCCTCATGTAGCTTGCATCATCGTTAGCTTCATCGCCCATATAATCGACCTTGTCTAGCCACATCCCAGCTTATTATCCCACAATTTCCCTTGTTTCGCTGCCCATGTTTTTCCCACCGATGAGGCTTTGGCAGCAGGGGTGTCACGCCTTGCCCAGGCTGGCCGTGTGGCTCGCTCGTTGCTAACGGCCGACGATCAGGTGATCCATCGCAATGCACAACGAGTCCGCCTAGGCAAGCTTGAGCGTCGAGATCCAACCCCACGTCTGCCGTCTCGAGGACCTGCGACGAAGCACTCCGCATGCTGGAAATCCCCCCAACGATTTGGCCCTCATGTAGCATGCATCATGTTTAGCTTCGTCGCCCACACCATCGAGCCTGTCTAGCCATATCCCAGCTCATTATCCCACGATTATTCTAGCTTAGTTGACCACGTTTTTCCCACCGATGAGGCCTTGGCAGTAGGGGTGCCATGGCTGGCCGTGTGGCCCGCTCGTTGCTAACGACCGACGATCGTGTCGTTGATCGCGTTGTGCAACGAGTCCGCCTAGGCAAGCCTAGAAGTTGGGATCCAGCCCCGCCTCACCACCTCGAAGGCCTGCGACGAAGCACACTGCATGCTCGAAATCCCCCCAACGATTTGGCCCTCGCGTAAAATGCATCATTGTTAGGTTCGCCGCCCATACCATCGAGTTTTTCTAGCCATATCCCAGCCTCATTATCCCACAATATCTCTCGTTTCGTTGCCCACATTTTTGCCACCGATGAGGCCTTGGCAGCAGTGGTGTCACGCCTTGCCCAGGCTGGCCGTGTGGCTCGCTCGTTGCTAACGGCCGACAATCGGGTCGCCGATCGCTCTAGGCAACTTGTCCGCATAAGCAAGCCTGAGCGTCGAGATCCAACCGCATGTCTACCGCCTCGAGGGCCTGTGACGAAGCACTCCGCAGGCTCGAAATCGCCCCAACGATTTGGCCTCACGTAGCATGCATCATCGTTAGCTTCGTCGCCCACACCATCGAGCTTGTCTAGCCACATCCCAGCTCATTATCCCATGATTATTCTCGCTTCTTTGCTCAAGTTTTTCCCACCGATAAGGCCTTGGCAGCAGGGGTGCCCAGGCTGGCCATGTGGCTCGCTCATTGCTAACGGCCGATGATCGTGTCATCAATCGTACTGCGCAACGAGTCCGACTAGGCAAGCCTAAGCGTCGAGATCCAACCCCACGTATGCAGCCTTGATGGCCTGCGATGAAGCACTCTGCATGCTCGAAATCCCCCCAACGATTTGGCCCTCATGTAACTTGCATCATCGTTAGCTTCATCGCCCATATAATCGAGCTTGTCTAGCCACATCCCAGCTTATTATCCCACAATTTCCCTTGTTTCGTTGCCCATGTTTTTCCCACCGATGAGGCTTTGGCAGCAGGGGTGTCACGCCTTGCCCAGCCTAGCCGTGTGGCTCGCTCGTTGCTAACGGCCGACGATCAGGTGATCCATCGCATTGCGCAACGAGTCCGCCTAGGCAAGCTTGAGCGTCGAGATCCAACCCCACGTCTGCCGTCTCGAGGACCTGCGACGAAGCACTCCGCATGCTGGAAATCCCCCCAACGATTTGGCCCTCATGTAGCATGCATCATCATTAGCTTCACCGCCCACACCATCAAGCTTGTCTAGCCACATCCAAGCTCATTATCCCACGATTATTCTCGCTTCGTTGCCCACTTTTTTTGCACTAATGAGGCCTTGGCAGCAGAGGTGCCCAGGCTGGCTGTGTAGCTCGCTCGTTGCTAACGGTCGACGATCGTGTTGTTGATTGCGCCACGCAACAAGTCTGCCTAGGCAAGCCTGAGCATCGAGATCCAACCCCACGTATGTAGCCTCGATGGCCCACGATGAAGCACTCCGCATGCTCAAAATCCCCCCAATGATTTGGCCCTCACGTAGCTTGCATCATCGTTAGCTTCGTCGCCCATATAATCGAGCTTCTCTAGCCACATCCCAGGTTATTATCCCACAATTTCCCTCATTTCGTTGCCCATGTTTTTCCCACCGATAAGGCTTTAGCAGCAGAGGTGTCACGCCTTGCCCAGGCTGGCCGTGTGGCTCGCTCGTTGCTAACGGCCGACAATCGTGTCGTTGATCGCGTTGTGCAACGAGTCCGCCTAGGCAAGCCTAGAAGATGGGATCCAGCCCCGCCTCACCACCTCGAAGGCCTGCGACGAAGCACACTGCATGCTCGAAATCCCCCCAACGATTTGGCCCTCGCGTAAAATGCATCATTGTTAAGTTCGCCGCCTATACCATCGAGTTTTTCTAGCCATATCCCAGCTCACTATCGCACAATATCTCTCGTTTCGTTGCCCACATTTTTGCCACCGATGAGGCCTTTGCAGCAGTGGTGTCACGCCTTGCCCAGGCTGGCCGTGTGGCTCGCTCGTTGCTAACGACCGACGATCGGGTCGCCGATCGCTCTAGGCAACTTGTCCGCATAAGCAAGCCTGAGCGTCGAGATCCAACCGCATGTGTACCGCCTCGAGGGCCTGTGATGAAGCACTCCGCATGCTCGAAATCGCCCCAACGATTTGGCCCTCACGTAGCATGCATCATCGTTAGCTTCGCCGCCTACACCATCGAGCTTGTCTAGCCACATCCCAGCTCATTATCCCATGATTATTCTCGCTTCTTTGCTCAAGTTTTTCCCACCGATGAGGCCTTGGCAGCAGGGGTGCCCAGGCTGGCCATGTGGCTCGCTCATTGCTAACGACCGATGATCGTGTCGTCGATCGTACTGCGCAACGAGTCCGACTAGGCAAGCCTAAGCGTCGAGATCCAACCCCACGTATGCAGCCTCGATGGCCTGCGATGAAGCACTCTGCATGCTCGAAATCCCCCCAACGATTTGGCCCTCATGTAGCTTGCATCATCGTTAGCTTCATCGCCCATAGAATCGAGCTTGTCTAGCCACATCCCAGGTTATTATCCCACAATTTCCCTCGTTTCGTTGCCCATGTTTTTCCCACCGATGAGGCTTTGGCAGCAGGGGTGTCACGCCTTGCCCAGGCTGGCCGTGTGGCTCGCTCGTTGCTAACGGTCGACGATCGTGTCATTGATAGCGTTGTGCAACGAGTCCGCCTAGGCAAGCCTAGAAGTTGGGATCCAGCCCCGCCTCACCACCTCGAAGGCCTGCGACGAAGGACACTGCATGCTCGAAATGCCCCCAACGATTTGGCCCTCATGTAAAATGTATCATTGTTAGGTTCGCCGCCCATACCATCGAGTTTTTCTAGCCATATCCCAGCTCATTATCCCACAATATCTCTCGTTTCGTTGCCCACATTTTTGCCACCGATGAGGCCTTGGCAGCAGTGGTGTCACGCCTTGCCCAAGCTGCCCGTGTGGCTCGCTCGTTGCTAACGGCCGACGATCGGGTCGTCGATCGCTCCAGGCAACTTGTCCGCATAAGCAAGCCTGAGCGTCGAGATCCAACTGCATGTCTACCGCCTCGAGGGCCTGTGATGAAGCACTCCGCATGCTCGAAATCGCCCCAACGATTTGGCCCTCACGTAGCATGCATCATCGTTAGCTTCGCCGCCCACACCATCGAACTTGTCTAGCCACATCCCCGCTCATTATCCCATGATTATTCTCGCTTCTCTGCTAAAGTTTTTCCCACCGATGAGGCCTTGGCAGCAGGGGTGCCCAGGCTGGCCATGTGGCTCGCTCATTGCTAACGGCCGATGATCGTGTCATCGATCGTACTGCCCAACGAGTCCAACTAGGCAAGCCTAAGCGTCGAGATCCAACCCCACGTATGCAGCCTCGATGGCCTGCGATGAAGCACTCTGTATGCTCGAAATCCCCCCAACGATTTGGCCCTCATGTAGCTTGCATCATCGTTAGCTTCATCGCCCATATAATCGAGCTTGTCTAGCCACATCCCAGCTTATTATCCCACGATTTCCCTTGTTTCGTTGCCCATGTTTTTCCCACCGATGAGGCTTTGGCAGCAGGGGTGCCACGCCTTGCCCGGCCTGGCCGTGTGGCTCGCTCGTTGCTAACGGCCGACGATCAGGAGATCCATCGCAATGCGCAACGAGTCCGCCTAGGCAAGCTTGAGCATCGAGATCCAACCCCACGTCTGCCGTCTCGAGGACCTGCGACGAAGCACTCCGCATGCTGGAAATCCCCCCAACGATTTGGCCCTCATGTAGCATGCATCATCATTAGCTTCACCGCCCACACCATCAAGCTTGTCTAGCCACATACAAGCTCATTATCCCACGATTATTCTCGCTTCGTTGCCCACGTTTTTTGCACTAATGAGGCCTTGGCAGCAAAGGTGCCTAGGCTGGCTGTGTGGCTCGCTCGTTGCTAACGGTCGACGATCGTGTTATCGATTGAGCCACGCAACGAGTCTGCCCAGGCAAGCCTGAGCGTCGAGATCCAACCCCACGTATGCAGCCTCGATGGCCTACGATGAAGCACTCCGCATGCTCGAAATCCCCCCAACGATTTGGCTCTCACGTAGCTTGCTTCATCGTTAGCTTCATCGCCCATATAATCGAGCTTCTCTAGCCACATCCCAGGTTATTATCCCACAATTTCCCTCGTTTCGTTGCCCATGTTTTTTCCACCGATGAGGCTTTGGCAGCAGGGGTGTCACGCCTTGCCCAGGCTGGCCGTGTGGCTCGCTCGTTGCTAACGGTCGACGATCGTGTCGTTGATCGCGTTGTGCAACGAGTCCGCCTAGACAAGCCTAGAAGTTGGGATCCAGCCCCGCCTCACCACCTCGAAGGCCTGCGACGAAGCACACTGCATGCTCGAAATCCCCCCAACGATTTGGCCCTCGCGTAAAATGCATCATTGTTAGGTTCGCCGCCCATACCATCGAGTTTTTCTAGCCATATCCCAGCTCATTATCCCACAATATCTCTCGTTTCGTTGCCCACATTTTTGCCACCGATGAGGCCTTGGCAGCAGTGGTGTCACGCCTTGCCCAGGCTGGCCGTGTGGCTCGCTCGTTGCTAACGACCGACGATCGGGTCGCCGATCGCTCTAGGCAACTTGTCCGCATAAGCAAGCCTGAGCGTCGAGATCCAACCGCATGTCTACCGCCTCGAGGGCCTGTGATGAAGCACTCCGCATGCTCGAAATCGCCCCAACGATTTGGCCCTCACGTAGCATGCATCATCGTTAGCTTCGCCGCCCACACCATCGAGCTTGTCTAGCCACATCCTAGCTCATTATCCCATGATTATTCTTGCATTTTTGCTCAAGTTTTTCCCACCGATGAGGCCTTAGCAGCAGGGGTGCCCAGGCTGGCCATGTGGCTCGCTCATTGCTAATGGTCGATGATCGTGTCGTCGATAGTACTGCGCAACAAGTCCGATTAGGCAAGCCTGAGCGTCGAGATCCAACCCCACGTATGCAGCCTCGATGGCCTGCGATGAAGCACTCTGCATGCTCGAAATCCCCCCAACGATTTGGCCCTCATGTAGCTTGCGTCATCGTTAGCTTCATCGCCCATATAATCGAGCTTGTCTAGCCACATCCCAGCTTATTATCCCACAATTTCCCTTGTTTCGTTGCCCATGTTTTTCCCACCGATGAGGCTTTGGCAACAGGGGTGTCACGCCTTGCCCAGCCTGGCCGTGTGGCTCGCTCGTTGCTAACGGCCGACGATCAGGTGATCCATCGCAATGCGCAACGAGTCCGCCTAGGCAAGCTTGAGCGTCGAGATCCAACCCCATGTCTGCGGTCTCGAGGACCTGCGACGAAGCACTCCGCATGCTGGAAATCCCCCCAACGATTTGGCCCTCATATAGCATGCATCATCTTTAGCTTCGCCGCCCACACCATCGGGCCTGTCTAGCCATATCCCAGCTCATTATCCCACGATTATTCTAGCTTAGTTGACCACGTTTTTCCCACTGATGAGGCCTTGGCAGTAGGGGTGCCATGGCTGGCCGTGTGGCTCGCTCGTTGCTAACGGCCTACGATCGTGTCGTTGATCGCGTTGTGCAACGAGTCCGCCTAGACAAGCCTAGAAGTTGGGATCCAGCCCCGCCTCACCACCTGGAAGGCCTGCGACGAAGCACACTGCATGCTCGAAATCCCCCCAACGATTTGGCCCTCGCGTAAAATGTATCATTGTTAGGTTCGCCGCCCACACCATCGAGTTTTTCTAGCCATATCCCAGCTCATTATCCCACAATATCTCTCGTTTCATTGCCCACATTTTTGCCACCGATGAGGCCTTGGCAGCAGTGGTGTCACGCCTTGCCCAGGCTGGCCGTGTGGCTCGCTCGTTGCTAACGGCCGACGATCGGGTCGCCGATCGCTCTAGGCAACTTGTCCGCATAAGCAAGCCTGAGCGTCGAGATCCAACCGCATGTCTACCGCCTCGAGGGCCTGTGATGAAGCACTCCGCATGCTCGAAATCGACCCAACGATTTGGCCCTCACGTAGCATGCATCATCGTTAGCTTCGCCGCCCACACCATCGAACTTGTCTAGCCACATCCCAGCTCATTATCCCATGATTATTCTCGCTTCTTTGCTCAAGTTTTTCCCACCGATGAGGCCTTGGCAGCAGGGGTGCCCAGGCTGGCCATGTGGCTCGCTCATTGCTAACGGCCGATGATCGTGTCGTCGATCGTACTGCGCAACGAGTCCGACTAGGCAAGCCTAAGCGTCGAGATCCAACCCCACGTATGCAGCCTTGATGGCCTACGATGAAGCACTCTGCATGCTCGAAATCCCCCCAACGATTTGGCCCTCATGTAGCTTGCATCATCGTTAGCTTCATCGCCCATATAATCGAGCTTGTCTAGCCGCATCCCAGCTTATTATCCCACGATTTCCCTTGTTTCGTTGCCCATGTTTTTCCCACCGATGAGGCTTTGGCAGCAGGGGTGTCACGCCTTGCCCAGGCTGGCCGTGTGGCTCGCTCGTTGCTAACGGCCGACAATCAGGTGATCCATCAAAATGAGCAACGAGTCCGCCTAGGCAAGCTTGAGCGTCGAGATCCAACCCCACGTCTGCCGTCTCGAGGACCTGCGACGAGGCACTCCGCATGCTGGAAATCCCCCCAACGATTTGGCCCTCATGTAGCATGCATCATCATTAGCTTCACCGCCCATACCATCAAGCTTGTCTAGCCACATCCAAGCTCATTATCCCACGATTATTCTCGCTTCCTTGCCCACGTTTTTTGCACTAATGAGGCCTTGGAAGCAGAGGTGCCTAGGCTGGCTGTGTGGCTCGCTCGTTGCTAACGGTCGACGATAGTGTTGTCGATTGAGCCACGCAACGAGTCTGCCCAGGCAAGCCTGAGCGTCGAGATCCAACCCCACGTATGCAGCCTCGATGGCCTACGATGAAGCACTCCGCATGCTCGAAATCCCCCCAACGATTTGGCTCTCACGTAGCTTGCATCATCGTTAGCTTCATCGCCCATATAATCGAGCTTCTCTAGCCACATCCCAGGTTATTATCCCACAATTTCCCTCGTTTCGTTGCCCATGTTTTTTCCACCGATGAGGTTTTGGCAGCAGGGGTGTCACGCCTTGCCCAGGCTGGCCGTGTGGCTCGCTCGTTGCTAACGGTCGACGATCGTGTCGTTGATCGCGTTGTGCAACGAGTCCGCCTAGGCAAGCCTAGAAGTTGGGATCCAGCCCCGCCTCACCACCTCGAAGGCCTGCGACGAAGCACACTGCATGCTCGAAATCCCCCCAACGATTTGGCCCTCGCGTAAAATGCATCATTGTTAGGTTCGCCGCCCATACCATCGAGTTTTTCTAGCCATATCCCAGCTCATTATCCCACAATATCTCTCGTTTCGTTGCCCACATTTTTGCCACCGATGAGGCCTTGGCAGCAGTGGTGTCACGCCTTGCCCAGGCTGGCCGTGTGGCTCGCTCGTTGCTAACGGCCGACGA
The DNA here is from genome assembly GCA_021397835.1 of Moringa oleifera. Taxonomy (NCBI): domain Eukaryota; kingdom Viridiplantae; phylum Streptophyta; class Magnoliopsida; order Brassicales; family Moringaceae; genus Moringa; species Moringa oleifera. Next base: position 37,474 of record JAJFZO010000655.1, read on the forward strand.
TCGGGTCGCCGATCGCTCTAGGCAACTTGTCCGCATAAGCAAGCCTGAGCGTCGAGATCCAACCGCATGTCTACCGCCTCGAGGGCCTGTGATGAAGCACTCCGCATGCTCGAAATCGCCCCAACGATTTGGCCCTCACGTAGCATGCATCATCGTTAGCTTCGCCGCCCACACCATCGAGCTTGTCTAGCCATATCCCAGCTCATTATCCCATGATTATTCTCGCTTCTTTGCTCAAGTTTTTCCCACCGATGAGGCCTTGGCAGCAGGGGTGCCCAGGCTGGCCATGTGGCTCGCTCATTGCTAACGGCCGATGATCGTGTCGTCGATCGTACTGCGCAACGAGTCCAACTAGGCAATCCTGAGCGTCGAGATCCAACCCCACGTATGCAGCCTCGATGGCCTGCGATGAAGCACTCTGCATGCTCGAAATCCCCCCAACGATTTGGCCCTCATGTAGCTTGCATCATCGTTAGCTTCATCGCCCATATAATCGAGCTTGTCTAGCCACATCCCAGCTTATTATCCCACGATTTCCCTTGTTTCGTTGCCCATGTTTTTCCCACCGATGAGGCTTTGGCAGCAGGGCTGTCACGCCTTGCCCAGGCTGGCCGTGTGGCTCGCTCGTTGCCAACGGCCGACGATCAGGTGATCCATCGAAATGAGCAACGAGTCCGCCTAGGCAAGCTTGAGCGTCGTGATCCAACCCCACGTCTGCCATCTCGAGGACCTGCGACGAAGCACTCCGCATGCTGGAAATCCCCCCAACGATTTGGCCCTCATGTAGCATGCATCATCATTAGCTTCACCGCCCACACCATCAAGCTTGTCTAGCGACATCCAAGCTCATTATCCCACGATTATTCTCGCTTCGTTGCCCACGTTTTTTACACTAATGAGGCCTTGGCAACAGAGGTGCCTAGGCTGGCTGTGTGGCTCGCTCGTTGCTAACGGTCGACGATCGTGTTGTAGATTGAGCCACACAATGAGTCTGCCCAGGCAAGCCTGAGCGTCGAGATCCAACCCCACGTATGCAGCCTCGATGGCCTACGATGAAGCACTCCGCATGCTCGAAATCCCCCCAACGATTTGGCTCTCACGTAGCTTGCATCATCATTAGCTTCATCGCCCATATAATCGAGCTTCTCTAGCCACATCCTAGGTTATTATCCCACAATTTCCCTCGTTTCGTTGCCCATGTTTTTTCCACCGATGAGGCTTTGGCAGCAGTGGTGTCACGCCTTGCCCAGGCTGGCCGTGTGGCTCGCTCGTTGCTAACGACCGACGATTGGGTCGTCGATCGCTCTAGGCAACTTGTCCGCATAAGCAAGCCTGAGCGTCGAGATCCAACCGCATGTCTACCGCCTCGAGGGCCTGTGATGAAGCACTCCGCATGCTCGAAATCCCCCCAACGATTTGGCCCTCGCGTAAAATGCATCATCGTTAGCTTCGCCGCCCACACCATCGAGCTTGTCTAGCCACATCCCAGCTCATTATCCCATGATTATTCTCGCTTCTTTGCTCAAGTTTTTCCCACCGATGAGGCCTTGGCAGCAGGGGTGCCCAGGCTGGCCATGTGGCTCGCTCATTGCTAACGGCCGATGATCGTGTCGTCGATAGTACTGCGCAACGAGTCCAACTAGGCAAGCCTGAGCGTCGAGATCCAACCCCACGCATGCAGCCTCGATGGTCTGCGATGAAGCACTCTGCATGCTCGAAATCCCCCCAACGATTTGGCCCTCGCGTAAAATGCATCATTGTTAGCTTCATCGCCCATATAATCGAGCTTGTCTAGCCACATCCCAGCTTATTATCCCACAATTTCCCTTGTTTCGTTTCCAATATTTTTCCCACTGATGAGGCTTTGGCAGCAGTGGTGTCACGCCTTGCCCAGCCTGGCCGTGTGGCTCGCTCGTTGCTAACGACCGACGATCGGGTCGCCGATCGCTCTAGGCAACTTGTCCGCATAAGCAAGCCTGAGCGTCGAGATCCAACCGCATGTCTACCGCCTCGAGGGCCTGTGATGAATCACTCCGCATGCTCGAAATCGCCCCAATGATTTGGCCCTCACGTAGCACGCATCATCGTTAGCTTCGCCGCCCACACCATCGAGCTTGTCTAGCCACATCCCAGCTCATTATCCCATGATTATTCTCGCTTCTTTGCTCAAGTTTTTCCCACCGATGAGGCCTTGGCAGCAGGGGTGCCCAGGCTGGCCATATGGCTCGCTCATTGCTAACGGTCGATGATCGTGTCATCGATCGTACTGCGCAACGAGTCCGACTAGGCAAGCCTGAGCGTCGAGATCCAACCCCACGTATGCAGCCTCGATGGCCTGCGATGAAGCACTCTGCATGCTCGAAATCCCCCCAACGATTTGGCCCTCACGTAGCTTGCATCATCGTTAGCTTCATCGCCCATATAATCGAGCTTGTCTAGCCACATCCCAGCTTATTATCCCACGATTTCCCTCGTTTCGTTGCCCATGTTTTTTCCACCGATGAGGCTTTGGCAGCAGGGGTGTCACGCCTTGCCCAGGTTGGCCGTGTGGCTCTCTCGTTGCTAACGGCCGACGATCAGATGATCCATCGCAATGTGCAACGAGTCCGCCTAGGCAAGCTTGAGCGTCGAGATCCAACCCCACGTCTGCCGTCTCGAGGACCTGCGACGAAGCACTCCGCATGCTAGAAATCCCCCCAACGATTTGGCCCTCATGTAGTATGCATCTTCTTTAGCTTCGCCGCCCACACCATCGAGCCTGTCTAGCCATATCCCAGCTCATTATCCCGCGATTATTCTAGCTTAGTTGACCACGTTTCTCCCACCGATGAGGCCTTGGCAGTAGGGGTGCCATGGCTGGCCGTGTGGCTCGCTCGTTGCTAACGGCCGACGATCGTGTCGTTGATCGCATTGTGCAACGAGTCCGCCAAGGCAAGCCTAGAAGTTGGGATCCAGCCCCGCCTTACCACCTCGAAGGCCTGCGACGAAGCACACTGCATGCTCGAAATCCCCCCAACGATTTGGCCCTCGCGTAAAATGCATCATTGTTAAGTTCGCCGCCTATACCATCGAGTTTTTCTAGCCATATCCCAGCTCATTATCGCACAATATCTCTCGTTTCGTTGCCCACATTTTTGCCACCGATGAGGCCTTGGCAGCAGTGGTGTCACGCCTTGCCCAGGCTGGCCATGTGGCTCGCTCGTTGCTAACGGCCGACGATCGTGTCGTTGATCGCGTTGTGCAACGAGTCCGCCTAGGCAAGCCTAGAAGTTGGGATCCAGCCCCGCCTCACCACCTCGAAGGCCTGCGACGAAGCACACTGCATGCTCGAAATCCCCCCAACGATTTGGCCCTCGCGTAAAATGCATCATTGTTAGGTTCGCCGCCCATACCATCGAGTTTTTCTAGCCATATCCCAGCTCATTATCCCACAATATCTCTCGTTTCGTTACCCACATTTTTGCCACCGATGAGGCCTTGGTAGCAGTGGTGTCACGCCTTGCCCAGGCTTGCCGTGTGGCTCGCTCGTTGCTAACGGCCGACAATCGGGTCGCCGATCGCTCTAGGCAACTTGTCCGCATAAGCAAGCCTGAGCGTCGAGATCCAACCGCCCTGTCTACCGCCTCGAGGGGCCGTGATGAAGCACTCCGCATGCTCGAAATCGCCCAACGGATTTGGCCCTCACGTAGCATGCATCATCGTTAGCTTCGCCGCCCACACCATCGAGCTTGTTCTAGCCACATCCCAGCTCATTTATCCCATGATATTCTCGCTTCTTCTGCTCAAGTTTTTCCACGATGAGGCCTGGCAGCAGGGGTGACCCAGGCTGGCATGTGGCTCGCTCATGCTATACGGCCGTGGGGGACGATCGTGTCGTCGATAGTACTGCGCAACGAGTCCGACTAGCGAAGCCTGAGCGTCGAGATCCAAACACACGTATGCAGCCTCGGATGGTCTGCGATGAAGCACTCTGCATGCTCGAAATCCCCCCAACGATTTCGCCCTCACGTAGCTTGCATCATCGTTAGCTTCATCGCCCATATAATCGAGCTTGTCTAGCCACATCCCAGCTTATTATCCCACCATTTCCCTCGTTTCGTTGCCCATGTTTTTCCCACCGATGAGGCTTTGGCAGCAGTGGTGTCACGCCTTGCCCAGGCTGGCCGTGTGGCTCGCTCGTTGCTAACGGCCGACGATCGGGTCGCCGATCGCTCTAGGCAACTTGTCCGCATAAGCAAGCCTGAGCGTCGAGATCCAACCGCATGTCTACCGCCTGGAGGGCCAGTGATGAAGCACTCCGCATGCTCGAAATCGCCCCAATGATTTGGCCCTCACGTAGCATGCATCATCGTTAGCTTCGTTGCCCACACCATCGAGCTTGTCTATCCACATCCCAGCTCATTATCCCATGATTATTCTCGCTTCTTTGCTCAAGTTTTTCCCACCGATGAGGCCTTGGCAGCAGGGGTGCCCAGGCTGGCCATGTGGCTCGCTCATTGCTAACGGCCGATGATCGTGTCGTCGATCGTACTGCGCAACGAGTCCGACTAGGCAAGCCTGAGCGTCGAGATCCAACCCCACGTATGCAGCCTCGATGGCCTGCGATGAAGCACTCTGCATGCTCGAAATCCCCCCAACGATTTGGCCCTCATGTAGCTTGCATCATCGTTAGCTTCATCGCCCATATAATCGAGCTTGTCTAGCCACATCCCAGGTTATTATCCCACAATTTCCCTCGTTTCGTTGCCCATGTTTTTCCCACCGATGAGGCTTTGGCAGCAGGGGTGTCACGCCTTGCCCAGCCTAGCCGTGTGGCTCGCTCGTTGCTAACGGCCGACGATCAGGTGATCCATCGCAATGCGCAACGAGTCCGCCTAGGCAAGCTTGAGCGTCGAGATCCAACCCCACGTCTGCCGTCTCGAGGACCTGCGACGAAGCACTCCGCATGCTGGAAATCCCCCCAACGATTTGGCCCTCATGTAGCATGCATCATGTTTAGCTTCGCCGCCCACACCATCGACCCTGTCTAGCCATATCCCAGCTCATTATCCCGCGATTATTCTAGCTTAGTTGACCACGTTTTTCCCACCGATGAGGCCTTGGCAGTAGGGGTGCCATGGCTGGCCGTGTGGCTCGCTCGTTGCTAACGGCCGACGATCGTGTCGTTGATCGCATTGTGCACGAGTCCGCCTAGGCAAGCCTAGAAGTTGGGATCCAGCCCCGCCTCACCACCTCGAAGGCCTGCGACAAAGCACACTTGATGCTCGAAATCCCCCCAACGATTTGGCCCTCGTGTAAAATGCATCATTGTTAGGTTCGCCGCCCATACCATCGAGTTTTTCTAGCCATATCCCAGCTCATTATCGCATAATATCTCTCGTTTCGTTGCCCACATTTTTGCCACCGATGAGGCCTTGGCAGCAGTGGTGTCACGCCTTGCCCAGGCTGGCCGTGTGGCTCGCTCTAACGGCCGCCGGATCGGGTCGCCGATCGCTCTAGGCAAATTGTCGCATAAAGCAAGCCTGATGTCGTGATCCAACCGCATGTCTACCGCCTCGAGGGCCTGTGATGAAGCACTCCGCATGCTCAAAATCGCCCCAAGTATTTTGGCCATCACGTAGCATTGCATCATCGTTAGCTTCGCTGCCCACACCATCGAGCTTGTCTAGCCACAACCCAGCTCATTATCCAATGATTATTCTCACTTTGTTGCCCACGTTTTTCCCACCGATGAGGCCTTGGCAGCAGGGGTGCCCAGGCTGGCCATGTGGCTCGCTCATTGCTAACGGCCGATGATCGTGTCGTCGATAGTACTGCGCAACGAGTCCAACTAGGCAAGCCTGAGCGTCGAGATCCAACCCCACGTATGCAGCCTCGATGGTCTGCGATGAAGCACTCTGCATGCTCGAAATCCCCCCACGATTTGGCCCTCATGTAGCTTGCATCATCGTTAGCTTCATCGCCCATATAATCGAGCTTGTCTAGCCACATCCCAACTTATTATCCCACAATTTCCCTTGTTTCGTTGCCCATATTTTTCCCACAGATGAGGCTTTGGCAGCAGTGGTGTCACGCTTTGCCCAGCCTGGCCGTGTGGCTCGCTCGTTGCTAACGACCGACGATCGGGTCGCCGATCGCTCTAGGCAACTTGTCCGCATAAGCAAGCCTGAGCGTCGAGATCCAACCCCACGTCTGCCGTCTCGAGGACCTGCGACGAAGCACTCCCCATGCTGGAAATCCCCCCAACGATTTGGCCCTCATGTAGCATGCATCATTTTTAGCTTCGCCGCCCACACCATCGAGCCTGTCTAGCCATATCCCAGCTCATTATCCCACGATTATTCTAGCTTAGTTGACCACGTTTTTCCCACCGATGAGGCCTTGGCAGTAGGGGTGCCATGGCTGGCCGTGTGGCCCGCTCGTTGCTAACGACCGACGATCGTGTCGTTGATCACGTTGTGCAACGAGTCCGCCTAGGCAAGCCTAGAAGTTGGGATCCAGCCCCGCCTCACCACCTCGAAGGCCTGCGACGAAGCACACTGCATGCTCGAAATCCCCCCAACGATTCGGCCCTCGCGTATAATGCATCATTGTTAAGTTCGCCGCCCATACCATCGAGTTTTTCTAGCCATATCCCAGCTCATTATCCCACAATATCTCTCGTTTCGTTGCCCACATTTTTGCCACCGATGAGGCCTTGGCAGCAGTGGTGTCACGCCTTGCCCAGGCTGGCCGTGTGGCTCGCTCGTTGCTAACGGCCGACGTTCGGGTCACCGATCGCTCTAGGCAACTTGTCCGCATAAGCAAGCTTGAGCGTCGAGATCCAACCACATGTCTACCGCCTCGAGAGCCTGTGATGAAGCACTCCGCATGCTCGAAATCGCCCCAACGATTTGGCCCTCACGTAGCATGCATCATCGTTAGCTTCGCCGCCCACACCATCGAGCTTGTCTAGCCACATCCCAGCTCATTATCCCATGATTATTCTCGTTTCTTTGCTCAAGTTTTTCCCACCGATGAGGCCTTGGCAGCTGGGGTGCCCAGGCTGGCCATGTGGCTCGCTCATTGCTAACGGTCGATGATCGTGTCGTCGATCGTACTGCTCAACGAGTCCGACTAGGCAAGCCTGAGCATCGAGATCTAACCCCACGTATGCAGCCTCGATGGCCTGCAATGAAGCACTCTGCATGCTCGAAATCCCCCCAACGATTTGGCCCTCACGTAGCTTGCATCATCGTTAGCTTCATCGCCCATATAATCGAGCTTGTCTAGCCACATCCCAGCTTATTATCCCACCATTTCCCTCGTTTCGTTGCCCATGTTTTTCCCACCGATGAGGCTTTGGCAGCAGCGGTGTCACGCCTTGCCCAGGCTGGCCGTGTGGCTCGCTGGTTGCTAACGGCCGACGATCAGGTGATCCATCGCAATGCGCAACGAGTCTGCCTAGGCAAGCTTGAGCGTCGAGATCCAACCCCCCGTCTGCCGTCCCGAGGACCTGCGACGAAGCACTCCGCATGCTAGAAATCCCCACAACGATTTGGCCCTCATGTAGCATGCATCATGTTTAGCTTCCCGGCCCACACCATCGAGCCTGTCTAGCCATATCCCAGCTCATTATCCCACGATTATTCTCGCTTCTTTGCTCAAGTTTTTCCCACCGATGAGGCCTTGGCAGCAGGGGTGCCCAGGCTGGCCATGTGGCTCGCTCATTGCTAACGGCCGATGATCGTGTCGTCGATCGTACTGCGCAACGAGTCCGACTAGGCAAGCCTGAGCGTCGAGATCCAACCCCACGTATGCAGCCTCGATGGCCTGCGATGAAGCACTCTGCATGCTCGAAATCCCCCCAACGATTTGGCCCTCACGTAGCTTGCATCATCGTTAGCTTCATCGCCCATATAATCGAGCTTGTCTAGCCACATCCCAGCTTATTATCCCACAATTTCCCTTGTTTCGTTGCCCATGTTTTTCCCACCGATGAGGCTTTGGCAGCAGGGGTGTCACGCCTTGCCCAGGCTGGCCGTGTGGCTTGCTCGTTGCTAACGGCCGACGATCAGGTGATCCATCGCAATGCACAACGAGTCCGCCTAGGCAAGCTTGAGCGTCGAGATCCAACCCCACGTCTGCCGTCTCGAGGACCTGCGATGAAGCACTCCGCATGCTGGAAATCCCCCCAACGATTTGGCCCTCATGTAGCATGCATCATGTTTAGCTTCACCGCCCACACCATCGAGCCTGTCTAGCCATATCCCAACGCATTATCCCACGATTATTCTAGCTTAGTTGACCACGTTTTTCCCACTGATGAGGCCTTGGCCGTAGGGGTGCCATGGCTGGCCGTGTGGCTCGCTCGTTGCTAACGGCCGACGATCGTGTCGTTGATCGCATTGTGCAACGAGTCCGCCTAGGCAAGCCTAGAAGTTGGGATCCAGCCCCGCCTCACCACCTCGAAGGCCTGCGACGAAGCACACTGCATGCTCGAAATCCCCTCAACGATTTGGCCCTCGCGTAAAATGCATCATTGTTAGGTTCGCCGCCCATACCATCGAGTTTTTCTAGCCATATCCCAGCTCATTATCCCACAATATCTCTCGTTTCGTTGCCCACATTTTTGCCACCGATGAGGCCTTGGCAGCAGTGGTGTCACGCCTTGCCCAAGCTGGTCGTGTGGCTCGCTCATTGCTAACGGTCGACGATCGGGTCGCCGATCGCTCTAGGCAACTTGTCCGCATAAGCAAGCCTGAGCGTCGAGATCAAACCGCATGTCTACCGCCTCGAGGGCCTGTGATGAAGCACTCCGCATGCTCGAAATCGCCCCAACGATTTTGCCCTCACGTAGCATGCATCATCGTTAGCTTCGTCGCCCACACGATCGAGCTTGTCTAGCCACATCCCAGCTCATTATCCCATGATTATTCTCGCTTCTTTGCTCAAGTTTTTCCCATCGATGAGGCCTTGGCAGCAGGGGTGCCCAGGCTGGCCATGTGGCTCGCTCATTGCTAACGGCCGATGATCGTGTCGTCGATAGTACTGCGCAACGAGTCCGACTAGGCAAGCCTGAGCGTCGAGATCCAACCCCACGTATGCAGCCTCGATGGTCTGCGATGAAGCACTCTGCATGCTCGAAATCCCCCCACGATTTGGCCCTCATGTAGCTTGCATCATCGTTAGCTTCATCGCCCATATAATCGAGCTTGTCTAGCCACATCCCAGCTTATTATCCCACAATTTCCCTTGTTTCGTTGCCCATATTTTTCCCACAGATGAGGCTTTGGCAGCAATGGTGTCACGCTTTGCCCAGCCTGGCCGTGTGGCTCGCTCGTTGCTAACGACCGACGATCGGGTCGCCGATCGCTCTAGGCAACTTGTCCGCATAAGCAAGCCTGAGCGTCGAGATCCAACCGCATGTCTACCGCCTCGAGAGCCTGTGAAGAAGCACTCCGCATGCTCGAAATCGCCCCAACGATTTGGCCCTCACGTAGCATGCATCATCGTTAGCTTCGTCGCGCACACCATCGAGCTTGTCTAGCCACATCCCAGCTCATTATCCCATGATTATTCTCGCTTCTTTGCTCAAGTTTTTCCCACCGATGAGGCCTTGGCAGCAGGGGTGCCCAGGCTGGCCATGTGGCTCGCTCATTGCTATCGGTCGATGATCGTGTCGTCGATCGTACTGCGCAACGAGTCCGACTAGGCAAGCCTGAGAGTGTCAAGGGAGAATCAATCCAACCCCACGTATGGCACTCGAAGGCCTGCGACGAAGCACACTGCATGCTCGAAATCCCCCCAACGATTTGGCCCTCGCGTAAAATGCATCATTGTTAGGTTCGCCGCCCATACCATCGAGTTTTTCTAGCCATATCCCAGCTCATTATCCCATAATATCTCTCGTTTCGTTGCCCACATTTTTGCCACCGATGAGGCCTTGGCAGCAGTGGTGTCACGCCTTGCCCAGGCTGGCCGTGTGGCTCGCTCCTTGCTAACGGCCGACGATCGGGTCGCCGATCGTTCTAGGCAACTTGTCCGCGTAAGCAAGCCTGAGCGTCGAGATCCAACCGCATGTCTACCGCTTCGAGGGCTTGTGATGAAGCACTCCGCATGCTCGAAATCGACCCAACGATTTGGCCCTCATTATACCCGCCCCCACAGCATGGCATCATGTTTTACTTCGCCGCCCCCACCATCGAACCCTGTCTATCTATATCCCAGCTCATTATCCCGCGATTATCTAGCTTAGTTGACCACGTTTTTTCCACCGTGAGTCCTTGGGCGTATTTGGGTGCCATGGCTGGCCGTGTGGCTCGCGTCGTTGCTACCGACGATCGTGGTCGTTGATCGCGTTGTGCAACGAGTCCGCCTAGGCAAGCCTAGAAGTTGGGATCCAGCCCCGCCTCACCACCTCGAAGGCCTTCGACGAAGCACACTGCATGCGCGAAATCCTCCCAACGATTTGGCCTTCGCGTAAAATGCATCATTGTTAGGTTCGCCGCCCATACCATCGAGTTTTTCCAGCCATATCCCAGCTCATTATCCCACAATATCTCTCGTTTCGTTGCCCACATTTTTGCCACCGATGAGGCCTTGGCAGCAGTGGTGTCACACCTTGCCCAAGCTGGCCGTGTGGCTCGCTCGTTGCTAACGGCTGACGATCGGGTCGCCGATCGCTCTAGGCAACTTGTCCGCATAAGCAAGCCTGAGCGTCGAGATCAAACCGCATGTCTACCGCCTCGAGGGCCTATGATGAAGCACTCCGCATGCTCGAAATCGCCCCAACGATTTGGCCCTCACGTAGCATGTATCATCGTTAGCTTCGCCGCCCAAACCATCGAGCTTGTCTAGCCACATCCCAGCTCATTATCCCATGATTATTCTCGCTTCTTTGCTCAAGTTTTTCCCACCGATGAGGCCTTGGCAGCAGGGGTGCCCAGGCTGGCCATGTGGCTCGCCCATTGCTAACGGTCGATGATCGTGTCGTCGATCGTACTACGCAACGAGTCCGACTAGGCAAACCTAAGCGTCGAGATCGAACCCCACGTATGCAGCCTCCATGGCCTGCGATGAAGCACTCTGCATGCTCGAAATCCCCCCAACGATTTGGCCCTCATGTAGCTTGCATCATCGTTAGCTTCATCGCCCATATAATCGAGCTTGTCTAGCCACATCCCAGCTTATTATCCCATAATTTCCCTCGTTTCGTTGCCCATGTTTTTCCCACCGATGAGGCTTGGGCAGCAGGGGTGTCACGCCTTGCCCAGGCTGGCCGTGTGGCTCGCTCGTTGCTAACGGCCGACGATCAGGTGATCCATCGCAATGCGCAACGAGTCCACCTAGGCAAGCTTGAGCGTCGAGATCCAACCCCACGTCTGCCGTCTCGAGGACCTGCGACGAAGTACTTCGCATGCTGGAAATCCCCCCAACGATTTGGCCCTCATGTAGCATGCATCATGTTTAGCTTCGCCGCCCACACCATCGAGCCTGTCTAGCCATATCCCAGCTCATTATCCCACGATTATTCTAGCTTAGTTGACCACGTTTTTCCCACCGATGAGGCCTTGGCAGTAGGGGTGCCATGGCTGGCCGTGTGGCTCGCTCGTTGCTAACGGTCGACGATCGTGTCGTTGATCGCGTTGTGCAACGAGTCCGCCTAGGCAATCCTAGAAGTTGGGATCTAGCCCCGCCTCACCACCTCGAAGGCCTGCGACGAAGCACACTGCATGCTCGAAATCCCCCCAACGATTTGGCCCTCGCGTAAAATGCATGATTGTTAGGTTCGCCGCCCATACCATCGAGTTTTTCTAGCCATATCCCAGCTCATTATCCCACAATATCTCTCGTTTCGTTACCCACATTATTGCCACCGATGAGGCCTTGGCAGCAGTGGTGTCACGCCTTGCCCAGGCTGGCCGTGTGGCTCGCTCGTTGCTAACGGCCGACGATCGGGTCACCGATCGCTCTAGGCAACTTGTCCGCATAAGCAAGCCTGAGCGTCGAGATCCAACCGCATCTCTACCGCCTCGAGGGCCTGTGATGAAGCACTCCGCATGCTCGAAATCGCCCCAACGATTTGGCCCTCACGTAGCATGCATCATCGTTAGCTTCGTCGCCCACACCATCGAGCTTGTCTATCCACATCCCAGCTCATTATCCCATGATTATTCTCGCTTCTTTGCTCAAGTTTTTCCCACCGATGAGGCCTTGGCAGCAGGGGTGCCCAGGCTGGCCATGTGGCTCGCCCATTGCTAACGGCCGATGATCGTGTCGTCGATCGTACTGCGCAACGAGTCCGACTAGGCAAGCCTAAGCGTCGAGATCCAACCCCACGTATGCAGCCTCGATGGCCTGCGATGAAGCACTCTGCATGCTTGAAATCCCCCCAACGATTTGGCCCTCATGTAGCTTGCATCATCGTTAGCTTCATCGCCCATATAATCGAGCTTGTCTAGCCACATCCAAGCTCATTATCCCACGATTATTCTCGCTTCCTTGCCCACGTTTTTTGCACTAATGAGGCCTTGGCAGCAGGCGCCCAGGCTGGCTGTGTGGCTCGCTTGTTGCTAACGGTCGACGATCGTGTTGTTGATTGCGCCACGCAACGAGTCTGCCTAGGCAAGCCTGAGCGTCGAGATCCAACCCCACGTATGCAGCCTCGATGGCCTACGATGAAGCACTCCGCACGCTCGAAATCCCCCCAACGATTTGGCCCTCACGTAGCTTGCATCATCGTTAGCTTCGTCGCCCATATAATCGAGCTTCTCTAGCCACATCCCAGGTTATTATCCCACAATTTCTCTCGTTTCGTTGCCCATGTTTTTCCCACCGATGAGGCTTTGGCAGCAGGGGTTGGCAGCAGGGGTTTTATGCCTTGCCCAGGCTGGCCGTGTGGCTCGCTCGTTGCTAACGGTCGACGATGGTGTCGTTGATCGCGTTGTGCAACGTGTCCGCCTAGGCAAGCCTAGAAGTTGGGATCCAGCCCCGCCTCACCACCTCGAAGGCCTGCGACGAAGCACACTGCATGCTCGAAATCCCCCCAACGATTCGGCCCTCGCGTATAATGCATCATTGTTAAGTTCGCCGCCCATACCATCGAGTTTTTCTAGCCATATCCCAGCTCATTATCCCACAATATCTCTCGTTTCGTTGCCCACATTTTTGCCACCGATGAGGCCTTGGCAGCAGTGGTGTCACGCCTTGCCCAGGCTGGCCGTGTGGCTCGCTCGTTGCTAACGGCCGACGATCGGGTCGCCGATCGCTCTAGGCAACTTGTCCGCATAAGCAAGCCTGAGCGTTGAGATCCAACCGCATGTCTACCGCCTCGAGAGCCTGTGATGAAGCACTCCGCATGCTCGAAATCGCCCCAACGATTTGGCCCTCACGTAGCATGCATCATCGTTAGCTTCGCCGCGCACACCATCGAGCTTGTCTAGCCACATCCCAGCTCATTATCCCATGATTATTCTCGCTTCTTTGCTCATGTTTTTCCCACCGATGAGGCCTTGGCAGCAGGGGTGCCCAGGCTGGCCATGTGGCTCGCTCATTGCTAACGGCCGATGATCGTGTCGTCGATCGTACTACGCAACGAGTCCGACTAGGCAAGCCTGAGCGTCGAGATCCAACCCCACGTATGCAGCCGCCATGGCCTGCGATGAAGCGCTCTGCATGCTCGAAATCCCCCCAACGATTTGGCCCTCATGTAACTTGCATCATCGTTAGCTTCATCGCCCATATAATCGAGCTTGTCTAGCCACATCCCAGGTTATTATCCCACAATTTCCCTCGTTTCGTTGCCCATGTTTTTCCCACCGATGAGGCTTTGGCAGCAGGGGTGTCACGCCTTGCCCAGCCTAGCCGTGTGGCTCGCTCGTTGCTAACGGCCGACGATCAGGTGATCCATCGCATTGCGCAACGAGTCCGCCTAGGCAAGCTTGAGCGTCGAGATCCAACCCCACGTCTGCCGTCTCGAGGACCTGCGACGAAGCACTCCGCATGCTGGAAATCCCCCCAACGATTTGGCCCTCATGTAGCATGCATCATCATTAGCTTCACCGCCCACACCATCAAGCTTGTCTAGCCACATCCAAGCTCATTATTCCACGATTATTCTCGCTTCGTTGCCCACGTTTTTTGCACTAATGAGGCCTTGGCAGCAGAGGTGCCCAGGCTGGCTGTGTGGCTCGCTCGTTGCTAACGGTCGACGATCGTGTTGTCGATTGCGCCACGCAACGAGTCTGCCTAGGCAAGCCTGAGCGTCGAGATCCAACCCCACGTATGCAGCCTCGATGGCCTACGATGAAGCACTCCGCATGCTCGAAATCCCCCCAATGATTTGGCCCTCACGTAGCTTGCATCATCGTTAGCTTCGTCGCCCATATAATCGAGCTTCTCTAGCCACATCCCAGGTTATTATCCCACAATTTCTCTCGTTTCGTTGCCCATGTTTTTCCCATCGATGAGGCTTTGGCAGCAGGGGTGTCATGCCTTGCCCAGGCTGGCCGTGTGGCTCGCTCGTTGCTAACGATCGACGATCGTGTCGTTGATCGCGTTGTGCAACGAGTCCGCCTAGGCAAGCCTAGAAGTTGGGATCCAGCCCCGCCTCACCACCTCGAAGGCCTGCGACGAAGCACACTGCATGCTCGAAATCCCCCCAACGATTTGGCCCTCGCGTAAAATGCATCATTGTTAGGTTCGCCGCCCATACCATCGAGTTTTTCTAGCCATATCCCAGCTCATTATCCCACAATATCTCTCGTTTCGTTGCCCACATTTTTGCCACCGATGAGGCCTTGGCAGCAGTGGTGTCACGCCTTGCCCAAGCTGGTCGTGTGGCTCGCTCGTTGCTAACGGCTGACGATCGGGTCGCCGATCGCTCTAAGCAACTTGTCCGCATAAGCAAGCCTGAGCGTCGAGATCCAACCGCATGTCTACCACCTCGAGGGCCTGTGATGAAGCACTCCGCATGCTCGAAATCGCCCCAACGATTTGGCCCTCACGTAGCATGTATCATCGTTAGCTTCGCCGCCCAAACCATCGAGTTTGTCTAGCCACATCCCAGCTCATTATCCCATGATTATTCTCGCTTCTTTGCTCAAGTTTTTCTCACCGATGAGGCCTTGGCAGCAGGGGTGCCCAGGCTGGCCATGTGGCTCGCTCATTGCTAACGGCCGATGATCGTGTCGTCGATCGTACTACGCAACGAGTCCGACTAGGCAAGCCTGAGTGTCGAGATCCAACCCCACGTATGCAGCCTCGATGGCCTGCGATGAAGCACTCTGCATGCTCGAAATCCCCCCAACGATTTGGCCCTCATGTAGCTTGCATCATCGTTAGCTTCATCGCCCATATAATCGAGCTTGTCTAGCCACATCCTAGCTTATTATCCCATAATTTCCCTTGTTTCGTTGCCCATGTTTTTCCCACCGATGAGGCTTTGGCAGCAGAGGTGTCATGCCTTGCCCAGGCTGGCCGTGTGGCTCGCTCGTTGCTAACGGTCGATGATCGTGTCGTTGATCGCGTTGTGCAACGAGTCCGCCTAGGCAAGCCTAGAAGTTGGGATCCAGCCCCGCCTCACCACCTCGAAGGCCTGCGACGAAGCACACTGTATGCTCGAAATCCCCCCAACGATTTGGCCCTCGCGTAAAATGCATCATTGTTAGGTTCGCCGCCCATACCATCGAGTTTTTCTAGCCATATCCCAGCTCATTATCCCACAATATCTCTCGTTTCGTTACCCACATTTTTGGCACCGATGAGGCCTTGGCAGCAGTTCTGTCACGCCTTGCCCAGGCTTGCCGTGTGGCTCGCTCGTTGCTAACGGCCGACAATCGGGTCGCCGATCGCTCTAGGCAACTTGTCCGCATAAGCAAGCCTGAGCGTCGAGATCCAACCGCATGTCTACCGCCTCGAGGGCCTGTGACGAAGCACTCCGCAGGCTCGAAATCGCCCCAACGATTTGGCCTCACGTAGCATGCATCATCGTTAGCTTCGTCGCCCACACCATCGAGCTTGTCTAGCCACATCCCAGCTCATTATCCCATGATTATTCTCGCTTCTTTGCTCAAGTTTTTCCCACCGATGAGGCCTTGGCAGCAAGGGTGCCCAGGCTGGCCATGTGGCTCGCTCATTGCTAACGGCCGATGATCGTGTCGTCAATCGTACTGCGCAACGAGTCCAACTAGGCAAGCCTAAGCGTCGAGATCCAACCCCACGTATGCAGCCTCGATGGCCTGCGATGAAGCACTCTGCATGCTCGAAATCCCCCCAACGATTTGGCCCTCATGTAGCTTGCATCATCGTTAGCTTCATCGCCCATATAATCGAGCTTGTCTAGCCACATCCCAGCTTATTATCCCACAATTTTCGTTGTTTCGTTGCCCAAGTTTTTCCCACCGATGAGGCTTTCGCAACTGGGGTGTCACGCCTTGCCCAGCCTGGCCGTGTGGCTCGCTCGTTGCTAACGGCCGACGATCAGGTGATCCATCGCAATGCGCAACGAGTCCGCCTAGGCAAGCTTGAGCGTCGAGATCCAACCCTACGTCTGCCGTCTCGAGGACCTGCGACGAAGCACTCCGCATGCTGGAAATCCCCCCAACGATTTGGCCCTCATGTAGCATGCATCATCATTAGCTTCACCGCCCACACCATCAAGTTTGTCTAGCCACATCCAAGCTCATTATCCCACGATTATTCTCGCTTCGTTGCTCAAGTTTTTTGCACTAATGAGGCCTTGGCAGCAGAGGTGCCCAGGCTGGCTGTGTGGCTCGCTCGTTGCTAACGGTCGACGATCGTGTTGTCGATTGCGCCACGCAACGAGTCTGCCTAGGCAAGCCTGAGCGTCGAGATCCAACCCCATGTATGCAGCCTCGATGGCCTACGATGAAGCACTCCGCATGCTCGAAATCCCCCCAACGATTTGGCCCTCATGTAGCTTGCATCATCGTTAGCTTCATCGCCCATATAATCGAGCTTGTCTAGCCACATCCCAGCTTATTATCCCACAATTTCCCTTGTTTCGTTGCCCATATTTTTTCCACCGATGAGGCTTTGGCAGCAGGGGTGTCACGCCTTGCCCAGGCTGGCCGTGTGGCTCGCACGTTGCTAACGGTCGACGATCGTGTCGTTAATCGCATTGTGCAACGAGTCCGCCTAGCCAAGCCTAGAAGTTGGGATCCAGCCCCGCCTCACCACCTCGAAGGCCTGCGACGAAGCACACTGCATGCTCGAAATCCCCCCAACGATTTGGCCCTCGCGTAAAATGCATCATTGTTAGCTTCATCGCCCATATAATCGAGCTTGTCTAGCCACATCCCAGCTTATTATCCCACAATTTCCCTTGTTTCGTTTCCCATATTTTTCCCACTGATGAGGCTTTGGCAGCAGTGGTGTCACGCCTTGCCCAGGCTGGCCGTGTGGCTCGCTCGTTGCTAACGGCCGATGATCAGGTGATCCATCGCAATGCACAACGAGTACGCCTAGGCAAGCTTGAGCGTCGAGATCCAACCCCAAGTCTGCCGTCTCGAGGACCTGCGACGAAGCACTCCCCATGCTGGAAATCCCCCCAACGATTTGGCCCTCATGTAGCATGCATCATGTTTAGCTTCGCCGCCCACACCATCGTGCCTGTCTAGCCATATCCCAGCTCATTATCCCACGATTATTCTAGCTTTGTTGACCACGTTTTTCCCACCGATGAGGCCTTGGCAGTAGGGGTGCCATGGCTGGCCGTGTGGCCCGCTCGTTGCTAACGACCGACGATCGTGTCGTTGATCGCGTTGTGCAACGAGTCCGCCTAGGCAAGCCTAGAAGTTGGGATCCAGCCCTGCCTCACCACCTCGAAGGCCTGCGACGAAGCACACTGGATGCTCGAAATCCCCCAAACGATTTGGCCCTCGCGTAAAATGCATCATTGTTACGTTCGCCGCCCATACCATCGAGTTTTTCTAGCCATATCCCACCTCATTATCCCACAATATCTCTCGTTTCGTTGCCCACATTTTTTGCACCGATGAGGCCTTGGCAGCAGTGGTGTCACGCCTTGCCCAGGCTGGCCGTGTGGCTCGCTCGTTGCTAACGGCCGACGTTCGGGTCACCGATCGCTCTAGGCAACTTGTCCGCATAAGCAAGCCTGAGCGTCGAGATCCAACCACATGTCTACCGCCTCGAGAGCCTGTGATGAAGCACTTCTCATGCTCGAAATCGCCCCAACGATTTGGCCCTCACGTAGCATGCATCATCGTTAGCTTCGCCGCCCACACCATCGAGCTTGTCTAGCCACATCCCAGCTCATTATCCCACGATTATTCTAGCTTTGTTGACCACGTTTTTCCCACCGATGAGGCCTTGGCAGTAGGAGTGCCATGGCTGGCCGTGTGGCCCGCTCGTTGCTAACGACCGACGATCGTGTCGTTCATCGCGTTGTGCAACGAGTCCGCCTAGGCAAGCCTAGAAGTTGGGATCCAGCCCTGCCTCACCACCTCGAAGGCCTGCGACGAAGCACACTGCATGCTCGAAATCCCCCCAACGATTTGGCCCTCGCGTAAAATGCATCATTGTTAGGTTCGCCGCCCATACCATCGATTTTTTCTAGCCATATCCCAGCTCATTATCCCACAATATCTCTCGTTTCATTGCCCACATTTTTTCCACCGATGAGGCCTTGGCAGCAGTGGTGTCACGCCTTGCCCAGGCTGGCCGTGTGGCTCGCTCGTTGCTAACGGCCGACGTTCGGGTCACCGATCGCTCTAGGCAACTTGTCCGCATAAGCAAGCCTGAGCGTCGAGATCCAACCACATGTCTACCGCCTCGAGAGCCTGTGATGAAGCACTTCGCATGCTCGAAATCGCCCCAACGATTTGGCCCTCACGTAGCATGTATCATCGTTAGCTTCGCCGCCCAAACCATCGAGCTTGTCTAGCCACATCCCAGCTCATTATCCCATGATTATTCTCGCTTCTTTGCTCAAGTTTTTCCCACCGATGAGGCCTTGGCAGCAGGGGTGCCCAGGCTGGCCATGTGGCTCGCTCATTGCTAACGGTCGATGATCGTGTCGTCGATTGTACTGCTCAACGAGTCCGACCAGGCAAGCCTGAGCATCGAGATCCAACCCCACGTATGCAGCCTCGATGGCGTGCGATGAAGCACTCTGCATGCTCGAAATCCCCCCAACGATTTGGCCCTCACGTAGCTTGCATCATCGTTAGCTTCATCGCCTATATAATCGAGCTTGTCTAGCCACATCCCAGCTTATTATCCCACCATTTCCCTCGTTTCGTTGCCCATGTTTTTCCCACCAATGAGGCTTTGGCAGCAGGGGTGTCACGCCTTGCCCAGGCTGGCCGTGTGGCTCGCTCGTTGCTAACGGCCGACGATTAGGTGATCCATCGCAATGCGCAACGAGTCTGCCTAGGCAAGCTTCAGTGTCGAGATCCAACCCCACGTCTGCCGTCTCGAGGACCTGCGGCGAAGCACTCCGCATGCTAGAAATCCCCCCAACGATTTGGCCCTCATGTAGCATGCATCATGTTTAGCTTCGCCGCCCACACCATCGAGCCTGCCTAGCCATATCCCAGCTCATTATCCCACGATTATTCTCGCTTCTTTGCTCAAGTTTTTCCCACCGATGAGGCGTTGGCAGCAGGGGTGCCCAGGCTGGCCATGTGGCTCGCTCATTGCTAACGGCCGATGATCGTGTCGTCGATCGTACTGCGCAACGAGTCCGACTAGGGAAGCCTGAGCGTCGAGATCCAACCCCACATATGCAGCCTCGATGGCCTGCGATGAAGCACTCTGCATGCTCGAAATCCCCCCAACGATTTGGCCCTCATGTAGCTTGCATCATCGTTGGCTTCATCGCCCATATTATCGAGCTTTTCTAGCCACATCCCAGCTTATTATCCCACAATTTCCCTTGTTTCGTTGCCCATGTTTTTCCCACCGATGAGGCTTTGGCAGCAGGGGTGTCACGCCTTGCCCAAGCTGGCCGTGTGGCTCGCTCGTTGCTAACGGCCGACGATCAGGTGATCCATCGCAATGCACAACGAGTCCGCCTAGGCAAGCTTGAGCGTCGAGATCCAACCCCACGTCTGCCGTCTCGAGGACCTGCGACGAAGCACTCCCCATGCTGGAAATCCCCCCAACGATTTGGCCCTCATGTAGCATGCATCATGTTTAGCTTCGTCGCCCACACCATCGCGCCTGTCTAGCCATATCCCAGCTCATTATCCCACGATTATTCTAGCTTAGTTGACCACGTTTTTCCCACCGATGAGGCCTTGGCAGTAGGGGTGCCATGGCTGGCCGTGTGGCCCGCTCGTTGCTAACGACCGACGATCGTGTCGTTGATCGCGTTGTGCAACGAGTCCGCCTAGGCAAGCCTAGAAGTTGGGATCCAGCCCCGCCTCACCACCTCGAAGGCCTGCGACGAAGCACACTGCATGCTCGAAATCCCCCCAACGATTTGGCCCTCGCGTAAAATGCATCATTGTTAGGTTCGCCGCCCATACCATCGAGTTTCTCTAGCCATATCCCAGCTCATTATCCCACAATATCTCTCGTTTCGTTGCCCACATTTTTGCCACCGATGAGGCCTTGGCAGCAGTGGTGTCACGCCTTGCCCAGGCTGGCCGTGTGGCTCGCTCGTTGCTAACGGCCGACGTTCGGGTCACCGATCGCTCTAGGCAACTTGTCCGCATAAGCAAGCCTGAGCGTCGAGATCCAACCACATGTCTACCGCCTCGAGAGCCTGTGATGAAGCACTCCGCATGCTCGAAATCGCCCCAACGATTTGGCCCTCACGTAGCATGCATCATCGTTAGCTTCGCCGCCCACACCATCGAGCTTGTCTAGCCACATCCCAGCTCATTATCCCATGATTATTCTCGCTTCTTTGCTCAAGTTTTTCCCACCGATGAGGCCTTGGCAGCAGGGGTGCCCAGGCTGGCCATGTGGCTCGCTCATTGCTAACGGTCGATGATCGTGTCGTCGATCGTACTGCTCAACGAGTCCGACTAGGCAAGCCTGAGCATCGAGATCCAACCCCACGTATGCAGCCTCGATGGCCTGCGATGAAGCACTCTGCATGCTCGAAATCCCCCCAATGATTTGGCCCTCACGTAGCTTGCATCATCGTTAGCTTCATCGCCCATATAATCGAGCTTGTCTAGCCACATCCCAGCTTATTATCCCACCATTTCCCTCGTTTCGTTGCCCATGTTTTTCCCACCGATGAGGCTTTGGCAGCAGGGGTGTCACGCCTTGCCCAGGCTGGCCGTGTGGCTCGCTCGTTGCTAACGGCCGACGATCAGGTGATCCATCGCAATGCGCAACGAGTCTGCCTAGGCAAGCTTCAGTGTCGAGATCCAACCCCACGTCTGCCGTCTCGAGGACCTGCGGCGAAGCACTCCGCATGCTAGAAATCCCCCCAACGATTTGGCCCTCATGTAGCATGCATCATGTTTAGCTTCGCCGCCCACACCATCGAGCCTGTCTAGCCATATCCCAGCTCATTATCCCACGATTATTCTCGCTTCTTTGCTCAAGTTTTTCCCACCGATGAGGCCTTGGCAGCAGGGGTGCCCAGGCTGGCCATGTGGCTCGCTCATTGCTAACGGCCGATGATCGTGTCGTCGATCGTACTGCGCAACGAGTCCGACTAGGCAAGCCTGAGCGTCGAGATCCAACCCCACGTATGCAGCCTCGATGGCCTGCGATGAAGCACTCTGCATGCTCGAAATCCCCCCAACGATTTGGCCCTCATGTAGCTTGCATCATCGTTAGCTTCATCGCCCATATAATCGAGCTTGTCTAGCCACATCCCAGCTTATTATCCCACAATTTCCCTCGTTTCGTTGCCCATGTTTTTCCCACCGATGAGGCTTTGGCAGCAGGGGTGTCACGCCTTGCCCAGGCTGGCCGTGTGGCTCGCTCGTTGCTAACGGCCGACGATCAGGTGATCCATCGCAATGCGCAACGAGTCCGCCTAGGCAAGCTTGAGCGTCGAGATCCAACCCCACGTCTGCCGTCTCGAGGACCTGCGACGAAGCACTCCGCATGCTGGAAATCCCCCCAACGATTTGGCCCTCATGTAGCATGCATCATGTTTAGCTTCGCCGCCCACACCATCGAGCCTGTCTAGCCATATCCCAGCTCATTATCCCACGATTATTCTAGCTTAGTTGACCACGTTTTTCCCACCGATGAGGCCTTGGCAGTAGGGGTGCCATGGCTGGCCGTGTGGCCCGCTCGTTGCTAACGACCGACGATCGTGTCGTTGATCGCGTTGTGCAACGAGTCCGCCTAGGCAAGCCTAGAAGTTGGGATCCAGCCCCGCCTCACCACCTCGAAGGCCTGCGACGAAGCACACTGCATGCTCGAAATCCCCCCAACGATTTGGCCCTCGCGTAAAATGCATCATTGTTAGGTTCGCCGCCCATACCATCGAGTTTTTCTAGCCATATCCCAGCTCATTATCCCACAATATCTCTCGTTTCGTTGCCCACATTTTTGCCACCGATGAGGCCTTGGCAGCAGTGGTGTCACGCCTTGCCCAGGCTGGCCGTGTGGCTCGCTCGTTGCTAACGGCCGACGATCGGGTCGCCGATCGCTCTAGGCAACTTGTCCGCATAAGCAAGCCTGAGCGTCGAGATCCAACCGCATGTCTACCGCCTCGAGAGCCTGTGATGAAGCACTCCGCATGCTCGAAATCGCCCCAACGATTTGGCCCTCACGTAGCATGCATCATCGTTAGCTTCGCCGCCCACACCATCGAGCTTGTCTAGCCACATCCCAGCTCATTATCCCATGATTATTCTCGCTTCTTTGCTCAAGTTTTTCCCACCGATGAGGCCTTGGCAGCAGGGGTGCCCAGGCTGGCCATGTGGCTCGCTCATTGCTATCGGTCGATGATCGTGTCGTCGATCGTACTACGCAACGAGTCCGACTAGGCAAGCCTGAGCATCGAGATCCAACCCCACGTATGCAGCCTCGATGGCCTACGATGAAGCACTCTGCATGCTCGAAATCCCCCCAACGATTTGGCCCTCACGTAGCTTGCATCATCGTTAGCTTCATCGCCCATATAATCGAGCTTGTCTAGCCATATCCCAGCTTATTATCCCACCATTTCCCTCGTTTCGTTTCCCATGTTTTTCCCACCGATGAGGCTTTGGCAGCAGGGGTGTCATGGCTTGCCCAGGCTGGCCGTGTGGCTCGCTCGTTGCTAACGGTCGACGATCGTGTCGTTGATCGCGTTGTGCAACGAGTCCGCCTAGGCAAGCCTAGAAGTTGGGATCCAGCCCCGCCTCACCACCTCGAAGGCCTGCGACGAAGCACACTGCATGCTCGAAATCCCCCCAACGATTTGGCCCTCGCGTAAAATGCATCATTGTTAGGTTCGCCGCCCATACCATCGAGTTTTTCTAGCCATATCCCAGCTCATTATCCCACAATATCTCTCGTTTCGTTGCCCACATTTTTGCCACCGATGAGGCCTTGGCAGCAGTGGTGTCACGCCTTGCCCAGGCTTGCCGTGTGGCTCGCTCGTTGCTAACGACCGACGATCGGGTCGCCGATCGCTCTAGGCAACTTGTCCGCATAAGCAAGCCTGAGCGTCGAGATCCAACCGCATGTCTACCGCCTCGAGGGCCTGTGATGAAGCACTCCGCATGCTCGAAATCCCCCCAACGATTTGGCCCTCGCGTAAAATGCATCATCGTTAGCTTCGCCGCCCACACCATCGAGCTTGTCTAGCCACATCCCAGCTCATTATCCCATGATTATTCTCGCTTCTTTGCTCAAGTTTTTCCCACCGATGAGGCCTTGGCAGCAGGGGTGCCCAGGCTGGCCATGTGGCTCGCTCATTGCTAACGACCGATGATCGTGTCGTCGATCGTACTGCGCAACGAGTCCGACTAGGCAAGCCTGAGCGTCGAGATCCAACCCCACGTATGCAGCCTCGATGGCCTGCGATGAAGCACTCTACATGCTCGAAATCCCCCCAACGATTTGGCCCTCATGTAGCTTGCATCATCGTTAGCTTCATCGCCCATATAATCGAGCTTGTCTAGCCACATCCCAGCTTATTATCCCACAATTTTCCTTGTTTCGTTGCCCAAGTTTTTCCCACCGATGAGGCTTTCGCAGCTGGGGTGTCACGCCTTGCCCAGCCTGGCCGTGTGGCTCTCTCGTTGCTAACGGTCGACGATCAGGTGATCCATCGCAATGCGCAACGAGTCCGCCTAGGCAAGCTTGAGCGTCGAGATCCAACCCCACGTCTGCCGTCTCGAGGATCTGCGACGAAGCACTCCGCATGCTGGAAATCCCCCCAACGATTTGGCCCTCATGTAGCATGCATCATCATTAGCTTCATCGCCCACACCATCAAGTTTGTCTAGCCACATCCAAGCTCATTATCCCAAGATTATTCTCGCTTCGTTGCCCACGTTTTTTGCACTAATGAGGCCTTGGCAGCAGAGGTGCCCAGGCTGGCTGTGTGGCTCGCTCGTTGCTAACGGTCGACGATCGTGTTGTCGATTGCGCCACGCAACGAGTCTGCCTAGGCAAGCCTGAGCGTCGAGATCCAACCCCATGTATGCAGCCTCGATGGCCTACGATGAAGCACTCCGCATGCTCGAAATCCCCCCCAATGATTTGGCCCTCACGTAGCTTGCATCATCGTTAGCTTCGTCGCCCATATAATCGAGCTTCTCTAGCCACATCCCAGGTTATTATCCCACAATTTCCCTCGTTTCGTTGCCCATATTTTTTCCACCGATGAGGCTTTGGCAGCAGGGGTGTCACGCCTTGCCCAGACTGGCCGTGTGGCTCGCACGTTGCTAACGGTCGACGATCGTGCCGTTAATCGCATTGTGCAACGAGTCCGCCTAGCCAAGCCTAGAAGTTGGGATCCAGCCCCGCCTCACCACCTCGAAGGCCTGCGACGAAGCACACTGCATGCTCGAAATCCCCCCAACAATTTGGCCCTCGCGTAAAATGCATCATTGTTAGCTTCATCGCCCATATAATCGAGTTTGTCTAGCCACATCCCAGCTTATTATCCCACAATTTCCCTTGTTTCGTTTCCCATATTTTTCCCACTGATGAGGCTTTGGCAGCAGTGGTGTCACGCCTTGCCCAGGCTGGCCGTGTGGCTCGCTCGTTGCTAACGGCCGATGATCAGGTGATCCATCGCAATGCACAACGAGTCCGCCTAGGCAAGCTTGAGCGTCGAGATCCAACCCCAAGTCTGCCGTCTCGAGGACCTGCGACGAAGCACTCCCCATGCTGGAAATCCCCCCAACGATTTGGCCCTCATGTAGCATGCATCATGTTTAGCTTCGCCGCCCACACCATCGTGCCTGTCTAGCCATATCCCAGCTCATTATCCCACGATTATTCTAGCTTTGTTGACCACGTTTTTCCCACCGATGAGGCCTTGGCAGTAGGGGTGCCATGGCTGGCCGTGTGGCCCGCTCGTTGCTAACGACCGACGATCGTGTCGTTGATCGCGTTGTGCAACGAGTCCGCCTAGGCAAGCCTAGAAGTTGGGATCCAGCCCTGCCTCACCACCTCGAAGGCCTGCGACGAAGCACACTGGATGCTCGAAATCCCCCAAACGATTTGGCCCTCGCGTAAAATGCATCATTGTTACGTTCGCCGCCCATACCATCGAGTTTTTCTAGCCATATCCCACCTCATTATCCCACAATATCTCTCGTTTCGTTGCCCACATTTTTTGCACCGATGAGGCCTTGGCAGCAGTGGTGTCACGCCTTGCCCAGGCTGGCCGTGTGGCTCGCTCGTTGCTAACGGCCGACGTTCGGGTCACCGATCGCTCTAGGCAACTTGTCCGCATAAGCAAGCCTGAGCGTCGAGATCCAACCACATGTCTACCGCCTCGAGAGCCTGTGATGAAGCACTTCGCATGCTCGAAATCGCCCCAACGATTTGGCCCTCACGTAGCATGCATCATCGTTAGCTTCGCCGCCCACACCATCGAGCTTGTTTAGCCACATCCCAGCTCATTATCCCATGATTATTCTCACTTCTTTGCTCAAGTTTTTCCCACCGATGAGGCCTTGGCAGCAGGGGTGCCCAGGCTGGCCATGTGGCTCGCTCATTGCTAACGGTCGATGATCGTGTCGTCGATCGTACTGCTCAACGAGTCCGACTAGGCAAGCCTGAGCATCGAGATCCAACCCCACGTATGCAGCCTCGATGGCCTGCGATGAAGCACTCTGCATGCTCGAAATCCCCCCAATGATTTGGCCCTCACGTAGCTTGCATCATCGTTAGCTTCATCGCCCATATAATCGAGCTTGTCTAGCCACATCCCAGCTTATTATCCCACCATTTCCCTCGTTTCGTTGCCCATGTTTTTCCCACCGATGAGGCTTTGGCAGCAGGGGTGTCACGCCTTGCCCAGGCTGGCCGTGTGGCTCGCTCGTTGCTAACGGCCGACGATCAGGTGATCCATCGCAATGCGCAACGAGTCTGCCTAGGCAAGCTTCAGCGTCGAGATCCAACCCCACGTCTGCCGTCTCGAGGACCTGCGGCGAAGCACTCCGCATGCTAGAAATCCCCCCAACGATTTGGCCCTCATGTAGCATGCATCATGTTTAGCTTCGCCGCCCACACCATCGAGCCTGTCTAGCCATATCCCAGCTAATTATCCCACGATTATTCTCTCTTCTTTGCTCAAGTTTTTCCCACCGATGAGGCTTGGCAGCAGGGGTGCCCAGGCTGGCCATGTGGCTCGCTCATTGCTAACGGCCGATGATCGTGTCGTCGATCGTACTGCGCAACGAGTCCGACTAGGCAAGCCTTAGCGTCGAGATCCAACCCCACATATGCAGCCTCGATGGCCTGCGATGAAGCACTCTGCATGCTCGAAATCCCCCCAACGATTTGGCCCTCATGTAGCTTGCATCATCGTTAGCTTCATCGCCCATATAATCGAGCTTGTCTAGCCACATCCCAGCTTATTATCCCACAATTTCCCTTGTTTCGTTGCCCATGTTTTTCCCACCGATGAGGCTTTGGCAGCAGGGGTGTCACGCCTTGCCCAGGCTGGCCGTGTGGCTCGCTCGTTGCTAACGGCCGACGATCAGGTGATCCATCGCAATGCACAACGAGTCCGCCTAGGCAAGCTTGAGCGTCGAGATCCAACCCCACGTCTGCCGTCTCGAGGACCTGCGACGAAGCACTCCCCATGCTGGAAATCCCCCCAACGATTTGGCCCTCATGTAGCATGCATCATGTTTAGCTTCGCCGCCCACACCATCGAGCCTGTCTAGCCATATCCCAGCTCATTATCCCACGATTATTCTAGCTTAGTTGACCACGTTTTTCCCACCGATGAGGCCTTGGCAGTAGGGGTGCCATGGCTGGCCGTGTGGCCCGCTCGTTGCTAACGACCGACGATCGTGTCGTTGATCGCGTTGTGCAATGAGTCCGCCTAGGCAAGCCTAGAAGTTGGGATCCAGCCCCGCCTCACCACCTCGAAGGCCTGCGACGAAGCACACTGCATGCTCGAAATCCCCCCAACGATTTGGCCCTCGCGTAAAATGCATCATTGTTAGGTTCGCCGCCCATACCATCGAGTTTTTCTAGCCATATCCCAGCTCATTATCCCACAATATCTCTCGTTTCGTTGCCCACATTTTTGCCACCGATGAGGCCTTGGCAGCAGTGGTGTCACGCCTTGCCCAGGCTGGCCGTGTGGCTCGCTCGTTGCTAACGGCCGACGATCGGGTCGCCGATCGCTCTAGGCAACTTGTCCGCATAAGCAAGCCTGAGCGTCGAGATCCAACCACATGTCTACCGCCTCGAGAGCCTGTGATGAAGCACTCCGCATGCTCGAAATCGCCCCAACGATTTGGCCCTCACGTAGCATGCATCATCGTTAGCTTCGCCGCCCACACCATCGAGCTTGTCTAGCCACATCCCAGCTCATTATCCCATGATTATTCTCGCTTCTTTGCTCAAGTTTTTCCCACCGATGAGGCCTTGGCAGCAGGGGTGCCCAGGCTGGCCATGTGGCTCGCTCATTGCTAACGGTCGATGATCGTGTCGTCGATCGTACTGCGCAACGAGTCCGACTAGGCAAGCCTGAGCATCGAGATCCAACCCCACGTATGCAGCCTCGATGGCCTGCGATGAAGCACTCTGCATGCTCGAAATCCCCCCAACGATTTGGCCCTCACGTAGCTTGCATCATCGTTAGCTTCATCGCCCATATAATCGAGCTTGTCTAGCCACATCCCAGCTTATTATCCCACCATTTCCCTCGTTTCGTTGCCCATGTTTTTCCCACCGATGAGGCTTTGGCAGCAGGGGTGTCACGCCTTGCCCAGGCTGGCCGTGTGGCTCGCTCGTTGCTAACGGCCGACGATCAGGTGATCCATCGCAATGCGCAACGAGTCTGCCTAGGCAAGCTTGAGCGTCGAGATCCAACCCCCCGTCTGCCGTCTCGAGGACCTGCGACGAAGCACTCCGCATGCTAGAAATCCCCCCAACGATTTGGCCCTCATGTAGCATGCATCATGTTTAGCTTCCCGGCCCACACCATCGAGCCTGTCTAGCCATATCCCAGCTCATTATCCCACGGTTATTCTCGCTTCTTTGCTCAAGTTTTTCCCACCGATGAGGCCTTGGCAGCAGGGGTGCCCAGGCTGGCCATGTGGCTCGCTCATTGCTAACGGCCGATGATCGTGTCGTCGATCGTACTGCGCAACGACTCCGACTAGGCAAGCCTGAGCGTCAAGATCCAACCCCACGTATGCAGCCTCGATGGCCTGCGATGAAGCACTCTGAATGCTCGAAATCCCCCCAATGATTTGGCCCTCATGTAGCTTGCATCATCGTTAGCTTCATCGCCCATATAATCGAGCTTGTCTAGCCACATCCCAGCTTATTATCCCACAATTTCCCTTGTTTAGTTGCCCATGTTTTTCCCACCGATGAGGCTTTGGCAGCAAGGGTGTCACGCCTTGCCCAGGCTGGCCGTGTGGCTCGCTCGTTGCTAACGGCCGACGATCAGGTGATCCATCGCAATGCACAACGAGTCTGCCTAGGCAAGCTTGAGCGTCGAGATCCAACCCCACGTCTGCCGTCTCGAGGACCTGCGACGAAGCACTCCCCATGCTGGAAATCCCCCCAACGATTTGGCCTTCATGTAGCATGCATCATGTTTAGCTTCGCCGCCCACACCATCGAGCCTGTCTAGCCATATCCCAGCTCATTATCCCACGATTATTCTAGCTTAGTTGACCACGTTTTTTCCCACCGATGAGGCCTTGGCAGTAGGGGTGCCATGGCTGGCCGTGTGGCCCGCTCGTCGCTAACGACCGACGATCGTGTCGTTGATCGCGTTGTGCAACGAGTCCGCCTAGGCAAGCCTAGAAGTTGGGATCCAGCCCCGCCTCACCACCTCGAAGGCCTGCGATGAAGCACACTGCATGCTCGAAATCCCCCCAACGATTTGGCCCTCGCGTAAAATGCATCATTGTTAGGTTCGCCGCCCATACCATCGAGTTTTTCTAGCCATATCCCAGCTCATTATCCCACAATATCTCTCGTTTCGTTGGCCACATTTTTGCCACCGATGAGGCGTTGGCAGCAGTGGTGCCCAGGCTGGCCATGTGGCTCGCTCATTGCTAACGGCCGATGATCGTGTCATCGATCGTACTGCGCAACGAGTCCGACTAGGCAAGCCTGAGCGTCGAGATCCAACCCCACATATGCAGCCTCGGTGGCCTGCGATGAAGCACTCTGCATGCTCGAAATCCCCCCAACGATTTGGCCCTCATGTAGCTTGCATCATCGTTAGCTTCATCGCCCATATAATCGAGCTTGTCTAGCCACATCCCAGCTTATTATCCCACAATTTCCCTTGTTTCGTTGCCCATGTTTTTCCCACCG
Organism: Moringa oleifera; assembly: GCA_021397835.1. NCBI lineage: Eukaryota > Viridiplantae > Streptophyta > Magnoliopsida > Brassicales > Moringaceae > Moringa > Moringa oleifera. The sequence continues at coordinate 67,384 of JAJFZO010000655.1, forward strand.
ATGAGGCTTTGGCAGCAGGGGTGTCACGCCTTGCCTAGCCTAGCCGTGTGGCTCGCTCGTTGCTAACGGCTGACGATCAGGTGATCCATCGCAATGCGCAACGAGTCCGCCTAGGCAAGCTTGAGAGTCGAGATCCAACCCACGTCTGTCGTCTCGAGGACCTGCGACGAAGCACTCCGCATGCTGGAAATCCCCCCAACGATTTGGCCCTCATGTAGCATGTATCATCATTAGCTTCACCGCCCACACCATCAAGCTTGTCTAGCCACATCCAAGCTCATTATCCCATGATTATTCTCGCTTCCTTGCCCACGTTTTTTGCACTAATGAGGCCTTGGCAGCAGAGGTGCCCAGGCTGGCTGTGTGGCTCGCTCGTTGCTAACGGTCGACGATCGTGTTGTCGATTGCGCCACGCAACGAGTCTGCCTAGGCAAGCCTGAGCGTCGAGATCCAACCCCACGTATGCAGCCTTGATGGCCTACGATGAAGCACTCCGCATGCTCGAAATCCCCCCAATGATTTGGCCCTCATGTAGCTTGCATCATCGTTAGCTTCATCGCCCATATAATCGAGCTTCTCTAGTCACATCCCAGGTTATTATCCCACAATTTCCCTCGTTTCGTTGCCCATGTTTTTCCCACCGATGAGGCTTTGGCAGCAGGGGTGTCACGCCTTGCCCAGGCTGGCCGTGTGGCTCGCTCGTTGCTAACGGTCGACGATCGTGTCGTTGATCGCGTTGTGCAACGAGTCCGCCTAGGCAAGCCTAGAAGTTGGGATCCAGCCCCGCCTCACCACCTCGAAGGCCTGCGATGAAGCACACTGCATGCTCGAAATCCCCCCAACGATTTGGCCCTCATGTAGCTTGCATCATCGTTAGCTTCATCGCCCATATAATCGAGCTTGTCTAGCCACATCCCAGCTTATTATCCCACAATTTCCCTCGTTTCGTTGCCCATGTTTTTCCCACCGATGAGGCTTTGGCAGCAGGGGTGTCACGCCTTGCCCAGCCTGGCCGTGTGGCTCGCTCGTTGCTAACGGCCGACGATCAGGTGATCCATCGCAATGCGCAACGAGTCCGCCTAGGCAAGCTTGAGCGTCGAGATCCAACCCCACGTCTGCCGTCTCGAGGACCTGCGACAAAGCACTCCGCATGCTGGAAATCCCCCCAACGATTTGGCCCTCATGTAGCATGCATCATCATTAGCTTCACCGCCCATACCATCGAGCTTGTTTAGCCACATCCAAGCTCATTATCCCCCGATTATTCTCGCTTCGTTGCCCACGTTTTTTGCCCTAATGAGGCCTTGGCAGCAGAGGTGCCCAGGCTGGCTGTGTGGCTCACTCGTTGCTAACGGTCGACGATCGTGTTGTCGATTGCGCCACGCAATGAGTCTGCCTAGGCAAGCCTGAGCGTCGAGATCCAACCCCACGTATACAGCCTCGAGGGCCTGCGACGAAGCACTCCGCATGCTCGAAATGCCCCCAACGATTTGGCCCTCACATAGCATGCATCATCGTTAGCTTCGCCGCCCACACCATCGAGCTTGTCTAGCCACATTCTAGCTAATTATCCCATGATTATTCTCGCTTCGTTGCCCACGTTATTTCCCTTGATGAGGCCTTGGCAGCAGGGGTGCCCAGGCTGGCTGTATGGCTTCCTCGTTTCTAACGGTCGACGATCGTGTTGTCGATTGCGCCACGAAACGAGTCTGCCTAGGCAAGCCTGAGCGTCAAGATCTAACCCACGTATGCAGCCTCGAGGGCCTGCGACGAAGCACTCCGCATGCTCGAAATCCCCCCAATGATTTGGCCCTCACGTAGCATGTATCATCGTTAGCTTCGTCGCTCACACCATCGAGCTTGTCTAGCCACATCCTAGCTCATTATCCCATGATTATTCTCGCTTCGTTGCCCACGTTTTTTCCAACGATGAGGCCTTCGCAGCAGGAGTGGCCAGGCTGGCCGTGTGACTCGATCGTTGCTAACGACCGACGATCGTGTTGTCGATTGCGTCGCGCAACGAGTTTGCCTAGGCAAGCCCGAGCATCGAGATCCAACCCCACGACTGCCGCCTCGAGGGCCTGCGACGAAGCACTCCGAATGCTCATAATCCCCCCAACGATTTGGCCCTCACGTAGTATTCATCATCGTTTCCTTCGCCGCCCACACAATCGAGCTTGTCTAGCCACATCCCAGCTCATTATCCACCGATTATTCTCGCTTTGTTGCCTATGTTTTTCCCACCGATGAGGCCTTGGCAGCAGGAGTGCCAAGGCTGGCCGTGTGGGTCACTCGTTGCTAACGGCTGACGATCGTGTCATCGATTGCGCTGCACAACGAGTCCGCCTAGACAAGCTTGAGAGTCGAGATGCAACCCCATGTCTGCCACCTTGAGGGCTTGCGACGAAGCACTCCGCATGCTCGCAATGCCCCCAATGATTTGGCCCTCACGTGGCATGCATCAATGTTAGCTTCGCCGCCTACACCATCGAGCTTGCCCAGCCACATCCAAGCTCATTATCCCATGATTATTCTCGCTTCTTTGCCCACGTTTTTCCCATTGATGAGGCCTTGGCAGTAGGGGTGCCCAGGCTGGCCATCTGGCTCACTCATTGCTAACGACCGACGATTGTGTCGTCGATCGTGTTGCGCAACGAGTCCGCCTAGGCAAGCCTGAGTGTCGACATCAAACCCCAAGTCTGCCGCCTCGAGGGCCTGCGACGAAGCACTCCGCATGCTCGAAATCCCCCCAACGATTTGGCCCTCACGTAGCATGCATCATCGTTAGCTTCGCCGCCCACACCATCGAGCATGTCTAGCCACATCCCAGCTTATTATCCCACAATTTCTCCCGCTTCGTTGCCCATGTTTTTCCCACTGATGAAGCTTTGGCAGCAGGGGTGTCACGCCTTGCCCACGCTGGCCGTGTGGCTCGCTCGTTGCTAACGGCCGACGATTGGGTCATCGATCGCGATGCGCAATGAGTCCGCCTAAGCAAGCTTGAGCGTCAAGATCCAACCCCATGTCTACCGCCTCGAGGGCCTGCGACGAAGTACTCTGCATGCTCGAAATCCCCCCAACGATTTGGCCCTCACGTAGCATGTATCATCATTAGCTTCGTCGCCCACACCATCGAGCTTGTCTAGCCACATCCCAGCTCATTATCCCACGATTATTCTCGCTTCGTTGCCCACGTTTTTTCCATCGATGAGGCCTTGGCAGCAGGGGTGCCTAGGCTGGCCGTGTGGCTCGCTACTTGCTAACGGTCGACGATCGTGTTGACGATTGCGCCCCGCAACGAGTTCGCCTAGGCAAGCCTGAGCGTCGAGATCCAACCCCACGTCCGCCGCCTTGAGGGCCTGCGACGAAGCACTCCGCATGCTCGAAATCCCCCCAACGATTTGGCCCTCACGTAGCATGCATCATCGTTAGCTTTGTCGCCCATACTATCGAGCTTGTCTAGCCACATTCCAGCTCATTATCCCATGATTATTCTCGATTCGTTGCCCATGTTTTTCCCACTGATGAGGCCTTGGCAGCAGGGGCGCCCAGGCTGGCCGTGTGGCTCGCTCATTGCTAACAACTGACGATCGTGTTGTCGATCGCGTTGCGCAACGAGTCCGCCAAGGCAAGCCTGGGCGTCGGGATCCAGCCCCACGTCCGCTGCCTCAAGGGCCCGCGAAGAAGCACTCTGCATGCTTGAAATCCCATTAGTGATTTGGCCCTCGCGTAGCATGCATCATCGTTAGCTTTGCCGCCCAAACCGTCGAGCTTGTGTAGCCACATCCCAGCTCATTATTCCACGATTTTTCTCATTCTGTTGCCCACAATTTAGCGGATTTCATTTCCCACGTTTTCCCCACTCCGTTGGCTACTGATCGGGCGTCCCACACTCTTCGGCCAACGTCGCTGGCCGCCTGCCTGCCGGCGGTGGTGGCCGCCACAGCCACGCACCACCGGCTGGTTGGGCAAGGCAGCAAGCCGCCCTGCCCATGCCATGCGCACTGGGTTGCCCAAGCCCAGCGCCTGCCCACGTCGGATGGGCAGGGGGGGAGGCACGCATGGCCTGTTGGCACCCAGCAAGCTAGGTGACCACCTCCGCCCTAAAGAGTTTTAAATGAAATTTCACTCCCAGCAGGAGGAAACATCAATATGTCTGAGCCGTCATAATGGGTCTAAAAAATTAATTACTTGGAATTTTGAGCTGAAATTTTGTACATAAAAGGAGAATAATCATATCTACCACCAGAAAAAATTTTAGAATTTTTTGGGCACTAAATTTTTTTTTAATGAATTTTCTACAGCCAAAAATTAAAAAAATCATCAAAAATAGCCAGTGAGTCGAAATGATCCCAAACTTTAGGGGCAGCTTGCCCAAGAAATCAATGCCCACAGCATGTGTTGAGCCTCACAGCGTGCTCGCGGCTGACTCGCGTGGGGCGCCCTTGGCAAGGCTGGCGCCGTGCCTGTTGGCGACTGCTGTGGCACCCCTGGCTCGCACGCTGGGCAGTCAGTCGAGCGGCAGGGATAAGGGGGCTGACTCGCGATGGGCGCCCGTGGCCTGGCTGGCGCGCCCACTGCTACCTTACGTTGGGCAAGCAGCCCATGCTGTGCCTGCTGAGGGCTGCCTGGGCGTGCCACCTGTGCCCAGGGTCCGTGCGACATGGAACCCCTGGCTCGCACGCTGGGCAGTCAGTCGAGGGGCAGGGACGAGGGGGCTGGCTCGCAATGGGCGCCCGCGGCCTTGTTGGCGCGACCACTGCTGCGGCACGCTGGTCGAGCAACCCATGCCGTGCCTGCTGGGGGCTGCCTAGGCGTGCCACCCGTGCTCAGGTTCCGTGCGACACGGCCCCCCTGGCTCGCTCGCTGGGCACTACGTCGAGGGACAAGGACATGGGGGCTTGCTCGCGATGGGCGCCCACGGCCTAGCTGGCGCGCCCACTGCTGCGGCATGCTGGGCGAGCAACCCATGCCGTGCTGGCTGGGCGCTGCCTCGACGTGCCAGCCGTGCTTAGGTTCCGTGCGAGACTGCCCCCCTGGCTCGCTCGCTGGCCACTACGTCAAGGGACAGGGACGTGGGGGCTTGCTCGCGATGGGCACCCGCGGCCTGGCTGGCGCTCCCACCGCAACCGCACGCGGGGCGAGTAGCCCATGCCGTGCCTGTTGGGGGCTGCCTGGGTGGGGCACCCGTGCCGAGGGTCCATGCAATGCGGCACCCCTGGCTCGCACGCTTGGCAGTCAGTCGAGGGGCAGGGACGAGGGGGCTTGCTCGCGATGGGTGCCCGCGGCCTTGCTGGAGCGACCACCGCTGCGGCACGCTAGGCGAGCAGCCCTTGCCGTGCCTGCTGGGGGCTGCCAGGGCATGCCACCCGTGCCCAGGGTCCGTGCGACGCGGCACCCCTTGCTTGTACGCTAGGCAGTCAGTCGAGGGGCAGGGACGACGGGGCTGGCTAGCGATGGGCACCCGCGGCCTAGCTGGCACGACCACCGCTGCGGCATGCTGGGCGAGCAGCCCATGCCGTGCCTGCTGGGGGCTGCCAGGGCGTGCCACCCATGTCAAGGGTCCGTGCAACGCGGCACCCCTTGCTGGTATGCTGGGCAGTCAGTCGAGGGGCAGAAACGAGGGGGCTGGCGCGCCCACCGCTGCGGAACGCTGGTCGAGCAACCCATGAAGTGCCTGCTGTAGACTGCCTAGGCGTGCCACCCTTGTTCAGGTTCCGTGCGACACGGCCCCCCTGGCTCGCTCGCTGGGCACTAGGTCGAGGGACAGGGACATGGGGGCTTGCTCGCGATGGGCGCCCACGGCCTGGCTGGCGCGCCCACCGCTGCGGCATGCTGGGCGAGCAACCCATGCCGTGCTAGCTGGGCGCTGCCTCAACGTGCCAGTCGTGCTCAGGTTCCGTGCGAGACTGCCCCCCTGGCTCGCTCGCTGGGCACTATGCCAAGGGACAGGGACGTGGGGGCTTGCTCGCGATGGGCGCCCACCGCAGCCGCACGCGGGGTGAGTACCCATGCCGTGCCTGTTGGGGGCTGCCTGGGTAGGCCACCCGTGCCCACGGTCCATGCAATGCGGCACCCCTGGCTCGCACGCTGGGCAGTTAGTCGAGGGGCAGGGACGAGGGGGCTTGCTCGCGATGGGTGCCCGCGGCCTTGCTGGAGCGACCACCGCTGCGGCACGTTGGGCGAGCCGCCCTTGCCGTGCCTGCTGGGGGCTGCCAGGGCATGCCACCCGTGCCCAAGATCTGTGCGACGCGGCACCCCTTGCTTGAATGCTGGGCAGTCAGTCGAGGGGCAAGGACGAGGGGGCTGGCTCGCGATGGGTACCCGCGGCCTGGCTAGAGCAACCACCGCTGCGGCACGCTAGGCGAGCAGCCCATGCCGTGCCACCCATGTCAAGGGTCCGTGGGATGCGGCACCTCTTGCTGGCACGCTGGGCAGTCAGTCGAGGGGCAGGGACGTGGGGGCTGGCTAGCGATGGGCGCCCGCGGCCTGGCTGGCGCGCTCACCGTTGCCACACGCTGGGCGAGTAGCCGATGCCGTGCCTGCTGGGGGCTGCCTAGGCGGGACACTCGTGCCCAGGGTCCTTGCGACACGGCCCTCCTACCTCGCATACTGGGCAGTCAGTCGAGGCGCAGGGACGAGCGGGCTGGCTCGTGATAGGCGCCCGTGGCCTGGCTGGTGCACCCACCGCTGAAGCACGCTGGCCACTTGGCCGATGCTGTGCTAGTTGGGGGGCTGCTGGGGCATGCATCTCTTGCCCAGGATCGGTGCGACGAGGCCCCTCTGGCTCGCATGCTGGGCAGTCAGTCGAGGGGCAAGGACGTGGGGGCTGGCTCGCGATAGGCGCCCGCGTCCTGGCTGGCGCGCCCACCGCTGCATCACATTGGGCGACCATCCCATGCCGTGCCTGCTGGGGGCTGCCTGGGCGTGCCACCTGGGCCCAGAGTCTGTGCGATGCGGGCCCCTTGGCTCACTTGCTGGGCACTACATCGAGGGACAGAGACGTGGGGGCTGGCTCGCGAATGGATGCCCGCGGCCTGGATGGCGATCCCACCGCTGCCGCACGCTGGGCATACAGCCAATGCCGTGCCTGCTGAGGGCTGCCTGAGCGTGCCACCCGTTCCCAGGGACCGTTCGATGCGGCCCCCCTGGATCGCTCGTAGGGCACTAAATCGAGCGACAGAGACGTGGGGGCTGCCTCGCGATGGGCGCCCGGGACCTGGCTGGCGCGCCCACCGCTGCTGCACGCTGGGCGAGCAGCCAATGCAGTGCCTGCTGAGAGCTTTATGGGCGTGCTACTCATGCCCGTGTCAATGTGACGCGGCACCCCTGGCTCACACGCGGGGCAGTCAGTTGAGGGGCTTGGACAAGGGGGCTGGCACGCGATGGACGCCCGCGGCCTAGCTGGCGCGCCCATAGCTGCCGCATGCTGGGCGAGCAGCCCATGTCGTGCCTGCATGGGCCTGCCTGTGTGTGCCACCTGTGGCCAGGGTTCATGCGACGCGGCCCCCCTAGCTTGCTCACTGAGCACTTAGTCGAGGGACAGGGACGTGAGGGCTGGCTCGCGATGGGCGCCCGCGGCCTGGCTGGCGCTCCCACCGCTGGCGCATGCTGGGC
>JAJFZO010000655.1:80000-95000 GCA_021397835.1 Moringa oleifera
CTTTGATTTCTCATAAGGTGCCAGCGAAGTCCTAAAAGCAACATCCGTTGATCCCTGGTCGGCATCGTTTATGGTTGAGACTAGGACAGTATCTGATCGTCTTCGAGCCCCCAACTTTTATTCTTAATTAATGAAAGCATCCTTGGCAAATGCTTTCACAGTTGTTCATCTTTCATAAATCCAAGAATTTCACCTCTGACTATGAAATACGAATGCCCCCGACTGTCCCTGTTAATCAATACTTCTATCCCGAAGGCCAACAGAATAGGATCGAAATCCTATGATGTTATCCCATGCTAATGTATTCAGAGCGTAGGGTTGCTTTGAGCACTCTAATTTCTTCAAAGTAACAGCGCCAGAGGCACGACCCGGCCAATTAAGGCCAGGAGCGCATCGCCGGCAATAGGGACGAGCCAACCGGTGCATACCATAGGCCGACTGGCCGACCCATCCCAAGGTCCCACTACGAGCTTTTTAACTGCAACAACTTAAATATACGCTATTGGAGCTGGAATTACCGCGGCTGCAGGCACCAGACTTACCCTCCAATGGATCCTCGTTAAGGGATGCCTGGGCATGCCTCCCGTCCCTGTTGAGGGCTGCCTAGGCATGCCTCCCGTGCCAAGGCTCCGTGCGACGCGGCTCCCCTAGCTCGCTCGCTGGGCACTAAGTCGAGGGACAGGGACAAGGGGGCTGGCTCGCGATGGGAGCCCTTGGCCTGGCTGGTGCGCCCACCGCTGGATGGGCACTTGGCCCATACCGTCCCTATTGGGGGCTGCCTGGGCATGCCTCCTGTGCCCAGAGTCCATGCAACGCGGCTCCCCTGGCTCGCTTGCAGTGCACTTATTCAAGGGACAGGGACGAGGGGGCTGGCTCGCGATGGGAGCCCGTGGCCTGGCTGGCACGCCCACCTCTACCGGACGCTGGGCACTTGGCCCATGCAGTGCCTGCTGGGGGCTGCCTGGGCATGCCCCCCGTGCCCAGGGTCCATGCGACGCGGCTCCACTGGCTCATTCACTGGGAACTTAGTCGAGGGACAGGGACGAGGGGGCTGGCTCGCGATGGGCGCCCGTGGCCTGGCTGGCGCGCCCACATCTACCGCACGCTGGGCACTTGGCCCATGCCGTGCCTGCTGGGGGGTGCTTGGGTGGGCCACCCCTGCCCAGGTTCCGTGCAACGCGACACCCCTGGCTCGCACGTTGGGCAGTCAGTCGAGGGGCAGGGACGAGGGGGCTGGCTCGCGATGGGCTCCTGTGACCTGGCTGGCGCGCCCACCGCTGCCGGACGCTGGGTGCTTGGCCCATGCCGTGCCTGCTGGGGGCTGCCTGGGCATGCCTCCTGTGCCCAGGGTCCGTGCAACATGGCTCCCCTTGCTCGCTCGCTGGGCACTAAGATCAGGGACAGGGACAACGGGGCTGGCTCGGGATGGGCGCCCGTGGCCTGGCTGGCGCGCCCACCGCTACCGCACGTTGGGCGAGAAGCCCATGCCATCCTTGCTGGGGGCTGCTTGGGCGTGCCACCCGTGCACAGAGTCTGTGCGACACGGCACCTCTGGCCCGCATGCTGGGCAGTCAGTCGAGGGGCAGGGACGAGGGGCCTGGCTCGCGATGGGGGCTGACGGCCTGGCTGGCGCACCCATCGCTGCCGCACGCTGGGTGAGCAGCCCATGCTGTACCTTCTGGGGGGTCCCTGAGCGTGCCACCCTCTCCCACGGTCCATGCGACACGGCCCCCCTGGCTCGCTCGCTGAGCATTTAGTCGAGGGACAGGGACGAGCGGGCTGGCTCGTGATAGGCGCCCGTGGCCTGGCTGGTGCACCCACCGCTGAAGCACGCTGGCCACTTGGCCGATGCTGTGCTAGTTGGGGGGCTGCTAGGGCATGCATCTCTTGCCCAGGATCGGTGCGACGAGGCCCCTCTGGCTCGCATGCTGGGCAGTCAGTCGAGGGGCAAGGACGTGGGGGCTGGCTCACGATGGGCGCCCGCGGCCTGGCTGGCGCGCCCACGGCTACCGCACATTGGGCGACCAGCCCATGCCGTGCCTGCTGGGGGCTACCTGTGCGTGCCACCCGAGCCCAGGGTCTGTGCGATGCGGCCCCCTTGACTCGCTCGCCGGGCACTACGTCGAGGGAAAGAGACGTGGGGGCTGACTCGCGAAGGGCGCCCGCGGCCTGGCTGGTGTGCCCACTGCTGCCGCACGCTGGGCGAGCAGCCCATGCCATGCCTGCTGGGGGCTGCCTGTGTAGGCCACCCATGCCCAGGGTCCATGCGACACGGCACCCCTGGCTCGCATACTGGGCAGTCAGTCGAGGGGCAGGGACGAGGGGGCTGGCTCGCAATGGGCGCCCGCGGCCTGGCTGCCGCACGCTGGGTGAGCAGCCCATGCTGTACCTTTTGGGGGGTCCCGGAGCGTGCCACCCTTTCCCAGGATCCATGCGACGCGGCCCCCCTGGCTCGCTCACTGGGCATTTAGTCGAGGGACAAGGACGAGCGGGCTGGCTCGTGATAGGCGCCCGTGGCCTGGCTGGTGCACCCACCGCTAAAGCACGCTGGCCACTTGGCCGATGCTGTGCTAGCTGGGGGGCTGCTGGGGCATGCATCTCTTGCCCAGGATCGGTGCGACGCGGCCCCTCTGGCTCGCATGCTGGGCAGTCAGTCGAGGGGCAGGGACGTTGGGGTTGGCTCACGATGAGCGCCAGCGGCCTGGTTGGCGCGCCCACCGCTGCCGCACATTGGGCGACCAGCCCATGCCGTGCATGTTGGGGGCTACCTGTGCGTGCCACCCGAGCCCAGGGTGTGTGCGATGCGGCCCCCTTGGCTCGCTCGCCGGGCACTACGTCGAGGGAAAGAGACGTGGGGGCTGACTCGCGAAGGGCGCCCGCGACCTGGCTGGTGTGCCCACCGCTGCCGCACGCTGGGCGAGCAGCCCATGCCATGCCTGCTGGGGGCTGCTTGTGTGGGCCACCTGTGCCCAGGGTCCATGCGACACGGCACCCCTAGCTCGCACACTGGGCAGTCAGTCGAGGGGCAGGGACGAGGGGGTTGGCTCGCAATGGGGGCCCGCGGCCTGGCTGCAGCACGCTGGGTGAGCAGCCCATGCTGTACCTTCTGGGGGATCCCGGAGCGTGCCACCCTTTCCCAGGATCCATGCGACGCAGTCCCCCTGGCTCGCTCGCTGGGCATTTAGTCGAGGGACAGGGACGAGCGGGCTGGCTCGTGATAGGCGCCCGTGGCCTAGCTGGTGCACCCACCGCTGAAGCAGGCTGGCCACTTGGCCGATGCTGTGCTAGCTGGGGGGCTGCTGGGGCATGCATCTTTTGCCCAGGATCGGTGCGACGCGGCCCCTCTGGCTCGCATGCTGGGCAGTCAGTCGAGGGGCAGGGACGTGGGGGCTGGCTCACGATGGGCGCCCGCGGCCTGGCTGGCTTGCCCACCGTTGCCGCACGCTGCGCGAGCAGCCCATGCTGTACATGCTCGGGGGTCCCTGGGCGTGCCCCCAGTGCCCATTGTCCGTGCGACGCGGCCCCCCTGGGTCGCTCGCGGGGCATTTAGTCGAGGGACAGGGACGAGCAGGCTGGCTCATGATGGGCGCCCGTGGCCTTGCTGGCGCACCCACCACTGCCGCACGCTGGGCACTAGGCCCATGCCATGCCAGCTGGGGCCCTGCTGGGGCATGCATCTCGTGCCCAAGATCCGTGCGACACGTCCCCCCTAGCTCGTACGCTGGGCAGTCAGTCGAGGGGCAAGGACGTGGGGGCTGGCTCGCGATAGGCGCCTGCGTCCTGGCTGGCACGCCCACCGCTGCAGCCCATTGGGCGACCATCCCATGCCGTGCCTGCTGGGGGCTGCCTGGGCGTGCCACCTGGGCCCAGAGTCTGTGCGATGCGGGCCCCTTGGCTCACTTGCTGGGCACTACATCGAGGGACAGAGACGTGGGGGCTGGCTCGCGAATGGATGCCCGCGGCCTGGATGGCGATCCCACCGCTGCCGCACGCTGGGCGTACAGCCAATGCCGTGCCTGCTGGGGGCTGCCTGGGCGTGCCACCCGTTCCCAGGGACCGTTCAATGCGGCCCCCCTGGATCGCTCGTAGGGCACTAAATCGAGCGACAGGGACGTGGGGGCTGCCTCGCGATGGGCACTCGGGACCTAGCTGGCGCGCCCACCGCTGCTGCACGATGGGCGAGCAGCCAATGCAGTGCCTGCTGAGAGCTTTATAGGCGTGCTACTCATGCCCGTGTCCATGTGACGCGGCACCCCTGGCTCACACGTGGGGCAGTCAGTTGAGGGGCTTGGACAAGGGGGCTGGCACGCGATGGACGCCCGCGGCCTAGCTGGCGCGCCCACAGCTGCCGCATGCTGGGCGAGCAGCCCATGCCGTGCCTGCATGGGCCTGCCTGTGTGTGCCACCTGTGGCCAGGGTCCATGCGACGCGGCCCCCCTAGCTTGCTCACTGAGCACTTATTCGAGGGACAGGGACGTGAGGGCTGGCTCGCGATGGGCGCCCGCGGCCTGGCTGGCGCTCCCACCGCTGGCGCATGCTGGGCGAGCAGGCCATGCCATGCCTGCTGGGTGCTGCCTGGGTGGGCCACCCCAGCCCAGGGTCCATGCGACGCCACCCCCTGGCTCGCTCACTGGGCACTTAGTCGAGGGACAGGGACGAGGGTGCTGGCTCGCGATGGGCGCCCATGTCCTGGCTAGCACACCCACCGCTGCCGCACGCTGGGCACTTAGCCCATGCCGCGCCAGCTGGGGGGGTGCTGGGGCATGCCTCCCGTGCCCAGGGTCCGTGCGACGCAGCCCCCTTGGCTCGCACGCTGGGCAGTCAGTCGAGGGGCAGGGACAGGGGGGCTGGCTCGAGATGGGCGTCCGCGGCCTGGCTGGCGCACCCACCGCTGCCGCACACTGGGCGAGCAGCCCATGCCATGCCTGCTGGGGGCTGCCTGGGCGTGCCACCCGTAACCAAGGGTCTGTGCGACGAGGCACCCTTTGCTTGCACGCTGAGCAGTCAGTCGAGGGGCAGGGACGAGGGGGCTGGCTCGTGATGGGGTCCTGTGACCTGGCTGGCGCGCCCACCGCTGCCGCACGCTGGGTGCTTGGCCCATGCCGTGCCTGCTGGGGGCTGCCTGGGCATGCCGCCTGTGCCCAGGGTCCGTGCAACATGGCTCCCCTTGCTCGCTCGCTGGGCACTAAGTTGAGGGACAGGGACAACGGGGCTGGCTCGGGATGGGCGCCCGTGGCCTGGCTGGCGCGCCCACCGCTACCGCACGTTGGGCGGGAAGCCCATGCCATCCTTGCTGGGGGCTGCTTGGGCGTGCCACCTGTGCACAGAGTCTGTGCGACACGGCACCTCTGGCCCGCATGCTGGGCAGTCAGTCGAGGGGCAGGGACGAGGGGCCTGGCTCGCGATGGGGGCTGACGGCCTGGCTGGCGCACCCACCGCTGCCGCACGCTGGGTGAGCAGCCCATGCTGTACCTTCTGGGGGGTCCCTGAGCGTGCCACCCTTTCCCACGGTCCATGCGACACGGCCCCCCTGGCTCGCTCGCTGAGCATTTAGTCGAGGGACAGGGACATGCGGGCTGGCTCGTGATAGGCGCCCGTGGCCTGGCTGGTGCACCCACCGCTGAAGCACGCTGGCCACTTGGCCGATGCTGTGCTAGTTGGGGGGCTGCTGGGGCATGCATCTCTTGCCCAGGATCGGTGCGACGAGGCCCCTCTGGCTCGCATGCTGGGCAGTCAGTCGAGGGGCAAGGATGTGGGGGCTGGCTCACGATGGGCGCCGGCGGCCTGGCTGGCGCGCCCACGGCTGCCGCACATTAGGCGACCAGCCCATGCCGTGCCTGCTGGGGGCTACCTGTGCGTGCCACCCGAGCCCAGGGTCTGTGCGATGCGGCCCCCTTGACTCGCTCGCCGGGCACTACGTCGAGGGAAAGAGACGTGGGGGCTGACTCGCGAAGGGCGCCCGCGGCCTGGCTGGTGTGCCCACTGCTGCCGCACGCTGGGCGAGCAGCCCATGCCATGCCTGCTGGGGGCTGCCTGTGTAGGCCACCTGTGCCCAGGGTCCATGCGACACGGCACCCCTGGCTCGCATACTGGGCAGTCAGTCGAGGGGCAGGGACGAGGGGGCTGGCTCGCAATGGGCGCCCGCGGCCTGGCTGCCGCACGCTGGGTGAGCAGCCCATGCTGTACCTTTTGGGGGGTCCCGGAGCGTGCCACCCTTTCCCAGGATCCATGCGACGCGGCCCCCCTGGCTCGCTCGCTGGGCATTTAGTCGAGGGACAGGGACAAGCGGGCTGGCTCGTGATAGGCGCCCATGGCCTGGCTGGTGCACCCACCGCTGAAGCACGCTGGCCACTTGGCCGATGCTGTGCTAGCTGGGGGGCTGCTGGGGCATGAATCTCTTGCCCAGGATCGGTGCGACGCGGCCCCTCTGGCTCGCATGCTGGGCAGTCAGTCGAGGGGCAGGGACGTTGGGGTTGGCTCACGATGGGCGCCAGCGGCCTGGTTGGCGCGCCCACCGCTGCCGCACATTGGGCGACCAGCCCATGCCGTGCATGTTGGGGGCTACCTGTGCGTACCACCCGAGCCCAGGGTGTGTGCGATGCGGCCCCCTTGGCTCGCTCGTCGGGCACTACGTCGAGGGAAAGAGACGTGGGGGCTGACTTGCGAAGGGCGCCCGCGACCTGGCTGGTGTGCCCACCGCTGCCGCACGCTGGGCGAGCAGCCCATGCCATGCCTGCTGGGGGCTGCTTGTGTGGGCCACCTGTGCCCAGGGTCCATGCGACACGGCACCCCTGGCTCGCACACTGGGCAGTCAGTCGAGGGGCAGGGACGAGGGGGCTGGCTCGCAATGGGGGCCCGCGGCCTGGCTGCCGCACGCTGGGTGAGCAGCACATGCTGTACCTTCTGGGGGGTCCCGGAGCGTGCCACCCTTTCCCAGGATCCATGCGACGCGGCCCCCCTGGCTCGCTCGCTGGGCATTTAGTCGAGGGACAGGGACGAGCGGGCTGGCTCGTGATAGGCGCCCGTGGCCTGGCTGGTGCACCCACCGCTGAAGCAGGCTGGCCACTTGGCCGATGCTGTGCTAGCTGGGGGGCTGCTGGGGCAAGCATCTTTTGCCCAGGATCGGTGCGACGCGGCCCCTCTGGCTCGCATGCTGGGCAGTCAGTCGAGGGGCAGGGACGTGGGGGCTGGCTCACGATGGGCGCCCGCGGCCTGCCTGGGTTGCCCACCGTTGCCGCACGCTGCGCGAGCAGCCCATGCTGTACATGCTCGGGGGTCCCTGGGCGTGCCTCCCGTGCCCATTGTCCGTGCGACGCGGCCCCCCTGGGTCGCTCGCGGGGCATTTAGTCGAGGGACAGGGACGAGCAGGCTGGCTCATGATGGGCGCCCGTGGCCTTGCTGGCGCACCCACCACTGCCGCACGCTGGGCACTAGGCCCATGCCATGCCAGCTGGGGCCCTGCTGGGGCATGCATCTCGTGCCCAGGATCCGTGCGACACGTCCCCCCTAGCTCGTACGCTGGGCAGTCTGTCGAGGGGCAAGGACGTGGGGGCTGGCTCGCGATAGGCGCCCGCGTCCTGGCTGGCACGCCCACCGCTGCAGCACATTGGGCGACCATCCCATGCCGTGCCTGCTGGGGGCTGCCTGGGCGTGCCACCTGGGCCCTGAGTCTGTGCGATGCGGGCCCCTTGGCTCACTTGCTGGGCACTACATCGAGGGACAGAGACGTGGGGGCTGGCTCGCGAATGGATGCCCGCGGCCTGGATGGCGATCCCACCGCTGCCGCACGCTGGGCGTACAGCCAATGCCGTGCCTGCTGGGGGCTGCCTGGGCGTGCCACCCGTTCCCAGGGACCGTTCAATGCGGCCCCCCTGGATCGCTCGTAGGGCACTAAATCGAGCGACAGGGACGTGGGGGCTGCGTCGCGATGGGCACTCGGGACCTAGCTGGCGCGCCCACCGCTGCTGCACGATGGGCGAGCAGCCAATGCAGTGCCTGTTGAGAGCTTTATAGGCGTGCTACTCATGCCCGTGTCCATGTGACGCGGCACCCCTGGCTCACACGCGGGGCAGTCAGTTGAGGGGCTTGGACAAGGGGGCTGGCACGCGATGGACTCCCGCGGCCTAGCTGGCGCGCCCACAGCTGCCGCATGCTGGGCGAGCAGCCCATGCCGTGCCTGCATGGGCCTGCCTGTGTGTGCCACCTGTGGCCAGGGTCCATGCGACGCGGCCCCCCTAGCTTGCTCACTGAGCACTTATTCGAGGGACAGGGACGTGAGGGCTGGCTCGCGATGGGCGCCCGCGGCCTGGCTGGCGCTCCCACCGCTGGCGCATGCTGGGCGAGCAGGCCATGCCATGCCTGCTGGGTGCTGCCTGGGTGGGCCACCCCAGCCCAGGGTCCATGCGACGCCACCCCCTGGCTCGCTCACTGGGCACTTAGTCGAGGGACAGGGACGAGGGTGCTGGCTCGCGATGGGCGCCCGTGGCCTGGCTAGCACACCCACCGCTGCCGCACGCTGGGCACTTAGCCCATGCCGCGCCAGCTGGGGGGGTGCTGGGGCATGCCTCCCGTGCCCAGGGTCCGTGCGACGCAGCCCCCTTGGCTCGCACGCTGGGCAGTCAGTCGAGGGGCAGGGACAGGGGGGCTGGCTCGAGATGGGCGTCCGCGGCCTGGCTGGCGCACCCACCGCTGCCGCACACTGGGCGAGCAGCCCATGCCATGCCTGCTGGGGGCTGCCTGGGCGTGCCACCCGTAACCAAGGGTCTGTGCGACGAGGCACCCTTTGCTTGCACGCTGAGCAGTCAGTCGAGGGGCAGGGACGAGGGGGCTGGCTCGTGATGGGCACCCGCGGCCTGGGTGTGCCACCCGTGTGCAGGGTCCGTGCGCCGCGGCTCCCTTGGCTCTCTCGCTGGGCACTAAGTCGAGGGACAGGGATGAAGGGGCTGGCTCGCGATGGGCACCCGTGTCCTGGCTGGCGCACCCACTGCTGCCGTGCCTGTTGTGGGGTTGCTGGGCCATGCCTCTCATGCCCAGGGTCCATGTGACATGGCTCCCCTGGCTCGCTCACTAGGCAGTGCTTTACTGAGGGACAGCATCGAGGGACAAGTTTCTGTTAGATATATGTATTTCTTATTGCAGTAACACTTGGTTCTCCAATTCTTCCCGATATGTTTCCAAGTGTTTTTCTCTTGTGTTTCTCATTCTCTACAAGCCCAAATGACTTGCTTCTTTTTCCAGGCCATTATCTTGAGGGATCGTTTCTGACCTCGTGGCATCAATTTTCGAAAAAAGAGGGACAATTGTTGTCGGGGTTGAGGAGGGGGGAGGGGGGGAGGGACGAATCGAAGTGACAAAAGGCTGAATCTCAGTGGATAATGGCAGCAAGGCTACTCTGCCACTTACAACATGTCATCGTGGGAGGCACTCGGTCCTCCGGATTTTCAAGGGCCGCCAGGGGCGCACCGGACACCACGCGACGTGCGATGTTCTTCCAGCCGCTGGACCCTACCTCCGGCTGAGCCGTTTCCAGGGTTGACAGGCTGTTAAAAAGAAAAGATAACTCTTTCTGGGGTCCCCACCGACGTCTCCACATTCCCTAACGTTACCGTCAGACACCACGTCTTGGTTCCAGAATTTTAACCGGATCCTCTTTTGAAGCTCGCGCCGAGGTGCTATCCGACGGGCTTCCCTCGTCTCTTAGGATCGACTAACCCATGTGCAAGTGCCGTTCACATGGAACCTTTCCCCTCTTCGGCCTTCAAAGTTCTCATTTGAATATTTGCTACAACCACCAAGATCTGCACCGATGGCCGCTCCGCCCGGGCTCGCGCCCCGGGTTTTGCAGTGACCACCGCACCCTCCTACTCATTGGGGCTTGGCCTTTGCCCCAACGGCCAGGTATAGGTCACGCGCTTCAGTGCCATCCATTTTTGGGGCTAGTTGATTCGGCAGGTGAGTTGTTACACACCCCTTAGTGGATTTCGACTTCCATGACCACCGTCCTACTGTCTTAATCGACTAACACCTTTTGTGGGTTCTATGTTAGTGCGCAGTTGGGCACCGTAACCTGCCTTCCGGTTCATCTCGCATCGCCAGTTCTGCTTACCAAAAATGGCCCACTTGGAGCTCTCGATTCCGTGGGACGGCTCAACGAAGCAGCCGCCCCGTACTACCTATTTAAAGTTTAAGAATAGGTCGAAGGCATTGCGCCCCCGATGCCTCTAATCATTGGCTTTACCCGATAAAACTCAGATCTGAGCTCTAGCTATCCTGAGGAAAACTTCGGAGGGAACCAGCTACTAGACGGTTCAATTAGTCTTTCGCCCCTATACCCAAGTCAGATGAACGATTTGCATGTCAGTATCGTTGCGGTCCTCCACCAGAGTTTCCTCTGGCTTTGCCCCGCTCAGGCATAGTTTACCATCTTTCAGGTCCTGACAGGCATGCTCGCACTCGAACCCTTCTCAAAAGATCAAGGTCGGTCGGCGGTGCACCCGCGAGGGATCTCGCCAATCAGCTTCCTTGCGCCTTACGGGTTTACTCGCCCGTTGACTCGCACGCATGTCAGACTCCTTGGTTCGTGTTTCAAGACGGGTCGAATGGGGAGCCCGCTGGCCGACGCCAAGAGCGTGCAAGTGCCGAAGCACCACCGCGATGGCGCGCGCTGCCAACCACGATCTCGACGACGACATCTCCACGAGCGTATCAAAGCCTCGAGCTTGGGCCACCGTCTTGATCCGCGTCAGTCCACACCTCGAATTGATCGGTGGAGTGGCTCATGGTCGTTCCACATCTGACCGAGGTGCATCGCCGACCCCCATCCACTTCCCTCCCGATAATTTCAAGCACTCTTTGACTCTCTTTTCAAAGTCTTTTTCATCTTTCCCTCGCTGTACTTGTTCGCTATCGGTCTCTCGCCCGTATTTAGCCTTGGACGAAATTTACCGCCCTATTGGGGCTGCATTCCCAAACAACCCGACTCGTCGACAACGCCTCGTGGTGCGATAGGGTCCGGGCGAGACAGGGCTCTCACCCTCTCCGGCACCCCTTTCCAGGGGACTTGGGCCTCGGTCCGTCGCTGAGGACGCTTCTCCAGACTATAATTCGGGCGCCGAAGATGTCGATTTTCAAGCTGGGCTTTTCCCGGTTCGCTCACTGTTACTAGGGGAATCCTTGTTAGTTTCTTTTCCTCCGCTTATTGATATGCTTAAACTCAGCGGGTGGTCCTGCCTGACCTAGGGTCGCATCTCGATCGATCGATCGTTGGGTCCGTGAGTCGCGAGCGAGCGACGCGTGCACGAGGGAGCACGAGGCTTTCTCTACCACCGCCAAGCCATGATGCGGTGTTGCTCGAGACTCTTTTTTAGGCCAACCGCGAGCCAGAGGTGCACGGGAGGCCAACATCCGCCCCGCGATGGTCCCTCCCCTCCTCGAAGGGATGCGAGGGGGTCGGGGACGATAGTGCTTGACACCCAGGCAGACGTGCCCTCGGCCTGATGGCTTCGAGTGTAACTTGCATTCAAAAACTCAATGGTTCACGGGATTCTGTAATTCACACCAAGTATCGCATTTCGCTACATTCTTCATCGATGCGAGAGCCAAGATATCCGTTGCCAAGAGTCATTTTAGACATCGTTTAGGGACGACATGACTGCCAGCTACGCACCGAGATCGGGGCGACTGGGGCATGCTTTTTCATTCGAGTTTCTTGGTGCATCCGGCGCTGTGGGTTTTGTTGTTGCGCGCAATGAGGGGCTTGGGCGCAAGCCCACGCACCCTTGTCGCGCAAGATTGGAGGAGGGGCTCGAGAGCCCTCCGCCCCACTAGTGTGTTTACAACATGTTCACGAGTCGTTTCGCTGAGCGAGTTTTTGACAATGATCCTTTCGCAGGTTCACCTACGGAAACCTTGTTACGACTTCTCCTTCCTCTAAATGATAAGGTTCAGTGGACTTCTCGCGATGTCGCGAGTGGCGAACCTCCCACATCGCCGCGATTCGAACACTTCACCGGACCATTCAATCGGTAGGAGCGACGGGCGGTGTGTACAAAGGGCAGGGACGTAGTCAACGCAAGCTAATGACTCGCGCTTACTAGGAATTCCTCGTTGAAGACCAACAATTGCAATGATTTATCCCCATCACGATGAAATTTCAAAGATTACTCGGGCCTGTCAGCCAAGTCTATAAACTCGTTGAATACATCAGTGTAGCGCGCGTGCAGCCCAAAACATCTAAGGGCATCACAGACCTGTTATTGCCTCAAACTTCCTTGGCCTAAGCGGCCATAGTCCCTCTAAGAAGCCGACCGTGGAGGGTCACCTCCACGTAGCTAGTTAGCAGGCTGGGTCTCGTTCGTTAACGGTATTAACCAGACAAATCGCTCCACCAACTAAAAACAGCCATGCACCACCACCCATAGAATCAAGAAAGAGCTCTCAGTTTGTCAATCCTTACTATGTCTGGACCTGGTAAGTTTCCCCGTGTTGAGTCAAATTAAGCCGCAGGCTCCACTCCTGGTGGTGCACTTCTATCAATTCCTTTAAGTTTCAACCTTGCGACCATACTCCCCCCGGAACCAAAAGACTTTGATTTCTCAGAAGGTGCCAGCGGAGTCCTAAAAGCAACATCCGCTGATCCCTGATCGGCATCGTTTATGGTTGAGACTAGGACGGTATCTGATCGTCTTTGAGCCCCCAAATTTCGTTCTTGATTAATGAAAACATCCTTGGCAAATGCTTTCGTAGTTGTTCGTCTTTCATAAATCCAAGAATTCACCTCTGACTATGAAATACGAATGCCCCCGACTGTCCCTGTTAATCATTACACTGATCCCGAAGGCCAACAGAATAGGATCGAAATCCTATGATGTTAGCCAATGCTAATGTATTCAGAGCGTAGGCTCGCTTTGAGCACTCTAATTTCTTTAAAGTAACAGCGCCGGAGGCACGACCCGACCAATTAAGGCCAGGAGTGCATCGCCGGTAGTAGGAATGAGCTAACCGGTGCACACCGTAGGCGGACCGGCCGACCCATCCCAAGGTCCAACTACGAGCTTTTTAACTGCAACAACTTAAATATACACTATTAGAGCTGGAATTACCGTGGCTGCTGGCACCAAACTTGCCCTCCAATGGATCCTCGTTAAGGGATTTAGATTGTACTCATTCTAATTACGAGACTCGAAGAGCCCGATAATGTTATTTATTGTCACTACCTCCCCGTGTCAGGGTAATTTGCGCGCCTGCTGCCTTCCTTGGATGTGGTAGCCGTTTCTCAAGCTCCCTCTCCGGAATCGAACCCTAATTCTCCGTCACCCGTCACCACCATAGTAGGCAACTATCCTACCATCAAAAGTTGATAGGGCAGAAATTTGAATGATACGTCGCCGGCACGATGGCCTTGCGATCCGTCGAGTTATCATGAATCATCAGAGCAATAGGCGAAGCCCGGGTCGACCTTTTATCTAATAAATGCGCCCCTTCTAGAAGTCGGGGTTTGTTGCACGTATTAGCTCTTGAATTACTATGGTTATCCGAGTAGTAGGTACCATCAAACAAACTATAACTGATTTAATGAGCCATTCGTAGTTTCATAGTCTGAATTAGTTCATACTTACACATGCATGGCTTAATCTTTGAGACAAGCATATGACTACTGGCAGGATCAACCAGGTAGCATCCTTCGAGACGCCACGCCAACTAAGACCGAAGCGTGCTGCAAGGCTCACTAAGGCCAAAGCTGTCGCAGTCGTCATTCAAAATCGATGGGACATGGGATAAATGCTTTCGCTTGGACAGGTAGAGGCCGAGGCCACTCCTGTTGCAATACTTTTTGCACCCGAAGGGACAACCGATCTCTCATGTGCCAAAGCAGCCGCATGCCAAAGCAAGCTGCGCTTGGAGCACGAGGCCTGGCTTAGGTTTCCACCCATGCCCACGAGGGACATGGTGCAAAGACAACTGACTCGTATCATCAAATTCCATTTGTGAAGGCACGCGACATAGGGTCCCGATGTCACCCACGAAATGCCAACGTATGGCTCGGGGTGGAGCTTGAAGCGACGTGCTAGTCGACAATTCAATGCGAGAGCATGGAGCCTGCCAACGCGCACAACTAGATCACCACTCACACGCCGCACGTACAAATGGGCAGCAACAGCACCAAACGAGCTGTAAGCCGACGAGCGAAAGGCCCATCAATCATGCAAGTCATCGTGTGCCGCCGCATCCAAGCTGCTAAGCGTGAAATTGTTTCAATAGCAAGGGACGATTCTTCAATGGCAAGGGACCACCGATGAGGCCTTGGCAGTAGGGGTGTCACAACGTGCCCAGGCTGGCCGTGTTGCTCGCTCGTTGACAACAGTCGATGATCGTGTCGTCGATCACGCTGTGCAACAAGTCTGCTTTTAGGCAAGCCTGAGCGCCGAGATCCAACCCCGCGTCAGCCCCCTCGAGGGCTTGCGACGAAGCACTCCGCATGCTTGAAATCCCCCCAATGATTTGGCCCTCATGTAGCATGCATCATCATTAGCTTCGTCACCCACACCATCGAGCTTGTCTAGCCACATCCCAGCTCATTATCCCATGATTATTCTCGCTTCGTTGCCCACGTTTTTGCCACTGATGAGGCCTTGGCAGCAGGGGTACCCAGGCTGGCCGTGTGGCTCGCTCGTTGCTAACGACCAACGATCGCGTCGTCGATCGCGCTGCGCAATGAGTCCGCCTAGGCAAGCCTGAGCCTCGAGATCCAACCCCACATCCGCCGCCTCGAGGGCCTGCAATGAAGCACTCCGCATGCTCGAAATTCTCACCAACAATTTGGCCCTAGCGTAGCATGCATCATCGTTAGCTTCGCCGCCCACACCGTCGAGCTTGTGTAGCCACATCCCAGCTCATTATCCCACGATTTTTCTCATTTCATTGCCCACATTTTTCCTACCGATGAGGCCTTGGCAGCAAAGGTGTCACGCCTTGCCCAGGCTGGCCGTGTGGCTTGTTCAT
>JAJFZO010000655.1:102500-117500 GCA_021397835.1 Moringa oleifera
GCCTTGGCAGCAGGGGTGCCCAGGCTGGCCGTGTGGCTCGCTCATTGCTAACGGTCGACGATCGTGTCGTCGATGGCACTGCACAACAAGTCCGCCTAGGCAAGCCTGAGCATCGGGATCCAACCCCATGTCTACCGCCTCGAGGGCCTGCGACGAGGCACTCCGCATGCTCGAAATTCCCCCCAACGATTTGGCCCTCGCGTAGCAAGCATCAACGTTAGCTTCGCCGCCCACACCGTCGAGCTTGTGTAGCCACATCCTAGCTCATTATCCCATGATTTTACTCATTTTGTTGCCCACATTTTTCCCACCGATGAGGCCTTGGCAGCAGGGGTGTCACGCCTTGCCCAGGCTGGCCGTGTGGCTCGTTCATTGCTAACGGTCGACGATCGTGTCGTCGATCGCCCTGCTCAATAAGTTCGCCTAGGCAAGCATGAGCGTCGGGATCCAACCCCACGTCCGCCGCCTCAAGGGCCTACGACGAAGCACTCCGTATGCTCGAAATCCCTCCAGTGATTTGGCCCTCGCATAGCATGCATCATCGTTAGCTTCGTTGCCCACACCTTCGAGCTTGTGTAGCCACATCCCAGCTCATTATCCCATGATTTTTCTCATTTCATTGCCCACAATTTAGCGGATTTCGTTTCCCACGTTTTCCCCACTCCATTGGCTACTGATCGGGCGTCCCACACTCTTCGGCCCACGTTGCAGGCCGCCTGCCTGCCGGCGATGGTGACCGCCAAAGCCACGCACCACCGGCTGGATGGGCAAAGAAGCGAGCCACCTTGCCCATGCCATGCGCATTGGGCAGTCAGTCGAGGGGTAGGGACGAGGAGGCTCGCTCACGATGGGCGCCCGTGGCCCTGCTGGCGCGCCCACCGCCGCTGCACGCTGGGCAAGGAGCCCATGCCGTGCCTGCTGGGGGCTGCCTGGGCGTGCCACCCGTGCACAGGGTCCTTGCAACAAGGCCCCCTGGCTCGCTCACTGGGCACTACGTCGAGGGACAGGGACGTGGGGACTGGCTAGCG
This sequence comes from Moringa oleifera, assembly GCA_021397835.1. Classification (NCBI taxonomy): domain Eukaryota; kingdom Viridiplantae; phylum Streptophyta; class Magnoliopsida; order Brassicales; family Moringaceae; genus Moringa; species Moringa oleifera. The sequence goes on from JAJFZO010000655.1 coordinate 103,529, forward strand.
ATGGGTGCCGGCGGCCTGGCTGGCGCGCCTACCGCTGCTGCACGCTGGGCGAGCAGCCAATGCCGTGCCTGCTGGGGGCTGCCTTTGTGTGCTATCCGTGCCCAGGGTCCGTGCGACATGGGACCTCTGGCTTGCACGCTGGGCAGTCAATCGAGGGGAAGGGACGAGGGGCCTGGCTTGCGATGGGCGCCCACGGCCTTGCTGGGGGCTGCCGGGCATGCCACCCGTGCCTGCTGGGGGCTGCCTGGGCGTGCCTCCCGTGCCCAGGGTCCATGCGACGCGGTCCCCTCTGGCTCGCATGCTGGGCACTACGTCGAGGGAAAGGGACGTGGGCGCAGGCTCGCGATGGGTGCCCGTGTCTTGGCTGGCGTGCCCACCGCTGCCTCACACTGGGGGAGCAGCCCAAGCTGTGCCTGCTGGGGACTTCCTGGGCTTGCAACCCCTGCCCAGGGTCCGTGCGACGCAGCACCCCTAGCTCGCACGCTGGGCAGTCGGTCGAGGGGCAGGGATGACGAGGCTGGCTCGCGATGGAGCCCACGACCTGGCTGGCGCGCCTACCGCTGCCGCACGCTGGGCGAGCAGCCCATGTCGTGCCCGCTGGGGGCGGCCAGGGCGTGCCACCCATTCCCAGGGTACGTGTGACGTGGCCCCCCTGGCTCGCTCACTAGGCACTACGTCGAGGCACAGGGACATGTGGTCTGGCTTGCGATTGGCGCCCGCGGCCTGGCCGACGCACCCACCGCTGCTGCACGCTGGGCGAGAAGCCAATTCCATGCCTGCTGGGGGCTGCCTGGGTGTGCTACATGTGCCCAGAGTTCGTGCGACGTGGCACCCCTGGCTCGCACGCTGGGCAGTAAGTCGAGGGGCAAGGACGTGGGGGCTGGCTCGCGATGGGCGCCCGCGACCTGGCTAGCGTGCCCACCGCTGCTGCAGGCTGGGCGAGCAGCCCATGGCATGCCTGTTGGGGGCTGCCTGGGCATGCCACCAGTGCCCAGGGTCCGTGTGATGCGGCACCCCTGGCTAGCGCGCTGGGCAGTCGATCGAGGGGCAGGGATGAGGGGGCTGGCTCGCGATGGCGCCCGCGATGTGGCTTGCGTGCCCACTGCTGCAGCACGTTGGGCGAGCAGCCCATGCCGTGCCTTCTGGGGGCTTCCTGGGCATGCCACTCGTGCCCAGGGTCCATGCGACGCGGCCCCCCTGGCTCACACGCTGGGCACTACGTCGAGGGAAAGGGACGTGGGGGTTGGCTCGCGATGGGTGCCCGTGGGTTGGCTGATGCGCCCACCGCTGCCTCACGCTGGGCGAGTAGCCCATGCCGTGCTTGCTGGGGACTTCCAGGGCTTGCAACCCCTGCCCACGGTCCGTGCGACGCGACACCCCTGGCTCGCACGCTAGGCAGTCGATCGAGGGGCAGGGATGAGGAGCTGCCTCGCGATGGTGCCCGCGACCTGGCTGGCGCGCCCACCGCTGCGGCATGCTTGGTGAGCAGCCCATGCCGTGCCCGCTGGGGGCTGCCAGGGTGTGCCACCCATTCCTAGGGTACATGCGACGTGGCCCCCCTGGCTCGCTCACTGGGCACTACGTCGAGAGACAGGGACGTGGGGGTTGGCTTGCGATGGGCGGCCGCGGCCTGGCTGGCATGCCCACTGCTGCTGCATGCTGGGCGAGAAGCCAATTCCGTGCCTGCTGGGGGCTGCCTGGGTGTGCTTCCTGTGCCCAGAGTCAATGCGACGTGGCAGCCCTGGCTCGCACGCTGGGCAGTAAGTCGAGGGGCAAGGACGTGGGGGCCGGCTCGCGATGGGCGCCCACGGCCTGGCTAGCCCGTCGACCGCTGCTGCACGCTGGGCGAGCAGCCCCTGTCGTGCCTCCTGGGAGCTGCCTGGGAGTGCCACCCATGCCCAAGGTCCGTGCGACGCGGCACCCCTGGCTTGCACGCTGGCCAGTAGGTCAAGGGGCAGGGATGAGAGGGCTGGCTCGCGATGGAGCCCGCGACCTGGCTGGCGCGCCCACTGCTGCCTCACACTGGGCGAGCAGCCCATGTCGTGCCTGCTGGGGGCTGCCTGGGCATGCCACCCATTCCCAGGGTCCGTGCTACGCAGCCCCCCTGGCTCGCTCGTTGACCACTACGTCGAGGGACAGGGACATGAGGGCTGGCTCACGATGGGCGCCCGTGGCCTGGCTAGCGCGTCGACCGCTGCTGCACGCTGGCCGAGCAGCCCATGCCGTGCCTACTGGTGGCTGCCTGGGCATGCCACCTGTGCCCAGGGTCCTTGCGACATGGCCCTCCTGGCTCGCACGCTGGGCACTACGTCAAGGGAAAGGGACGTGGGCGCTGGCTCGCGATGGGTGCCTGTGGCCCGGCTGGCGCGCCCACCGCTGCCTCACGCTGGCCGAGCAGCCAATGTCGTGACTGCTGGGGGCTGCCTGGGCATTCCACCCATTCCCAGGGTCCGTGCTACGCAGCCCTCCTGGCTCGCTCGCTGACCACTACATCGAGGGACAGGGACATGAGGGCTGGCTCACGATGGGTGCCCGCGGCCTGGTTGGCGATCCCACCGCTACCGCACGCTGGGCGTACAGCCCATGCCATGCCTGCTGGGGGCTGCCTGGGCGTGCCACCCGTTCCCAGGGACCGTTCGATCCGGCCCCCCTGGATCGCTCGTAGCGACAGGGACGTGAGGGCTTCCTCGCGATGGGCACCCGCGGCCTGGCTGGCGCGCCCACCGCTGCTGCACGCTAGGCGAGCAGCCAATGCAGAGCCTGCTGAGAGCTTTATGGGCGTGCTACTCATGCCCGTGTCCATGTGACGCGGCACCCCTGGCTCGCACGCTGGACAGTCAGTCGAGGGGCAGGGACGAGGGGGCTGGCTCGCGATGGGTGCCCTCGGCCTGGCTGGCGCGCCCACCGCTGCTGTACGCTGGGCGAGCAGCCCATGCTGTGCCTGCTGGGGGCTGCCTGGGCGTGCTACCAATGCCTAGGGTCCATTCGACGCAACTCCCCTGGCTCGCTCGCTGGGCATAACGTCGAGGGACAGGGATGTAGGGGCAGGCTCGCGATGGGCGCCCGTGGCCTGGCTGGCGCGCCCACCGCTGCCGCACGCTGGGCGACCAACCCATGCCATGCTTGCTGGGGGCTGCCTGGGCATGCTATCCTTGTCCAGGGTCCATGCAACACGGCACCCCTGGCTCGCACGCTAGGCAGTCAGTCGAGAGGGACGAGGGGGCTGGCTCGTGATGGGCGCTTGTGGCCTGGCTGGGGCGCCCACTGCTACCGCACGCTGGGCGAGCAACGAATGCCAAGCCTGCTGGGGGTAGCCTGGGCGTGGCACATGTTCAAAGGTCTGTACGACGGGGCTCCCCTGGCTCGTTCGCTGGGCACTACGTCGAGGGATAGGGACGTAGGGGCTGGTTCGCGATGGGCGCTCGCGGCCTGCCTGGCGTGCCCATCGGAGCCGCATGCTGGGCAAGCAGCCCATGCCGTGCCTGGTGGGGGCTGCCTGGGCATGCCACACGTGCCAAGGGTCCGTGCAACAAAGCACCCCAGGCTCGCGTGCAGGGTAGTCAGTCGAGGTGCAGGGACGAGGGGGCTGGCTCGCGATGGGCGCTCGCGGCCTTGCTGGGGCGCCCACCGCTATCGCACTTTGGGCGAGCTGCCAATTCTGTGCCTGCTGGGGGCTGCCTGGGCATGCCACCCGTGCCCAGGGTCCATGCGACACGGCCCCCCAAGCTCGCTCGATGGGCACTACGTCGAGGGAAAGGGACGTGGGGACTGGCTCGTGATGGGCGCCCGCGGCCTGGCTGGCAATGAAGCACTCCGCATGCTCGAAATTCCCCTCAACGATTTGGCCCTATCGTAGAATGCATCATTGTTAGCTTCGTCGCCCACATCGTCGAGCTTGTGTAGCCACATCCCAGCTCATTATCCCACGTTTTTTCCCATTTCATTGCCCACATTTTTCCCACCGATGAGGCCTTGGCAGCAACGGTGTCACGCCTTGCCCAGGTTGGCCGTGTGGCTCGTTCATTGCTAACGGCCGACGATCGTATCATCAATCGCGCTGCACAAGGAGTCCACCAAGGCAAGCCTGGGCGTCGAGATCAGGCCGCGCATCCACCGCCTCGAGGGCCTATGACGAAGCACTCCGCATGCTCAAAATCCACCCAGTGATTTGGCCATCGCGTAGCATGCATCATCGTTAGCTTCGCTGCCTACACCTTCGAGCTTGTGTAGCCACATCCCAGCTCATTATCCCATGATTTTTCTCATTTCGTTGCCCACAATTTAGCGGATTTTGTTTCCCACGTTTTCCCCACTCCGTTGGCGGCTGATCGGGCGTCCCACACTCTTCGGCCCACGTCGCCGGCCGCCTGCCTGCCGGCGGTGGTGGCCGCCACAGCCACGCACCACCGGTTGGATGGGCAAAGAAGCAAGCCGCCCTGCCCATGCCATGCGCACTGGGCAGTCCGTCGAGGGGCAGGGACGAGGAGGCTCGCTCACGATGGGCGCCCGTGGCCCTGCTGGCGCGCCCACCGCCGCCGCACGCTGGGTGAGAAGCCCATGCCGTGCCTGCTGGGGGCTGCCTGGGCGTGCCACCCGTGCACAGGGTCCGTGCGACACGGCCCCCTGGCTCGCTCACTGGGCACTACGTCGAGGGACAGGGATGTGGGGGCTGGCTAGCGATGGGCGCCGGCGGCCTGGCTGGCGCGCCTACCGCTGGTGCACGCTGGGCGAGCAGCCAATGTCATGCCTGCTGGGGGCTGCCTTTGTGTGCTACCCGTGCCCAGGGTCCGTGCAACATGGCACCTCTGGCTTGCACGCTGGGCAGTCAGTCGAGGGGAAGGGACAAGGGGCCTGGCTTGCGATGGGCGCCCGCGGCCTTGCTGGCGTGCCCACCGCGGCTGCACGCTGGGCGAGCAGTCCATGCCGTGCCTGCTGGGGCCTACCTAGGCGTGCCACCCATGCCCAAGGTCCATGCGACGCGGCCCCCCCTGGCTCGCACGCTGGGCACTACGTCGAGGGAAAGGGACGTGGGGGCAGTCTCGCGATGGGTGCCCGTGTCTTGGCTGGCGCGCCCACCGCTGCCTCACACTGGGGGAGCAGCCCATGCTGTGCCTGCTGGGGACTTCCTGGGCTTGCAACCCCTGCCCAGGGTTCGTGCGAAGCGGCTTTCCTGGCTCGCACGCTGGGCAGTCTGTCGAGGGGCAGGGATGAGAGGGCTGGCTCGCGATGGGCGCCAGCAGCCTTGCTGGCGCGCCCACCGCGGCTGCACGCTGGGCGAGCAGTCCATGCCGTGCCTGCTGGGGCCTGCCTAGGCGTGCCACCCGTGCCCAAGGTCCATGCGACGCGGCCCCCCATGGCTCGCATGCTGGGCACTACGTCGAGGGAAAGGGACGTGGGGGCAGGCTCGCGATGGGTGCCCGTGTCTTGGCTGGCGCGCCCACCGCTGCCTCACACTAGGGGAGCAGCCCATGCTGTGCCTGTTGGGGACTTCCTGGGCTTGCAACCCCTGCCCAGGGTTTGTGCGACGCGGCACTCCTGGCTCGCACGCTGGGCAGTTGGTAGAGGGGCAGGGATGAGGCGGCTGGCTCGCGATGGAGCCCGCGACCTGGCTGGCGCGCCCACTGCTGTCGCACGCTGGCGAGCAGCCCATGCCGTGCCCGCTGGGGCCTGCCAGGGCATGCCACCAATTCCCAGGGTACGTGTGACGCGGCCCCCCTGGCTCGCTCACTGGGCACTACGTCGAGGGACAGGGACGTGGGGTCTGGCTTGCGATGGGCGCCCGGGGCCTGGCCGGCGCGCCCACCGCTGCTGCACGCTGGGCGAGAAGCCAATTCCATGCCTGCTGTGGGCTGCCTGGGTGTGCTACACATGCCTAGAGTCCGTGCGATGTGGCACCCCTGGCTCGGACGCTGGGCAGTAAGTCGAGGGGCAGGGACGTGGGGGCTGGCTCGGGATGGGCGCCCGCGGCCTTGCTGGCGTGCCCACCGCTGCTGCAGGCTGGGCGAGCAGCCCATGTCATGCCTGCTGGGGGCTGCCTGGGCATGCCACCCGTGCCCAGGGTCCATGCGACGCGGCCCCCCTGGCTCGCACGCTGGGCACTACGTCGAGGGAAAGGGACGTGGGGGCAGTCTCGCGATGGGTGCCCGTTTCTTGGCTGGCGCGCCCACCGCTGCCTCACACTGGGGGAGCAGCCCATGCTGTGCCTGCTGGGGACTTCCTGGGCTTGCAACCCCTGCCCAGGGTTCGTGCGAAGCGGCACTCCTGGCTCGCACGCTGGGCAGTCTGTCGAGGGGCAGGGATGAGAGGGCTGGCTCGCGATGGGCGCCAGCAGCCTTGCTGGCGCGCCCACCGCGGCTGCACGCTGGGCGAGCAGTCCATGCCGTGCCTGCTGGGGCCTGCCTAGGCGTGCCACCCGTGCCCAAGGTCCATGCGACGCGGCCCCCCATGGCTCGCATGCTGGGCACTACGTCGAGGGAAAGGGACGTGGGGGCAGGCTCGCGATGGGTGCCCGTGTCTTGGCTGGCGCGCCCACCGCTGCCTCACACTAGGGGAGCAGCCCATGCTGTGCCTGTTGGGGACTTCCTGGGCTTGCAACCCCTGCCCAGGGTTTGTGCGACGCGGCACTCCTGGCTCGCACGCTGGGCAGTTGGTAGAGGGGCAGGGATGAGGCGGCTGGCTCGCGATGGAGCCCGCGACCTGGCTGGCGCGCCCACTGCTGTCGCACGCTGGCGAGCAGCCCATGCCGTGCCCGCTGGGGCCTGCCAGGGCATGCCACCAATTCCCAAGGTACGTGTGACGCGGCCCCCCTGGCTCGCTCACTGGGCACTACGTCGAGGGACAAGGACGTGGGGTCTGGCTTGCGATGGGCGCCCGGGGCCTGGCCGGCGCGCCCACCGCTGCTGCACGCTGGACGAGAAGCCAATTCCATGCCTGCTGTGGGCTGCCTGGGTGTGCTACACATGCCTAGAGTCCGTGCGACGTGGCACCCCTGGCTCGGACGCTGGGCAGTAAGTCGAGGGGCAAGGACGTGGGGGCTGGCTCGGGATGGGCGCCCGCGGCCTTGCTGGCGTGCCCACCGCTGCTGCAGGCTGGGCGAGCAGCCCATGTCATGCCTGCTGGGGGCTGCCTGGGCATGCCACCCGTACCTAGGGTCCATGCGACGCGGCCCCCCTGGCTCGCACTCTGGGCACTACGTCGAGGGAAAGGGACGTGGGGCAGGCTCGCGATGGGTGCCCGTGTCTTGGCTGGCGCGCCCACTGCTGCCTCACACTGGGGGAGCAGCCCATGCTGTGCCTGCTGGGGACTTCCTGGGCTTGCAACCCCTGCCCAGGGTTCGTGCGACGCGGCACTCCTGGCTCGCACGCTGGGCAGTCGGTCGAGGAGCAGGGATGAGGGGGCTGGCTCGCGATGGGCGCCAGCGGCCTTGCTGGCGCGCCCACCGCGGCTGCACGCTGGGCGAGCAGTCCATGCCGTGCCTGCTGGGGCCTGCCTAGGCGTGCCACCCGTGCCCAAGGTCCATGCGACGCGGCCCCCCCTGGCTCGCACGCCTGGCTGGTGCGCCCACCGCTGCCTCACGCTGGGCGAGCAGCCCAAGCCGTGCCTGTTGGGCACTGCCTGGGCTTGCAACACCTTCCCAGGGTCTGTGCAACGTGGCACCCTTGGCTCATGCGCTGGGCTGTCGGTCGAGGGGCAGTGATGAGGAGCTGCCTCACGATGGCGCCCGCGACCTGGCTGGCGTACCCACCGCTGCGGCACGCTTGGTGAGCAGCCCATGCCGTGCCTGCTGGGGGATACCAGGGTGTGCCACCCATTCCTAGGGTTCATGCGACGTGGCCCCCCTGCCTCGCTCACTGGGCACTACGTCGAGAGACAGGGACGTGGGGGCTGGCTTTCGATGGGCGCCCGCGGCCTGGCTGGCGTGCCCACTGCTGCTGCACACTAGGCGAGAAGCCAATTCCGTGCCTGCTGGGGGCTGCCTGGGTGTGCTTCCCGTGCCCAGAGTCCGTGTGACGTGGCACCCCTGGCTCGCACGCTGGGCAGTAAGTCGAGGTGCAGGGACGTGGGGGCTGGCTCGAGATGGGCACCCGCGGCCTGGCTGGCACACCGACCGTTGCTGCGCGCTGGGCGAGCAGCCCATGTCGTACTTGCTGGGGGCTTCCCGGGCATGCTATCTGTGTCCAGGGTCCATGCAACACGGCACCCCTGGCTCGCACGCTGGGCAGTCAGTCGAGGGGGAAGGACGAGGGGGCTGGCTTGCGATGGGCGCCCGCGGCCTGGCTGGCGCGCCCACTGCTGCGGCACGCTGGGCGAGCAGCGAATGCCATGTCTGCTGGGGGCAGCCTGGGCGTGGCACATGTGCCAAGGTCTGTGCGACGCGGCTCCCCTGGCTCGTTCGCTGGGCACTACGTCGAGGGACAGGGATGTGGGGGCTAGCTCGCGATGGGCGCCCGCGGCCTGCCTGGCGTGCCCATCGGAGCCGCACGCTGGGCAAACAGCCCATGCCGTGCCTGTTGGGGGCTGCCTGGGCATGCCACACGTGCCAAGGGTCCGTGCAACACAGCACCCCAGGCTCGCGTGCAGGGTTAGTCAGTCGAGGGGCAGGGACGAGGGCGCTGGCTCGCGATGGGCGCCGGCGGCCTTGCTGTGGCGCCCACCGCTGTCGCACTTTGGGCGAGCTGCCCATTCTGTGCCTGCTGGGGGCTGCCTGGGCATGCCACCCGTGCCCTGGGTCCATGCGATGCGGCCCCCCAAGCTCGCTCGATGGGCACTACGTCGAGGGAAAGGGACGTGGGGGCTGGCTCGCGATGGGCGCCCGCGGCTTGGCTGGCGCGCCCACCGCTGCTGCACGCTGGGCTAGAAGCCAATGCCGTGCCTACTAGGGGCTGACTGGGCATGCCTCCCATGCCCAGGGACCACGCGACACGGCTCCCCTGGCTTGCTCGCTGGCCGTTTAGTCGAGGGACAGGGACGAGGGGGCTGGTTCCCGATGGGCGCCTGTGGCCTGGCTGGCGCACCCTCCTCTGCCGCACACTGGGGACTTGACCCATGCCGTGCCTGCTGGTGGCTGCCTGGGCATTCCTCCCATGCCCAGAGTCTGTGCGACGCGGCTCCCCTGGCTCGCTCGCTAGGCACTAAGTCGAGGCACAAGGACGAGGGGGCTGGCTCATGATGGGCGCCTGTGGCCTCGCTGGCGCGCCCACCGCTGCCCCATGCTGGGCACTTGGCCCATGCCGTGCCTGCTGGGGGCTGCCGGGGCATCCCGCCCGTTCCCAGGGTCTGTGCAACGCAGCTCCCCTGTCTCGCTCGCTGGGCACTTAGTCAAGGGACAGGGACAATGGGGCTGGCTCGCGATGGGCACCTGTAGCTACGCCGGAGCGCCCACCTCTGCCGCACACTGTGCACTTGGCCAATCCTGTGCCTGCTGGGGGCTTCCAGGGCATGCTTCCTTTGCCTAGGGTCCATGCGACGCGGCTCCCCTGGGGCGCTCCCTTGGCACTAAGTTGAGGGACAGGGACGAGGGGTCTGGCTCATCATGGGCGCCTTTGGCCTGGCTAGCGCGCCCACTGCTGCCGCATGCGGGGCACTTGGCCCATGCCATGCCTGGTAGGGGCTGCCAGGGCATGCCTCCCGTGCCCAGGGTCCATGCGATGCGGCTCCCCTCGCTCTCTCGCTGGGCACTTAGTCGAGGGACAGGGACGGGGGGGCTGGCTCACGATGGGCGCTTGTGGCCTCGCTGGCGCGCCCTCCTCTGCTGCACGCTGGGCATTTGGCCCATGCCATGCCTGCTGGGGGCTGCCAGGGCATCCCGCCCATTCCCAGGGTCCGTGCGACGCGGCTCCCCTGGCTCGCTCGCTGGGCACTTAGTCAAGGGACAGGGACAATTGGGTTGGCTCGTGATGGGCACCTGTGGCTACGCCGGAGCGCCCACCTCTGCCGTACGCTGTGCACTTGGCCCTTCCTGTACCTGCTTGGGGCTTCTAGGGCATGCTTCCCGTGCCCAGGGTCCATGCGACGCGGCTCCCCTGGCTCGCTCGCTTGGCACTAAGTTGAGGGACAGGGACAAGGGGTCTGGCTCGTCATGGGCGCATGTGGCCTCGCTGGCGCCGCCTCTGCTGCCGCATGCCGTGCCTGCTGGGGGCTACCGGGGCATGCCACCCGTGCCCCGAGTCCGTGCGACGCGGATCCCCTGTCTTGCTTGCTCGGCTCTAAGTCGAGGGACAGGGACAAGGGGGCTGGCTTGTGCGCCCTCCTCTGCCGCACGCTGGGCACTTGGCCCATTCTGTGCCTGTTGGGGGCTGCCTGGGCATGCTTCCCATGCCCAGAGTCCGTGTAATGTGGCTCCCCTGGCTTGCTTGCTAGGCACTAAGTTGACGGACAGGGGCGTGAGGTCTGGCTCGTGATGGGCGCCTGTGGCCTGGCTGGCGCGCCCACCGCTGCCGCACGTGGGGCACCCGGCCCATGCCGGCCCTACTGGGGTCTGCCGGGGCATGCCTCCCTTGCCCAGGGTCCGTGCGACACAGCTCCCCTGGCTCGCTCGCAGGGCGCTTAGTCGAGGGACAGGGACGAGGGGGCTGGCTCGCGATGGGTGCCTGTGGCCTCGCTGGAGCGCCCACAGCTGCCGCACGCTGGGCACTTGGCCCATGCTGTGCTTGCTGGGGGCTGCCAGGGCATGCTTCCTGTGCCCAGGGTCTGTGCGACGCGGCTCCCCTGGCTCGGTCGCTGGGCACTTAGTCGAGGGACAGGGACGAGAGGGATGGCTCGTGATCGCCGCCTGTGGCCTGGCTGGTGCGCCCTCCTCTGCCGCATGCTGGGCGCTTGGCCCATTTCATGCCTACAGGGGGCTGCCTGGGCATGCCTCCCATGCCCAGAGTCCGTGCGACGTGGCTCCCCTCGCTCGCTCGCTGGGCACTAAGTTGAGGGACAGGGACGAGGGGTCTAGCTCGTGATGGGCGCCTGTGGCCACGCTGGCGCGCCCACCGCTGCCGCACACTGGGCACTTGGCCCATGCTGTGCCTGCTGGGGGCTGCCAGGGCATGGTTCCCATGCCCAGGGTCTGTGCGACATGGCTCCCCTGACTCGGAGGCTGGGCACTTAGTCGAGGGACAGGGACGAGGGGGTTGGCTCGCGATGGGCGCCTGTGGCCTGGCTGGTGCGCCCTCCTCTGCCACACGCTGGGCACTTGGCCCATTCCGTGCCTGCTGGGGGCTGCCTGGGCATGCCTGCCTTGCCGAGGGTCTGTGCGACGCGACTCCCCTGGCTCGCTCGCTGGGTACTTAGTCGAGGGACAGGGACGAGGGGCTAGGTCGTGATGGGCGCCTATGGCCTGGCTGGCGCCCCAACCGCTGCCGTACGCAGGGCACGTGGCCTCTGCCGTGCCTGCTGGTGGCTTCCTGGGCTTGCTTCTCATGCCAAGGGTCCATGCGACGCGGCTCCCCTGGCTTGCTCGCTGGGCACTTAGTCGAGGGAAAGGGACGAGGGGGCTGGCTCGCGATGGGAGCCTGTGGCCTTGCTGGCATGCCCTCCTCTGCCGCACGCTGGGCACTTGACCCATACCGTGCCTGCTAGCGGCTGCCTGGGCATGCCTCCCATGCCCAGACTCCGTGCGTTATGGCTCCACTGGCTCGCTCGCTGGGCACTAAGTCGAGGGACAGGGACGAGGAGTCTGGCTTGGGATGGGCGCCTGTGGCCTCACTGGCGCACCCACCGCTGCCGTAAGCTGGGCACTTAGTCGAGGGAAAGGGACGAGGGGGCTGGCTCGGGTTGGGCGCCTCTGGCCTGGCTGGCGCGCCCACCGCTGCCATACGCTGGGCACTCAAGCCATGCCGTGCCATCTGAGGGAAACCTGGGCATGCCTCTCGTGGCAAGGGTCCATGCGATGTGGCTCCCCTGGCTCGCTCTTTGGGCACTTAGTCGAGGGACAGGGTCGAGGGGGCTTGCTCACGATGGGCGCCTGTGGCCTGGCTGGCGCGCCCTCCTTTGCCGCACGTTGGGCACTTGGCCCATGCTGTGCCTGCTGGGGGCTGCCTGGGCATGCCTCCCGTGCCCCAAGTCCGTGCGACGCGGATCCCCTGTCTTGCTTGCTCGGCTCTAAGTCGAGGGACAGGGACAAGGGGGCTGGCTCGCGATGGGCGCCTGTGCCCTGGCTTGTGCGCCCTCCTCTGCCGCACGCTGGGCACTTGGCCCATTCTGTGCCTGTTGGGGGCTGCCTGGGCATGCCTCCCATGCCCAGAGTCCATGTAATGTGGCTCCCATGGCTTGCTTGCTAGGCACTAAGTTGACGGACAGGGGCGTGGGGTCTGGCTCGTGATGGGCGCCTGTGTCCTGGCTGGCGCGCCCACCGCTGCCGCACGTGGGGCACCCGGCCCATGCCGGCCCTGCTGGGGTCTGCCGGGGCATGCCTCCCTTGCCCAGGGTCCGTGCGACACAGCTCCCCTGGCTCGCTCGCAGGGCGCTTAGTCGAGGGTCAGGGACGAGGGGGCTGGCTCGCGATGGGTTCCTGTGGCCTCGCTGGAGCGCCCACAGCTGCCGCACGCTGGGCACTTGGCCCATGCTGTGCTTGCTGGGGGCTGCCAGGGCATGCTTCCTGTGCCCAGGGTCTGTGCGACGCGGCTCCCCTGGCTCGGTCGCTGGGCACTTAGTCGAGGGACAGGGACGAGAGGGATGGCTCGTGATCGCCGCCTGTGGCCTGGCTGGTGCGCCCTCCTCTGCCGCATGCTGGGCGCTTGGCCCATTTCATGCCTACAGGGGGCTGCCTGGGCATGCCTCCCATGCCCAGAGTCCGTGCGACGTGGCTCCCCTCGCTCGCTCGCTGGGCACTAAGTTGAGGGACAGGGACGAGGGGTCTAGCTCGTGATGGGCGCCTGTGGCCACGCTGGCGCGCCCACCGCTGCTGCACGCAGGGCACTTGGCCCATGCCGTGCCTGGTAGGGGCTGCCGGGGCATGCCTCCCGTGCCCAGGGTCCGTGCGACGCGGCTCCTCTTGCTCGCTCGCTGGGTACTTAGTCGAGGGACATGGACGAGGGGGCTGGGTCGCGATGGGCGCCTGTGGCCTGGCTGGCGCGCCAACCGCTGCGGCACCAGGGCACGTGGCCTCTGCCGTGCCTGCTGGTGGCTGCTTGGGCATGCCTCTCATGCCAAGGGTCCATGCGACGCGGCTCCCCTGGCTTGCTTGCTGGGCACTTAGTCGAGGGAAAGGGACGAGGGGGATGGCTCACGATTGGCACCTGTGGCCTTGCTGGCGCGCCCTCCTCTGCCGCACGCTGGGCACTTGACCAATACCCTTCCTGCTGGGGGCTGCCTTGGAATGCCTCCCATGCCTAGACTCCGTGCGTTATGGCTCCCCTGGCTCACTCGCTGGGCACTAAGTCGAGGGATAGGGACGAGGGGGCTGGCTCGCGTTGGGCCCCTCTGGCCTGGCTGGCGCACCCACCGCCGCCGTACGCTGGGCACTTGGCCTATGCTGTGCCTGCTGGGGGCAGCCTGGCCATGCCTCTCGTGCCAAGGGTCCGTGCGATGCGGCTCCCCTGGCTCATTCTCTGGGCACTTAGTCGAGGGACAGGAACGAGGGGTCTGGCTCGTGATGGGCGCCTGTGGCCTCGCTGGCGCACCCATCGCTGCCGTATGCTGGGCACTTAGTCGAGGGACAGGGACGAGGGGGCTGGCTCGCGTTGGGCGCCTCTGGCATGGCTGGCGCGCCCACCGTCGCCGTACGCTGGGCACTTGGCCCATGCCGTGCCAGCTGGGGGCAGCCTGGCCATGCCTCTCGTGCCAAGGGTCCGTGCGATGCGGCTCCCCTGTCTCGCTTGCTGGGCACTAAGTCGAGGGACAGGGACGAGGGGGCTGGCTCGTGATGGGCGCTCGTGGCCTCGCTAGCGCGCCCACCTTTGCCGTACGCTGGGCACTTGGCCCATGTCATGCCTGCTGGGGGCTGCCTGGGCATGCCTCCTGTGCCCAGGGTCTGTGCAACGCGGTT
>JAJFZO010000655.1:122500-135000 GCA_021397835.1 Moringa oleifera
GGCAAGCCTGAGCGTCGAGATCCAACCCCGTGTCTACCACCTCGAGGGCCTGCAACGAAGCACTCCGCATGCTCAAAATCCCCCCAATGATTTGGCCCTCACGTAGCATGCATCATCGTTAGCTTCGCCGCCCAACACATCGAGCTTGCCTAGCCACATCCCAGCTCATTATCCCACAATTTTTCTCATTTCGTTGCCCATGTTTTTCCCACCAATGAGGCCTTGGCAGCAGGGTTGTCACGCCTTGCCCAGGCTGGCCGTGTGGCTCGCTCATTGCTAACGGCCGACGATCGTGTCGTCGATCACGCTTTGCAATGAGTCCGCCTAGGCAAGCCTGGGCGTCAGGATCCAGCCCCGCATCCGCCACCTCGAGGGCCTGCGATGAAGCACTCCGCATGTTCAAAATCCCCCCAGCGATTTGGCCCTCGCGTAGCATGCATCATCGTTAGCTTCGCTGCCCACACCGTCGAGCTTGTGTAGCCACATCCCAGCTCATTATCCCACAATTTTTCTCATTTCATTGCCCACATTTTTCCTACCGATGAGGCCTTGGCACCAGGGGTGTCACTCCTTGCCCCGGCTGGCCGTGTGGTTCACTCTTTGCTAACGGCCGACGATCATGTCGTCGGTCACGCTGCGCAATGAGTCCGCCTAGGCAAGCCTGGGCATTGGGATCCAGCCCCGCATCCGCCGCCTTGAGGGCCTGCGATGAAGCACTCCACATGCTCAAAATCCCCCCAGCGATTTGGCCCTCACGTAGCATGCATCATCGTTAGCTTCGCCGCCTGCACCGTCGAGTTTGTCTAGCCACATCACAACTAATTATCCCACAATTTCTCTCGTTTCGTTGCCCACGTTTTTCCCACCGATGAGGCCTTGGCAGCAGGGGTGTCATGCCTTGCCCAGGCTGGCCATGTGGCTCGTTCGTTGCTAACGGCCGACGATCGTGTCGCCGATCGCACTGCACAACAAGTCCACCTAGGCAAGCCTGAGCGTCGACCCCATGTCCGCCGCCTCGAGGGCCTGCGATGAAGCACTCCGAATGCTCGAAATCCCCCCAGCGATTTGGCCCTCGCGTAGCATGCATCATCGTTAGCTTCGCCGCCCACACTGTCGAGCTTGTGTAGCCACATCCCAGCTCATTATCCCATAATTTTTCTCATTTCGTTGCCCACAATTTAGTGGATTTTGTTTCCCACGTTTTTCCCACTCTGTTGGCTACTGATCGGGTGTCCCACACTCTTCAGCCGACGTCACTGGCCGCCTGCCTGCCGGCGGTGGTGGCAGCCACAGCCACGCACCACCGGCTGGATGGGCAAGGTAGCAAGCCGCCCTGCCCATGCCATGCGCGCTGGATTGCCCAAGCCCAGCGCCTGCCCAAGTGGGATGGGCAGGAGGGGAGGCATGCATGGCCTGTTGGCACCCAGCAAGCTAGGTGACCACCTCCCCCCTAAAGAGTCTTAAATGAAATTTCACTCCCGGCAGGAGGAAACATCAATATGTCTGAGCCGTCATAATGGGTCTAAAAAATTATTTACTTGGAATTTTGAGCTGAAATTTTGTACATAAATGGAGAATAATCATATCAACCACCAGAAAAAATTTCAGAATTTTCTGGGCACTAAATTTTTTTAATGAATTTTCTACAGCCGAAAATTGAAAGAATCATCAAAAATAGCCCGTGAGTCGAAATGATCCCAAACTTCAGGGGCAGACTCCTCATGAATTACATGAATTATTTGAGTCATTTTGGGACAGATTGCATGATGAAAAGATGGTCAATTCACAACAATTTCGCAACTGGGCATTGCGGTCAGCAGGCTGGGGCAGCTGTTCCTCTGCCTGGCCCTTGGTGCATGCTGGCTGCCCTGTCCAGCGCACCTCCAGCCACCCCATGGCAGCCCTCAGGGTCTACCAGAGCCAGGGGACACAGCCAAGGCCAGCTTGCCCATGAAATCAACGCCCACAGCATGTGTTGAGCCTCACAGCAAGTTCGCGACTGGCTCGCGTGGGGTGGCCCTGGCAAGGCTGGCGCTGTGCCTGCTGGCAAGGCTGGCACCGTGCCTGCAGGTGACTGCTGTGGCAATCTGGCTCGCACGCTGGGCAGTCAGTCGAGGGGCAGGGACGAGGGGACTGGCTCGCGATGGGCGCCCGCGGCCTGGCTGGAGCGCCCACCGCTGCCGCACGCTGGGCGAGCAGCCCATGCTGTGCCTGCTGGGGGCTGCCTGGGCCTGCCACCCGTGCTCAGGGTCCATGCAACATTGCACCCCTGGCTCGCATGCTGGGCTGTCAATCGAGGGGCAGGGACGAGGTGGCTGGCTCGCGATGGGCGCCCGCGGCCTGGCTGGCGCGGCTACCGCTGACGCACGATGGGCGAGCAACCCATGCTGTGCCTGCTGGGGGCTGCCTGGGCATGCCACCCATGCCCAGGCTCCATGTGACATGGCTCCCCTGGCTCGCTCGCTGGGCACTCGAGCAGCTCGAGGGCACTGCTGCTGGGGGGCTGCTCTGGGCATGCCACCCGTGCCCAGGCTCCATGTGACATGGCTCCCCTGGCTCGCTCGCTGGGCACTTAGTCGAGGGACTGGGACGTGGGGGCTGGCTCGTGATGGGCACCTGCGGCCTGGCTGGCGCGCCCACCGCTGCCGCACGCTGGATGAGCAGCCCATGCCGTGCCTTCTGGGGGCTGCCTGGTCGTGCCACCTGTGCCCAGGGTCCGTGCGACGTGGTGCCCCTGGCTCCCACGCTGGGCAGTCTGCCGAGGGGCAGGGATGAGGGGGCTGGCTCGCGATGTGCGCCTGCGGCCTGGCTGATGCGCCCACCGCTGCCGCACACTGGGCGAGCAGCCCAAGCCGTGCCTGCTGGGGGCTTCCAGGGTGAGCCACCCATGCCCAGGGTCCGTGCGACGCGGCTCCCCTGGCTCGCTCGCTGGGCACTTAGTCGAGGGACAGGGACGTGGGGGTTGGCTCGAGATGGGCGGCC
The DNA here is from genome assembly GCA_021397835.1 of Moringa oleifera. NCBI lineage: Eukaryota > Viridiplantae > Streptophyta > Magnoliopsida > Brassicales > Moringaceae > Moringa > Moringa oleifera. Next base: position 125,483 of record JAJFZO010000655.1, read on the forward strand.
GCGGCCTGGCTGGCGCGCCCACCACTGCTGCACACTGGGTGAGTAGCCCATGCCTTGCCTGCTGGGGGCTGCTTGGGCATGCCACCCGTGCCCAGGGTCCGTGCGACGCAGCACCCCTGGCTCGCACTCTGGGCAGTCAGTTGAGGGGCAACGATGAGGGGGCTGGCTACCGCTGCCGCACGCTGGGCGAGCAGCCCATGCCGTGCCTGCTGGGGGCTGCCAGGGCATGCCACCCATGTCCAGGGTGCGTGCGACGCGGCCCCCATGTCTCAATCGCTGGGCACTTAGTCGAGGGACAGGGACGTGGGGGTTGGCTCGCGATGAGAGCCCGCGGCCTGGCTGGCACGCGCACCGCTGCCGCACGCTGGGTGAGCAGCCCATGCCGTGCCTGCTTGGGGCTGCCTGGGCGTGCCACCCGTGCCCAGTGTCCCAGCGACGCTGCACCCCTGGCTCGCACGCAGGGCAGTCAGTCGAGAGGCAGGGACGAGGGGGCTGGCTCGTGATGGGCGCCTGTTGCCTGGCTTGCGCGCCCTCCTCTACCACACGCTGGGCACCTGGCCCATGCCGTACCTGCTCTGGGCTGCCTGGGCATGCCTCCCGTGCCCAGAGTCCATGCGATGCGGCTCCCCTGGCTCGCTCGCTGGGCACTAAGTCGAGGGACAGGGACGAGGGGGCTGGCTCGCGATGGGCGCCCGTGGCCTGGCTGGCCCGCCCCCTCTACCGCATGCTGGGCACTTGGCCCATGCCGTCACCGCTGGGGGCTGTGGGGGCATGCCTCCCTTCCCCATGGTCCATGCGACACGGCTCCCCTGGCTCGCTCGCTGGGCACTTAGTCGAGTGACAGGGACAAGGGGGCTGGCTCGCGATGGGAGCCCGTGGCCTGGCTGGTGCACTCACCGCTGCCTCATGCTGGGCGCTTGGCCCATGTCGTGCCTGCTGGGGGCAGCCTGGGCACGCCTCCCGTTCCTGGGGTCCCTGCGATGTGGCTCCCCAGGCTCACTCGCAGGGCACTTAGTCGATGGACAGGGACGAGGGGGCTGGCTCGCAATGGGTGCCCGTGGCCTCTCTGGCGCGCCCACCGCTACCGTACGCTGGGCACTTGGCCCATTCCATGCATACTGGGGGCTTCCTGGGCATGCCTCCCGTGCCCAGGGTCCATGCGACGCGGCTACCCTGGCTCGCTCGCTGGGCACTTAGTCGAGGGACGGGGACCAGGGGGCTGGCTCGCGATGGGAGCCCTTGGGCTTGCTGGTGCGCCCACCACTGCCGCATGCTGGGCACTTGAGCCATGCCATGCCTGCTGGGGACTACCTGGGCATGCCTTCCGTGCCCAGGGTCCATGCGACGCGGCTCCCATGGCTCGCTTGCTGGGCACTTAGTCGAGGGAAAGGAACGAGGGGGCTGGCTCGCGATGGGCACCCGTGGCCTGTCTGGCGCGCCCACCGCTGCCGCACGCTGGGCATTTGGCCCATGCCGTGCATACTGGTGGCTGCCTGTGCATGCCTCCTGTGCCCAGTATTTGTGCAACGCAGCTCCCCTGGCTCGCTCACTGGGCACTTAGTCGAGGGACAGGGACGAGGTGGCTGGCTCGCAATGGGCGCCCGTGGCCTGGCGGGCGTGCCCACGCTGCCGCACGCTGGGCACTTGGCCCATGCCGTACATACTGGGGGCTGCCTGGGCATGCCTCCCGTGCCCAGGGTCTTTGTGTTGCGGCTCCCCAGGCTCGCTCGCTGGGTACGTCCAGGGACAGGGATGAGGTGGCTGGCTCGAGATGTGCGCCCGGGGCTGGCGCAGCCACCGCTGCCGCACGCTGGATGAGCAGCCCATGCCGTGCCTGCTGGAGGCTGCCTGGGCGTGCCACTCGTGCCCAGGATCCGTGCAACGCGGCCCCCTTGGCTCACTCGCTGCACACAACGTCGAGGGACAGGGACGAGGGGGCTGGCTCGTGATGGGCGCCCGTGGCCTCGCTGGCGCGCCCACCTTTGCTGCACGCTGGGCACTTGGCCCATGCCATGCCTGCTGGGGGCTGCTTGGGCATGCCTCTCGTGCCCAGGGTCCATGAGACGCAGCTCCCCTGGCTCGCTCGCTGGGCACTTTGTCGAGGGACAGGGACGAGGTGGCTGGCTCGCGATGGGCGCCTGTGGCCTGTCTGGCGCGCCCACCTCTGCCGCACGCTGGGCACTTGGCCCATGCCATGCATACTGGGGGCTTCCTGTGCATGCCTCCCATGCCCAGGGTCCATGCGACGCGGCTACCCTGGCTCGCTCGCTGGGAACTTAGTCGAGGGACAGGGACGAGGGGGCTGGCTCGCGATGGGCGCCTGTGGCCTGGCTGGCGCGTGCACCGCTGCCGCATGCTTGGCACTTCGCCCATGCCGTGCCTGCTGGGGGCTGACTGGGCATGCCTCCCATGCCCAGGGTCCATGCGACGCGGCTCCCCTTGCTTGCTCGTTGGGCACTTAGTCGAGGGACAGGGACGAGGGGGCTGGCTCGCATTGGGCGCCTGTGGCCTTGCTGGCGCGCCCTCCTCTGCCGCACGCTGGGTGCTTGGCCCATGCTGTGCCTGCTGGGGGCTGCCTGGGTATGCCTCCAGTGCCCAGAGTCTGTGCGATGCGGCTCCTCTGGGTTGCTCGCTGGGCACTAAGTCGAGGGACAGGGACGAGGGGGCTGGCTCGTGATGGGCGCCTGTGGCCTCGCTGTCGCGCCCACCTTTGCCGCACGCTGGGCACTTGGCCCATGCCGTGCCTGCTGGGGGCTGCCTGGACATGCCTCTCATGCCCAGGGTCCATGAGACGCAGCTCCCCTGGCTCGCTCGCTGGGCACTTAGTCGAGGGACAGGGACGAGGTGGCTGGCTCGCGATGGGCGCCCGTGGCCTGTCTGGCGTGTCCACCGCTGCCGCACGCTGGGCACTTGGCCCATGCCATGCATACTGGGGGCTTCCTGGGCATGCCTCCCATGCCCAGGGTCCGTGCGACGCGGCTACCCTGGCTCGCTCGCTGGGCACTTAGTCGAGGGACAGGGACCAGGGGGCTGGCTCGCGATGGGAGCCCGTGGTCTTACCATCGAAAGTTGATAGGGCAGAAATTTGAATGATGCGTCGCCAGCACGATGGCCTAGCAATCCGTCGTGTTATCATGAATCATCAGAGCAACGGGCGAAGCTCGCATCGACCTTTTATTTAATAAATGCGCCCCTTCCAGAAGTAGGGGTTTGTTGCACGTGTTAGCTCTAAAATTACTACGGTTATCCGAGTAGTAGGTACCATCAAACAAACTATAACTGATTTAATGAGCCATTCGCAGTTTCACAGTCTGAATTAGTTCATACTTACACATGCATGGCTTAATCTTTGAGACAAGCATGTGACTACTGGCAGGATCAACCAGGTAGCATCCTTCGAGACGCCGTGCCAACTAAGACCAAAGCGTGCCGCAAGACTCGCTAAGGCCAAAGCTGTCACAGTCGTCGTTCAAAATCGATGGGACATGGGACAAATGCTTTCACTTGGACGGGCAGAGGCCAAGACCACTCCTGTCGCAATACTTTTTGCACCTGAGGGGACAACCGATCTCTTGTGTGCCAAAGCAGCCACATGCCAAAGCAAGCCGCGCTTGGAGCACGAGGCCCGACTTAGGTTTCTACCGATGCCCACGAGGGACATGGTGCAAAGACAACCGACACGAATCATCAAATTCCATTTGTGAAGGCATGCGACATAGGGTCCCGATGTCACCCACGAAACGCCAACGTATGGCTCGGGGTCGAGCTTGAAGCAACGTGCTAGTCGACAGTTCGATGCGAGAGCATGGAGCCTGCCAACGTGCACGACTAGATCACCACTCACACGCCGCAAGTACAAATGGGCAGCAACAGCACCAAACGAGCTGCAAGCCGATGAGTGAAAGGCCCATCGATCATGCAGGTCATCGTGTGCCGCCGCACCCAAGCCGCTAAGCGCGAAATTGTTTCAATAGCAAGGGATGATTCTTCAATGGCAAGGGACCACCGATGAGGCCTTGGCAGCAGGGGTGTCACAACGTGCCCAGGCTGGTGGTGTGGCTCGCTCGTTGCTAACGGCCGACGATCGTGTCGTCGATCGCGCAGCGCAACAAGTCCGCTTCTAGGCAAGCCTGAGCATCGAGATCCAACCCCGTGTCCGCCACCTCGAGGGCCTGCGACGAAGCACTCCGCATGCTTGAAATCCCCCCAACGTTTTTGCCCTCACGTAGCATGCATCATCATTAGCTTCGCCGCCCACACCATCAAGCTTGTCTAGCCACATCCCAGCTCATTATCCCATGATTATTCTCGCTTCGTTGCCCACGTTTTTCCCACCGATGAGGCCTTGGCAGCAGGGGTGCCCAGGCTGGCCGTGTGGCTCGCTCGTTGCTAACGGTCGATGATCGCGTCATCGATCGCGCTGCGCAACAAGTCCGCCGAGGCAAGCCTGAGTGTCGAGATCCAACCCCACGTCTGCTGCCTCGAGGGCTTGCGACGAAGCACTCCGCATGCTCGAAATCCCCCCAATGATTTGGCCCTCACGTAGCATGCATCATCGTTAGCTTCGCCGCCCACACCGTCGAGCTTGTCTAGCCACATCCCAACTCATTATCCCACGATTATTCTTGCTTCGTTGCCCACGTTTTTCCCATCGATGAGGCCTTGGCAGCAGGGGTGCCCAGGCTGGCCGTGTGGCTTGCTCATTGCTAACGGTCGACGATCATGTCGTCGATCGCGCTGCGCAACAAGTCCACCTAGGCAAGCCTGAGCGTCGGGATCCAACCCCACGTCTGCCGCCTCGAGGGCCTGCGACGAAGCACTCCGCATGCTCAAAATTCCCCCTAACGATTTGGCCCTCGCGTAGCATGCATCATAGTTAGCTTCGCCGCCCACACCGTCGAGCTTGTGTAGCCACATCCCAGCTCATTATCCCATGATTTTTCTCATTTTTTTGCCCACCTTTTTCCCACCGATGAGGCCTTGGCAGCAGGGGTGTCACGCCTTGCCCAGGCTGGCCGTGTGGCTCACTCATTGCTAACGGCCGATGATTGTGTCGTCGATCGCGCTGCGCAACGAGTCCGCCTAGGCAAGCCTGAGCGTCGGGATCCAACCCCACGTCCGCCACCTCGAGGGCCTGAGACGAAGCACTCCGCATGCTCGAAATCCCCCCAGCGATTTGGCCCTCGCGTAGCATGTGTAGCCACATCCCATGATTTTTCTCATTTCGTTGCCCACAATTTTGTAGATTTCGTTTCCCACATTTTCCCCACTCCGTTGGCTACTGATCGGGGGTCCCACACTCTTCGGCCCACTTCGTCGGCCGCCTGCCTGCCGGCAGTGGTGGCCGCCACAGCCACGCACCACCGGCTGGATGGGCAAGGAAGCAAGCCGCCCTGCCCATGCCATGCGTGCTGGGCAGTCAGTCGAGGGGCAGGGACGAGGGGGCTCGCTCATGATGGGCTCCCGTGGCCCTGCTGGCGCGCCCACCGCTGCCGCACGCTGGGCGAGCAGCCCATGCCGTGCCTGCTGGGGGCTGCCTGGTCGTGCCACCCGTGCACAGGGTCCATGCGACGCGGCCCCCTGGCTCACTCGCTGGGCACTACGTCGAGGGACATCGACGTGGGGCCTGGCTCGCAATGGGTGCCCGCGGCCTGGCTGGCGCCCCCACCGCTGCCGCACGCTGGGCGAGCAGCCCATGCCGTGCCTGCTGGGGGTGGAATGGGTGTGCCACTCATGCCCAGGTCCGCACTACGTGGCCCCCCTGGCTCGCTCACTGGGCACTACATCGAGGGACAGGGACATGAGGGCTGGCTCGTGATGGGTGCCCGCGGCCTGGCTAGCGATCCCACCGCTGCTGCACGCTGGGCGAGCAGCCCATGCCGTGCCTGCTGGGGGCCTCCTGGGCTTGTCACCCGTTCCCAGGGTCCGTGCGACGCGGCAGCCCTGGCTCGCATGCTGGGCAGTCAGTCGAGGGGCAGGGACAAGGGGTCTGGCTCGCGATGGGTGCCCACGGTCTGGCTGGCACGCCCACCGCTGCCGCACGCTCAGCGAGCAGCCCATGCCGTGCCTGCTGGGGGCTGCCTGGGCGTGCCATCCATTCCCAGGGTCTGTGCGACACGGCTCCCCTCGCTCGCTCGCTGGGCACTACGTCGAGGGAAAGGGACAAGGGGCCCTGGCTCGCGATTGGCCCCCGCGGCCTGGCTGGCGCGCCCACTGCTGCCGCACGCTGGGTGAGCAACCCATGCCATGGCTGCTGGGGGCTGCTTGGGTGTGCCACCTGTGCCCAGGGTTCGTGCAACGCGGCACCCCTGGCTCGCACGCTGAGCAGTCAGTCGAGGGGGAGGGACGAGGGGGCTGGCTCGCGATGGGCGCCCGCGGCCTGGCTGGCGCGCCCACCACTGCCGCACGCTGGGCAAGCAGCCCATGCCGTGCCTGCTGGGGGCTTCCTGGGCATGCCACCCATTCCCAGGGTCCGTGCGACGTGGCACCCCTAGCTCGCACGTTGGGCAGTTAGTCGAGGGCGAGGGACGAGGGGGCTGGCTCGAGATGGGCGCCCGCGGCCTGGCTGGCGCCCCCACCGCTGCCGCACGCTAGGCGAGCAGCCCATGCCGTTCCTGCTGGGGGCTGCCTGGGCATGCCACCTGTGCCCAGGGTCCATGTGACGCGGCCCCCCTGGCTCGCACGCTGGGCACTACGTTGAGGGAAAGGGACGAGGGGGCTGGCTCGCGATGGTTGCCCGTGGCCTGGCTGGCGCGCCCACCGCTGCCTCACGCTTGGTGAGAAGCCCATGCCGCCCCTGCTGGGGGATGCCTGGGCATGCGACCCGTTCCCAGGGTCCGTGCGACGCGGCCCCCCTGGCTCGCTCGCTGGGCACTACGTCGAGGGACTGGGACGTCGGGGCTGGCTCGCGATGGGTGACCGTGGCCTGGCTGGCGCGCCCACCGCTGCCTCACGCGGGGCGAGCAGCCCATACCGTGCCTGCTGGGGGCTGCCTGGGCATGTCTCCCATGCCCAGGGTCCATGCGACGTGGCTCCCCCGGCTCGCTCGCTGGGCACTAAGTCGAGGGACAGTGACAACGGGTCTGGCTCATGATGGGCGCCTGTGGCCTCGCTGGCTCGCCCACCGCTGCTGCATACTGGGCACTTGGCCCATCCCGTGCTCTCTGGGGGCTTCCTGGGCATGCTACCCATGCCTAGGGTCTGTGCAACGCGGCTCTCCTGGCTCGTTCGTTGGGCACTTAGTCGAGGGACACGGATGAGGGGGCTGGCTGGCGATGGGCGCCTGTGGCCTGGCTGGCGCGCCCACCGCTGCCGCACTCTGGGCACTTGGCCCATGCTGTGCCAGCTGGGGACTGCCTGGGCATGCCTCCTGTGGTCAGGGACCATGCAACGCAGCTCTCCTGGCTCGCTCGCAGGGCACTTAGTCGAGGGACAGGGATGAGGGGGCTGGCTCGCGATGGGCGCCTGTGGCCTGGCTGGCACGCCCACTGCTGCGGCACCCTGGGCACTTGGCCCATGCCATGCCTACTGGGGGCTTCCTGGGCATGCCTCCCGTGGCAAGGCTCTGTGCAACACGGCTCCCCTGGCTCGCTCGCTGGGCACTTAGTCGAGGGACAGGGACGAGGGGGCTGGCTCGCGATTGGCACTTGTGGCCTGGCTGGCGCTCCCTCCTCTGCCGCACGCTGGGCACTTGGCCCATGCCATGCTTGCTGGGGGCTGCCTGGGTATGCCTCCCATGCCCAGGGTCCATGCGACATGGCTCCCGTGGCTCGCTCGCTGGGCACTTAGTCGAGGGACAGGGACGAGGGGGCTGGCTCGCGATGGCTCCTGTGGCCTAGCTGGCACGCCCACTGCTGCGGCACGCTGGGCACTTGGCCCCTGCCATGCCTGCTGGGGGCTTCCTGGGCATGCCTCCCGTGGCAATGGTCTGTTCAACGCGGCTCCCCTGGCTCGCTCGCTGGGCACTTAGTCGAGGGACAGGGACGAGGGGGCTGGCTCGCGATGGCTCCTGTGGCCTAGCTGGCACGCCCACTGCTGCGGCACGCTGGGCACTTGGCCCCTGCCATGCCTGCTGGGGGCTTCCTGGGCATGCCTCCCGTGGCAATGGTCTGTTCAACGCGGCTCCCCTGGCTCGCTCGCTGGGCACTTAGTCGAGGGACAGGGACGAGGGGGCTGGCTCGCGATGGGCGCCTGTGGCCTGGCTGGCGCGCCCACCGCTGCTGCACACTGGGCACTTGGCCCATCCCGTGCTCTCTGGGGGCTTCTTGAGCATGCTTCCCATGCCTAGGGTCTGTGCAACGCGGCTCTCCTGGCTCGCTCACTGGGCACTTAGTCGAAGGACACGGACGAGGGGGCTGGCTGGCGATGGGCGCCTGTGCCCTTGCTGGCGCGCCCACCGCTGCCGCACTCTGGGCACTTGGCCCATGCCGTGCCAGCTGGGGACTGCCTGAGCATGCCTCCTGTGGTCAGGGACCATGCAACACAGCTCCCCTGGCTCACTCGCTTGGCACTTAGTCGAGGGACAGAGACAAAGGGGCTGGCTCATGATGGGCGCCTGTGGCCCGGCTGGCGCTCCTTCCTCTGCAGCACGCTGGGCACTTGGCCCATGCCGTGCCAACTGGGGGCTGCTTGGGCATGCCTCCCGTGCCCAGGGTCTGTGCGACACGGCTCCCCTGGCTCGTTCGCTGGGCACATAGTCGAGGGACAAGGACGAGGGGGCTGGCTCACGATGGGGGTCTGCGGCCTGGCTGGCGCGCCCACCGCTGCCGCACGCTGGGCACTTGGCCCATACCGTGCCTGCTGGGGACTGCCTGGGCATGCCTCCCATGCCCAGAAACCATGCGACGGGGCTCGCCTGGCTCACTCGCTGGGCACTTACTTGAGGGACAGGGACGAGGGGGCTGGCTCGTGATGGGCGCCTGTGGCCTGGGTGGCACGCCCACCGCTGCTGCACACTGGGCACTTGGCCCATGCCGTGCCAGCTAGGGGCTGCCTGGGCATGCCTCCCATGCCAAGGGTCCATGCAACGCGGCTCCCCTGGCTCGCTCGCTGGGCACTTAGTCGAGGGACAGGGACGAGGGGGCTGGCTCGCAATGGTTGCCTGTGGCCTTGCTGGCATGCCCTCCTCTGCTGCACGCTGGGCACTTGGCCCATACCGTGCCTGCTGGGGACTGCCTGGGCATGCCTCCCGTGCTCAGGAACCGTGCGACGCGGCTCCCCTGGCTCGCTCGCTGGGCACTTAGTCGAGGCACAGGGACGAGGGGGCTGGCTCATGATGGGCGCCTGTGGCCTGACTGGCACCCCCACCGCTGCCACACGCTGGGCACTTGACCCAAGCCATGTCTGCTGGGGGCTGCCTGGGCATGCCTCCCATGCCCAGGGTCTGTGCGACCTGTATCCTCTGGCTCGCTCGCTGGGCACTTAGTCAAGCGACCGGGACGAGCGGGTTGGCTCGCGATGGGCTCCTGTGGCCTTGCTGGCGCTCCCTCCTCTACCACACGCTGGGCACTTGGCCCATC
>JAJFZO010000655.1:142500-150000 GCA_021397835.1 Moringa oleifera
GCTTCGTTGCCCATGTTTTTCCCATCTATGAGGCCTTGGTAGTAGGGGTGCCCAGTCTGGCCGTATGGCTCGTTAGTTGCTAACGACTGACGATCGTGTCGTCGATCGCGTGGCACAACGAGTCCGCCTAGGCAAGCCTGAGCGTCGAGATCCAACCCCACGTCTGTCCCCTTGAGGGCCTGCAACGAAGCACTCCGCATAATCGAAATCCCCCAAATGATTTGGCCCTCACGTAGCATGCATCATAGTTAGCTTCGTCGCCCACACCGTCGAGTTTGTCTAGCCATATCCCAACTTATTATCCCACGATTTTTCTCATTTCGTTGCCAACATTTTTCCCACCGATGAGGCCTTGGCAGCAGGGGCGTCACACCTTGCCTAGGCTGGCCGTGTGGCTCGCTCATTGCTAACGGTTGTCGATCGTGCCGTCGATCGCGCTGCTCAACGAGTCCACCTAGGCAAGCCTGGGCGCCGGGATCTAACCCCGCATCCGCCACCTCATGGGCCTGCGATGAAGTACTCCGCATGCTCAAAATCCCCCCAACGATTTGGCCCTCGCCTAGCATGCATCATCATTAGCTTTGCCACCCATGCCGTCGAGCTTGTGTAGCCACATCCCAGCTCATTATCCCATGATTTTTCTCATTTCGTTGCCCACGTTTTTCCCACCGATGAGGCCTTGGCAGTAGGGGTGTCACGCCTTGCCCAGGCTGGCCGTGTGGCTCGCTCATTACTAACGGCTGATGATCGCGTCGTCGATCGCGTTGCGCAACGAGTCCGCCAAGGCAAGCCTGGGCGTCGGGATCTAGCCCCGCATCTGCCACCTCGAGGGCCTGCGACGAAGCACTCTGCATGCTCAAAATTGCCCAAGTGATTTGGCCCTCGCGTAGCATGCATCATCATTAGCCTCGCCGCCCACACCATCGAGCTTGTGTAGCCACATCCCAGCTCATTATCCCACGATTTCTCTCATTCCGTTGCCCACGTTTTTCCCACCGATGAGGCCTTGGCAGCAGGGGTGTCACGTCTTGCCCAGGCTAGCCGTGTGGCTTGCTCATTGCTAACGGCCGACGATCGTGTCGTCAATCGCGCTGCACAACGAGTTCGACTAGGCAAGCTAGGGCATCGGGATTCAGCCTCGCATCCGTCACCTCGAGGGCCTACGATGAAGCACTCTGCATGCTCGAAATCCCCACAACGATTTGGCCCTCGCGTAGCATGCATCATCGTTAACTTCGCTGCCCACACCGTCGAGTTTGTCTGGCCATATCCCAGCTCATTATCCCACAATTTCCCTCATTTCATTGCCCATGTTTTTCCCACCGATGAGGCCATGGCAGCAGGGATGTCACGCCTTGCCCAGGCTGGCCGTGTGGCTCGCTCATTGCTAACGCCCGACGATCGTGTCTTGATCGCGTTGTGCAACGAGTCCGCCAAGGCAAGCCTGGGCGTCAGGATCCAGCCTTGCATCTGCCACCTCGAGCGCCTGCGACGAAGCACTCCGCATGCTTAAAATCCCCCTAGCAATTTGGCCCTCGCGTAGCACGCATCATCATTAGCTTTGCCGCCCACACTATTGAGCTTGTGTAGCCAAATCCCAGCTCATTATCCCATGATTTTTCTCATTTCTTTGCCCACGATTTTCCCACCGATGAGGCCTTGGCAGTAGGGATGTCACGCCTTGCCCGGGTTGGCCATGTGGCTCGCTCATTGCTAACGGCTGACGATCGTGTCGTCGACCACGCTGCGCAACGAGTCTGCCAAGGCAAGCCTGGGCGTCAGGATGTAGCCCCACATTTGTCGCCTCGAGGGCCTGCAACGAAGCACTCCGCATGCTCAAAATGATCCCAGCGATTTGGCCTTTGCGTAGCATGCATCATCATTAGCTTCGCCGCCCACAATGTTGAGCTTGTGTAGCCACATCCTAGCTCATTATCCCACAATTTCTCTCATTTTATTGCCCATGTTTTTCCCACCGATGAGGCCATGGCAGCAGGGTGTCACGCCCTGCCCAGGATGGTCGTGTGGCTCGCTCAATGCTAACGGTCGAAGATCGTGACGTTGATCGTGCTGCGCAACGAGTCCGCCTAGGCAAGCCTGAGTGTCGAGATCAAGACTCGCATCTGCCACCTCGAGGGCCTGCGATGAAGCACTCCGCATGCTCAAAATCCCTCCAGCGATTTGGCCCTCGCGTAGCATGCATCATCATTAGCTTCACCGCCCATACTGTCGAGCTTATGTAGCGACATCCCAGCTCATTTTCCCATGATTTTTCTCATTTCGTTGCCCATGTTTTTCCCACAGATGAGGCCTTGGCAGCAGGGGTGTCACACCTTGCCCAGGCAGCCATGTGGCTCGCACATTGCTAACGGTCGACGATCGTGTCGTCGATCGTGCTGCGCAATGAGTCCGCCTAGGTAAGCCTTGGCATCGGGATCCAGCCCCGCATCCGCCGCCTCGAGGGCCTACGACGAAGCACTCTGCATGCTCGAAATCCCCCCAGTGATTTGGCCCTTACGTAGCATGCATCATCGTTCACCTCGCCGTCCACATCGTCGAGTTTGAGTAGCCACATCCCCGTACATTATCCCATAATTTCTCTCATTTCGCTGCCCACGTTTTTTCCACCGATGGGGCCTTGGCAGCAGGGGTGTCACGCCTTGCCCAGGCTGGCCGTGTGGCTCACTCATTGCTAACGGTTGACGATCATGTCGTCCATCGCGCTGCGCAACGTGTTCGACTAGGCAAGCCTGGGTGTCAGGATCCAGCCCCGCATCAACCGCATCGAGGGCTTGCGACGAAGCACTCCGCATGCTCGAAATCCCCACAGCGTTTTGGCCCTCGCGTAGCATGCATCATCGTTAACTTCGTCGCCCACACCGTCGAGTTTGTCTAGCCACATCCCAGCTCATTATCCCACAATTTCTCTCATTTCATTGCCCATGTTTTCCCGACCGATGAGGCCATGGCAGCAGGGGTGTCACGCCTTGCTCAGGCTGGCCATGTGGCTCGCTCATTCCTAACGGCAGACGATCGTGTCGTCGATCACGCTGCGCAACGAGTCCGCCAAGACAAGCCTGGGCGTCGGTATGCAACCCCACATCCGCCGCCTCGAGGGCCTGCGACGAAGCACTCCGCATGCTCAAAATCACCTCAATGATTTGGCCCTCGCGTAGCATGCATCATCATTAGCTTCGCCGCCTACACTGTTGAGCTTGTGTAGCCACATCCCAGCTCATTATCCCATAATTTCTCGCATTTCATTTCCCATGTTTTTCCCACCGATGAGGCCATGGCAGCAGGGGTGTCACGCCTTGCCCAAGCTGATCGTGCGGCTCGCTCATTTCTAACGGCCGACGATCGTGTTGTTGATCGCACTACGCAACGAGTCCGCCTAGGCAAACCTGGGCGTCGGGATCCAGCCCCGCGTCTGCCACCTTGAGGGCCTGCGACGAAGCACTCTGCATGCTCAAAATCCCCACAGCGATTTGGCCCTCACGTAGCATGCATCATCATTAGCTTCACCGCCCACAATGTTGAGCTTGTGTAGCCAAATCCCAGCTCATTATCCCACAATTTCTCTCATTTCATTGCCCATGTTTTTTCCACTGATGAGGCCATGGCAGCAGGGGTGTCATGCCCTGCCCAGGTTGGTCGTGTGGCTCGCTCAATGCTAATGGCTGATGATCGTGTCGTTGGTCGTGCTACGCAATGAGTCCGCCTAGGCAAGCCTGCGTGTCGAGATCAAGCCCTGCATCTGCCACCTCGAGGGCCTACGACGAAGCACTCCGCATGCTCAAAATCCCTCCAGCGATTTGGCCCTCGCGTAGCATGCATCATCATTAGCATCGTCGCCCACACTGTCGAGCTTGTGTAGCCACATCCCAGCTCATTATCCCACGATTTCTCTCATTTTGTTGCCCACATTTTTCCCACCGATGAGGCCTTGGCAGCAGGGGTGTCACGCCTTGCCCAAGCTAGCCCTGTCGCTCGCTTAATGCTAACAGCCGACGATCGTGTCGTCGATTGCGCTACGCAACGAGTCCGCCTAGGCAAGCCTGGGCGTAGGGATCCAGCCCCGCATTCGCCACCTCGAGGGCCAGCGATGAAGCGCTTCGTATACTCAAAATCCCCCCAGTGATTTGGCCCTCGCGTAGCATGCATCATCATTAGCATCGCCGCCCACACCGTCGAGCTTGTGTAGCCACATCCCAGCTCATTATCCCACGATTTCTCTCATTTTATTGCCCACATTTTTCCCACCGATGAGGCCTTGGCAGCAGGGGTGTCACGCCTTGCCCAAGCTAGCCCTGTCGCTCGCTTAATGCTAACAGCCGACGATCATGTCGTCGATTGCGCTGCGCAACGAGTCCGACTAGGCAAGCCTGGGCGTAGGGATCCAGCCCCGCATTCGCCACCTCGAGGGCCTGCGATGAAGCGCTCCGTATACTCAAAATCCCCCCAGAGATTTGGCCCTCGCGTAGCATGCATCATCATTAGCATCGCCGCCCACACCGTTGAGCTTGTGTAGCCACATCCCAGCTCATTATCCCACGATTTCTCTCATTTTGTTGCCCACATTTTTCCCACCGATGAGGCCTTGGCAGCAGGGGTGTCACGCCTTGCCTAGGCTGGCCAAGTGGCTCACTCATTGCTAACGGCCGACGATTGTGTCGTCGATCACGCTGCGCAACGAGTCCGCCAAGGCCAGCCTATGCATCGGGATCCAGCCCCGCATCTGCCGCCTCGAGGGCCTGCGATGAAGCACACCGCGTGCTCAAAATCCCACCAGCGATTTGGCCCTCGCGTAGCATGCATCATCATTTTTGCCGCCCATACCGTCGAGTTTGTCTAGCCACATCCCAGCTCATTATCCCACAATTTTTCTCATTTCGTTGCCCACGTTTTTCCCACCGATGAGGCCTTGGCAGTAGAGGTGTTACACCTTGCCCAGGCTTGCCGTGTGGCTCGCTTATTGCTAATGGACGACGATCGTGTCGTCGATCGCGCTGCACAACGAGTCTGACTAGGCAAGACTGGGCGTCTGGATCCAGCCCCGCATCCGTCACCTCGAGGTCCTGCGTCGAAGCAATCTGCATGCTCAAAATCCCCCCAGCGATTTGGCCCTCGCGTAGCATGCATCATCATTAGCTTCGCCGCCCACACCGTCAAGCTTGTATACCTACATCCCAGCTCATTATCCCACGCTTTTTCCCATTTCGTTGCCCACGTTTTTCCAGCCGATAAGGCCTTGGCAGCAGGGGTGTCACACTTTCCCGAGGTTGGCCATGTGGCTCGCTCATTGCTAACGGCCGACGATCGTGTCGTCAATCGCGATGCGCAACGAGTCCGCCAAAGCAAGGCTGGGCGTTGGGATGCAGCCCCGCATCCGTCGCCTCGAGGGCCTGCGACGAAGCACTTCGCATGCTCTAAATCACCCCACCGATTTGGCCCTCGCGTAGCTTGCATCATCATTAGCTTCGTCGCCCACACCGTTGAGCTTGTGTAGCCACATCCCAGCTCATTATCCCACGATTTTTCTCATTTTGGTTCCCACGTTTTTCCCACCGATGAGGCCTTGGCAGCAGGGGTGTCACACCTTGCCTAGCCTGGCCATGTGGCTCGCTCATTGCTAATGGCTGATGATAGTGTCGTCGATCGCGCTGCGCAACGAGTCCGCCAAGGCGTGCCTGGGCGTCGGGATCCAGCCCCGCATCCACCGCCTCGAGGGCCTGCGACGAAGAACTCCGCATGCTCGAAATCCCCCCAGCGATTTGGCCCTCGCGTAGCATGCATCATCGTTAGCTTCGCCGCCCACACCGTCGAGTTTGTCTAGCCACATTCCACCTGATTATCCTGCGATTTTTCTCATTTTGTTGCCCACGTTTTTCCCACCGATGAGGCCTTGGAAGAAGGGGTGTCACGCCTTGCCCAGGCTGGCCGTATGGCTCGCTCATTGCTAACGACCAACAATCGTGTCATCAATCGCGCTGCGCAACGAGTCCGCCTAGGCAAGCTTAGGAGTCGGGATCCAGCCCCACATCCGCCACCTCGAGGGCCTGAGACGAAGCACTCCGCATGCTCAAAATCCCCCCAGCGATTTGGCCCTTACGTAGCATGCATCATCATTAGCTTCGTCGCCCATACCGTCGAGCTTGTGTAGCCACATCTCAGCTCATTATCGCATGATTTTTCTCATTTCATTACCCACGTTTTCCTACCGATGAGGCCTTGGAAGCAGGGGTGTCACGCCTTGCCCAGGCTAGCCGTATGGCTCGCTCATTGCTAACGACCGACAATCGTGTCATCGATCGCGCTGCGAAACGAGTCCGCCTAGGCAAGCCTGGGCGTCGGGATCCAGCCCCACATCTGCCACTTCGAGGGCCTGCGACGAAGCACTCCGCATGCTCAAAATCCCCCCATCGATTTGGCCCTTACGTAGCATGCATCATCATTAGCTTCGTCGCCCACACCGTCGAGCTTGTGTAGCCACATCCCAGCTCATTATCCCACGATTTTTCTCATTTCGTTGCCCACGTTTTTCCCACCGATGAGGCCTTGGAAGCAGGGGTGTCACATCTTGCCCAGGCTGGCCGTGTGGCTCGCTCATTGCTAACGACCAACAATCGTGTCATCGATCGCGCTGCGCAACGAGTTCGCCTAGGCAAGCCTGGGCGTCGAGATCCAGCCCCGCATCCGCCACCTCGAGGTCCTGCAACGAAGCACTCCACATGCTCAAAATCCCCCTTTGAGTTTGTGTAGCCACATCCCAGCTCATTATCCCATAATTTCTCTCATTTCGTTGCCCACGTATTTTCCACCGATGGGGCCTTGGCAGAAGGGGTGTCACGCCTTGCCCAAGCTGGCCGTGTGGCTCGCTCATTGCTAACGGCCGACGATCGTGTCATCGATCGTGCTGCGCAGTGAGTTCGTCTTGGAATGTTTGGGCGTTAGGATCCAGCCTCGCATCTGCCGCCTCGAAGGCCTGCAACGAACCACTCCACATGCTCAAAATCCCCCCAGCGATTTGGCCCTCGCTTAGCATGCATCATCATTAGCTTCGCCGCCCACACCGTCGAGCTTGTGTAGCCACATCCCAGCTCATTATCCCACGATTTTTCTCATTTCGTTGCCCACGTTTTTCCCACCGATGAGGCCTTGGAAGCAGGGGTGTCACAGCTTGCCCAAGCTGGCCATGTGGCTTGCTCATTGTTAACGGCCGACTATCGTGTCATCGATCGTGCTACGCAACGAGTCCGCCTAGGCAAGCCTGGGCGTCGGGATCCAGCCCCACATCCGCCACCTCGAGGGCCTGAGATGAAGCACTCCGCATGCTCGAAATCCCCCCAGTGATTTGGCCGTCGCGTAGCATGCATCATCGTTAGCTTCGCCGCACACACCGTCGAGCTTGTGTAGCCACACTCTGGCTCATTATCCCACGATTTTTCTCATTTTTTAGCCCACAATTTATCGGATTTCATTTCTCACGTTTTCTCCACT
>JAJFZO010000655.1:155000-157500 GCA_021397835.1 Moringa oleifera
GTCGCGAGTGGTGAACCGCCCACGTCGTCGCGATCCGAACACTTCACCGGACCATTCAATCGGTAGGAGCGATGGGCGGTGTGTACAAAGGGCAGGGACGTAGTCAACGCGAGCTGATGACTCGTGCTTACTAGGAATTCCTCATTGAAGACCAACAATTGCAACGATCTATCCCCATCACGATGAAATTTCAAATATTACCTGGGCCTGTCGGCCAAGGCTATAAACTCGTTGAATACATCAATCTAGCTCACGTACGGCCCAGAACATCTAAGGGCATCACAGACCTGTTATTGCCTCAAACTTCCCTGGCCTAAGCGGCCATAGTCCCTCTAAGAAGCCGACCGTGGAGGGTCACCTCCACGTATTTAGTTAACAGGCTGAGGTCTCGTTCATTAACGGAATTAACCAGACAAATCGCTCCACCAACTAAGAACAGCCATGCACCACCACCCATAGAATCAAGAAAGAGCTCTCAGTTTGTCAATCCTTACTATGTCTGGACCTGGTAAGTTTCCCCGTGTTGAGTCAAATTAAGCCGCAGACTCCACTCCTGGTGGTGCCCTTCCGTCAAGGGACAGGCACATGGGGGCTGGTTCGCGATGGGCGGCCGCGGCCTTGCTGGCGCGCCCACCGCTGCCGCACCCTAGGCGAGCAGCCCATGCCGTGCTTGCTGGGGACTGCCTGGGCGTGCCACCCATGCCCAGGGTCCGTGTGATGCGGCACCCCTGGCTCGCGCGCTGGGCAGTCAGTCGAGGGGCGGGGACGAGGGGGCTGGCTCGCGATGGGTGCCCGCGGCCTAGCTGGCTCGCCCACTGCGGCCGCACGCTGGGTGAGCAGCCCATGCCGTGCCTGCTGGGGGCTGCCTGGGCGTGCCAACCATGCCTAGGGTCCATGTGACCCAGCCCCCCTAGCTCGCTCACTGGGCACTTGGTCGAGGGACAGGGACGAGGGGGCTGGCTCGTGATGGGTGTCTGTGGCCTAGCTGGCGCGCCCTCCTCTGCCGCATGCTGGGCACTTGGCCCATTTCGTCCTTGCTGGGGGCTGCCTGGGCATGCCTCCCATGGCCAGATCCGTGTGACACGGCTCCCCTGGCTCGCTCGGTGGGCACTAAGTCGAGGGACAGGGACGAGGGGGCTGGCTCGTGATGGGCGCCCGCGGCCTGGCTGGCTCGCCCACCTCTACCGCACGCTGGGCACTTAGCCCATGCCGTTCCGGCTTGTGGCTGCCGGGGCAGCCCTCCCATGCCCAGGATCCATGCGATGTGGCTCCCCTGGCTCGCTCGCTGGGCACTGAGTCGAGGGACACGGACCAGGGGGCTGGCTCACGATGGGAGCCCGTGGCCTGGCTGGTGCGCCCACCGCTGCCGCATGCTGGGCACTTCGCCCATGCCGTGCCTGCTAGGGGCTGCTTGGGCATGCTTTTCGTGCCCACGGCCCATGGGACATGGCTTCTCTGGCTCGCTCGCTGTGCACTAAGCCGAGGGACAAGGACGATGGGCCTGCCTCACGATGGGCGCCCGTGGCCTAGCTGGCGCTCCAACCGCTGCTGCACACTGGGAACTTTGCTCATGCCGTGCATACTGGGGCTGCCTGGGTATGCCTTCTGCGCCCAATATCTATGCAACTTGGGTCCCCTGGCTCGTTAGCTGGGCACTTAGTCGAGGGACAGGGTCGAGGGGGCTGGCTCGCGATGGGCGCCCGTGGCCTGGCTGGCGTGCCTACTACTGCCGCACGCTGGGCACTTGGGCCATGTCGTGCATACTGGGGGCTGCCTGGGCATGCCTCCCGTGCCCAAGGTCTGTGCGATGCGGCTCCCCTGGCTCGCTCGCTGGGCACTTAGTCGAGGGACACAGACGTGGGGGCTGGTTCGCGATGGGCGCCCACGGCTTGGCTGGCGCGCCCACCGCTGCCGCACGCTGGGCGAGCAGCCCATGCTGTGCCTGCTGGGGACTGTCTGGGCATGCAACCCGTGCCCAGGGTCCGTGCGACGCGGTACCCCTGGCTCGCACGCTGGGCAGTCAGTCGAGGGGGCTGGCTCGCGATAGGAGCCCGCGGCCTGGCTGGCGCGCCCACCGCCGCCGCACGCTGGGCGAGCAGCCCATGCCATGCCTGCTGGGGGCTGCCTGGGCGTGCCACACGTGCCCATGGTCCATGCGACGCGGCCCCCCTGGCTCGCTCGCTGAGCACTTAGTCGAGGGACAGGGACGTGGAGGCTGGCTCGCGATGGGCACCCGCGGCCTGGCTGGTGCGCCCACCGCTGCCGCACGCTGGGCGACCAGCCCATGCCGTGCCTGCTGGGGGCTGCCTGGGTGTGCCAACCATGCCAATGGTCCGTGTGACCCAGCCCCCTTGGCTCGCTCACTGGGCACTTAGTCGAGGGACAGGTACGAGGGGGCTGGCTCGCGATGGGCGGCTGTGGCCTGGCTGGCGCACCCTCCTCTGCCGCATGCTGGGCACTTGGCCCATGCCGTGCTTGCTGAGGGATTCCTGGGCATGCC
>JAJFZO010000655.1:162500-165000 GCA_021397835.1 Moringa oleifera
ACGACCAACGATCGTGTCATCGGTCGCGCTGCGCAACAAGTCCACTTCTAGGCAAGCCTAAGCGTCGAGATCCAACCCCATGTCTATTGCCTTGAGGGCCTGCGACGAAGCACTCCGCATGCTTAAAATCCCCCCAACGATTTGGCCCTCACGTAGCATGCGTCATCATTAGCTTCGCTGCCCACACCATCGAGCTTGTCTAGCCACATCCCAGCTCATTATCCCACGATTATTCTCGCTTCGTTGCCCACGTTTTTCCCACCGATGAGGCCTTGGCAGCAGCGGTGCCCAGGCTGGGCATGTGGCTCGCTCGTTGCTAACGGCCAACGATCGTGTCGTCGATCGCGCTGCGCAACGAGTTCACCTAGGCAAGCCTGAGCGTAGAGATCCAACCCCACGTCTGCTGCCCCGAGGGCCTGCGACGAAGCACTCCGCATGCTCTAAATCCCCCAAATGATTTGGCCCTCACGTAGCATGCATCATCGTTAGCTTCGCCGCCCACACCATCGAGCTTGTCCAGCCACATCACCGCTTATTATCCCATGATTATTCTCGCTTTATTGCCCACGTTTTTCCCATCGATGAGGCCTTGGCAGCAGGGGTGCTCAGGATGGCTGTGTGGCTCACTCATTGCTAACAGCAGACGATCGTGTCGTCGATCGCGCTGCGCAACGAGTCCTCCTAGGCAAGCCTGAGCGTCGAGATCCAACCCCACGTTCGACGATCGTGTGGCTCACTCATTGCTAACGGTCGACGATCGTGCCGTCGATCACGCTGCACAACGAGTCCGCTAAGGCAAGCCTGGGCATCGGGTTCCAGCCCTGCACCTGCTGCCTTGAGGGCCTGCGACGAAGCACTCCGCATGCACGAAATCTCCCCAGCGATTTGGCCCTCGCGTAGCGTGCATCATCATTAGCTTCGCCGCCCACACCGTCGAGTTTGTCTAGCCACATCCCAGCTCATTATCCCACAATTTCTCTTATTTCGTTGCCCACATTTTTCCCACCGATCATGCCTTGGCAGCAGGGGTGTCATGCCTTGCCTAGGCTGGCCGTGTGGCTCGCCCGTTGCTAACGGCCGACGATCGTGTCACCGATCACGCTGCGCAACGAGTCTGCTTAGGCAAGCCTGAGCGTCGGGATCCAACCCTATGTCCGTCGCCTCGAGGGCCTGCGACGAAGCACTCCACATGCTAGAAATCCCCCCAGCGATTTGGCTCTCACGTAGCATGCATCATCATTAGCTTCGCCGCCCACACTGTTGACCTTGTGTAGCCACATCCCAGCTTATTATCCCACGATTTTTCTCATTTCGTTGCCCACAATTTAGCGGATTTCATTTCCCACGTTTTCCCCACTCCATTGGCTACTGATCGGCCGCCACAACCGCGCACCACCGGTTGGATGGGCACGGCAGCAAGCCGCCCTGCCCATGCCATGCGCGCTGGGTTGCCCAAGCCCAGCGCCTGCCCACGTGGGATGGGCAGGGGGGGAGGCACGCATGGCCTGTTGGCACCCAGCAACCTAGGTGACCACCTCCCCCCTAAAGAGTCTTAAATGAAATTTCACTCCCGGCAGGAGGAAACATCAATATGTCTGAGCCATCATAATGGGTCTAAAAAATTATTTACTTCGAATTTTGAGCTGAAATTTTGTACATAAAGGGAGAAAATTGAATTTTCTGGGCACTAAAATTTTTTTAATGAATTTTCTACGGCAGAAAATTGAAAAATCATCAAAAATAGCCTGTGTGTCGAAATGATCCCAAACTTCAGGGGCAGACTCCTCATGAATTACACGAATTATTTGAGTCATTTCAGGACAAAAATCCATGATGAAAAGATGGTTAATTCACAACAATTTCGCAACAGGGCATTGCGGCCAACAGGCTAGGGCAACTGTGCATTTGCCTGGCCCATGGAGCTTGCTGGCTGCCCTGTCCAGCGCACCTCCAGCATCCCCATGGCAGCCCTCAGGGCCACCAGAGCTAGGGGCCATGGCCAAGGCCAGCTTGCCCATGAAATCAACGCCCACAACATGTGCTGAGCCTCACAGCGTGCTCGCGGTCGGCTCGCGTGGGGTGCCCCTGGCAAGGTTGGCGCCATGACTGCTGGCGACTGCTGTGGCACCCTTGGCTCGCATGCTGGGCAGTCAGTCGAGGGGTAGGGACGAGGGGGCTGGCTCGATATGGGTGCCTGTGGCCTGGCTGGCATGCCCACCGCTGCCGCACGCTGGGCTAGCAGCCCATGTCGTGCTTGCTGGGGGTTGCCTGGGCGTGCCACCCGTGCCCAAGGCCCATGCGATGCGGCACCCCTGGTTCGTACGCTGGGCAGCCAGTCGAGGGGCAAGGATGGGGGGCTGGCTCGCGATGGGCGCCCGCGACCTGGCTGGAGCGCCCACCGCTGCCGCACACTGGGTGAACAGCCAATGCCGTGCCTGCTGGGGGCTGCCTGGGCGTGCCACCCATACCCAGGGTCCGTGCGATGTGGCACCCCTAGCTC
>JAJFZO010000655.1:170000-180000 GCA_021397835.1 Moringa oleifera
AGGCGCCCGCGGCCTGGCTGGCGTGCCCACCGCCGCAGCACGCTGGGCAAGCAGCCCATGCCGTGCCTGCTGGGGGCTGCCTGGACGTGCCACCCAAGCCCACTGTCTGTGCGATGCGGCACCCCTGGCTCGCTCAGAGGGCACTTAGTCGAGGGACAGGGATGTGGGGGCTGGCTCGCGATGGGCGCCCGCGGCCTGGCTAGCGCGCCCACCGCTGCCACACGCTGGGCGAGCAACCCATGTTGTGCCTGCTGGGGGCTGCCTGGGCGTGCCACCCGTGCCCAGAGTCCACGCGGCACGGCACCCCGAGCTCGCACGGTGGGCAGTCAGTCAAGGGGCAGGGACGAGGGGGCTACTCGCGATGGGCACCCGCGGCCTAGCTTGTGCACCCACCGCTGCCGCACGCTGGGCGAGCAGCCCATGCCGTGCCTGCTGGGGGCTGCCTGGGCGTGCCACCCATGCCCAGGGTCCTTGCGATGCGACACCACTGGCTCGCACGCTGGGCAGTCATTTGAGTGGCAAGGACAAGGGGGCTGGCTCGCGATGGGCGCCCGCGGCCTGGCTTGCGCACCCACCGCTGCCAAACACTGGGCGAGCAGCCCATGCCGTGCCTGCTGGGGGCAGCCTGGGTGAGCCACCCATGCCCAGGGTCCATGCGAATCGACACCACTGGCTCGCACGTTGGGCAGTCATTCGAGGGGCAGGGACGAGGGGGCTGGTGCGCGATGGGCGCCCGGGGCCTGGCTGGCACGCCCACCACTGCAGCACGCTGGGCGAGCAGCCTATGCCGTGCCTAATGGGGGCTTCCTGGGCGTGCCACTCGTTCCCAGGGTCCGTGCGACGCGTCCCCCCTGGCTCGCTCGCTGGGCACTACGTCGAGGGACAGGTACGTGGGGGCTGGCTAGCGATGGGCACCCTCGGCCTGGCTGGAGCGCACACCGCTGCCGTACGCTGGGCGAGCAGCCCATGCTGTTCCTGCTAGGGGCTGCCTGGGCGTCCCACCTGTTCCCAAGGTCCATGCGACGTGGGCAACGTGGCACGCTCGCTGGGCACTACGTCGAGGGACAGGGAAGTGGGGGCAGGCTCGCGATGGGCGCCCGCGGCTTGGCTGGCGCACCCACAGCTGCCGCACGCTGAGCGAGCAGCCCATGCCGTGCCTCCTGGGGGCTGCAAGGGCGTGCCTTCCGTGCCCAGGGTCCGTGCGATGCGGCAGCCCTGAATCGCACGCTGGGCAGTCAGTCGAGGGGCAGGGACGAGGGGGCTGACTACCGCTGCAGCACACTGGGCGAGCCACCCATGCCGTGCCTGCTGGGGGCTGCCTGGGCGTGCCACTCAAGCCCAGGGTCCGTGCGATGTGGCACGGGTGGTTCGCTCACTGGGCACAACATCGAGGGACAGGGACGTGGGGGCTGGCTCGCAATGGGCGCCCGCGGCTTGGCTGGCGCACCCACAGTTGCTGCACGCTGGGCGAGCAGCCCATGCCGTGCCTGCTGGGGGCAGCCTGGGTGTGCCACCCGTGCCCACGGTCCGTGCGACGCGGCACCCCTGGCTCGCACGCTGGGCAGTCAATCGAGGGGCAGGGATGAGGGGGCAGGCTACCGCTGCAGCACGCTGGGCGAGCAGCCCATGCCGTGCCTGCAGGGGGCTACCTGGGCGTGCCACCCGTGCCAACGGTCCATGCGACGCGGCCCCCCTGGCATGCTCGCTGGGCACTACGTTGAGGGACAGGGAGGTGGGGGCTGGCTCGCAATAGGCGCCCGCGGCCTGGCCGGCGCACCCACCGCTGCTGCACGCTGGGTGAGCAGCCCATGCCGAGCCTGCTGGGGGCCGCCTGGGCGTGCCACCCATGCCCAGGGTCCGTGCGAAGTGAAACCCCTGGCTCGCACGCTGGGCAGTCATTCGAGGGGCAGGGACGAGGGGGCTGGCTCACAAAGGGCGCCCGCGGCCTGGCTTGCGCACCCACCGCTGCCGCACGCTGGGCGAGCAGCCCATGCCGTGCCTGCTGGGGGCTGCCTTGGCGTACCACCTGTGCCCAGGGTCCATGCGACATGGCACCACTGGCTCGCACGCTGGGCAGTCAGTCGAGGGGCAGGGTCGAGGGGGGTGGCTCGCGATGGGCGCCCGCGGCCTGGCTGGCGCGCCCATTGTTTCGCACGCTGGGCGAGCAGCCCATTCCGTGCCTGCTGGGGGCTCCCTGGGCGTGCCACACATGCCCAGGGTCTGTGCAATGTGGCCCCTATGGCTCGCTCGATGGGCAATTAATCGTGGGACAGGGACATGGGGGCTGGCTCGCGATTGGCGCCCACGGCATGGCTGGCTCACGATGGGAGCCCGCGGCCTGGCTGGCGCACCCACTGTTGCCGCTCGCTGGGCGAACAGCACATGCTGTGCCTGCTGGGGGCTGCCTAGCGTGCCAACCATGCTCAGGGTCCGTTCGACACGGCCCCCATGGCTCGCTCGCTGGGCACTTACTCGAGGGACAGGGATGAGGGGGCTGGCTCGCGATGGGCGCCCGTGGCCTGGCTGGTGCGCCCACCTCTACCGCACGCTTGGCACTTGGCCCATGCCGTACCTTCTGGGGGATGCCGGGGAATGCCTCCCGTTCCCAGGGTCCGTGCGACGCTGCTCCCCAGCCTCGCTCGCTGGGCACTTAGTCGAGGGGCAGGCACGAGGGGGCTGGCTCGCGATGGGCGCCCGCGGCCTGGCTGGCGCACCCACCGCTGCCGCACGTTGGGCTAGCAGCCCATGTCGTGCCTGCTGGGGGCAGCCTGGGTGTGCCACCCAAGCACAGGGTCCGTGCGATGCGGCACCCCTGGCTCGCACGCTGGGAAGTCAATCGAGGGGCAGGGACGAGGAAGAAGGCTACCGCTGCAGCACGTTGGGCGAGCAGCCCATGCCATGCCTGCAGGGGGCTACCTGGGCGTGCCACCCGTGCCAACGGTCCATGCGACGCGGCCCCCCTGGCATGCTCGCTGGGCACTACGTCGAGGGACAGGGACGTGGGGGCTGGCTCGCAATAGGCGCCCGCGGCCTG
Source organism: Moringa oleifera (assembly GCA_021397835.1). Classification (NCBI taxonomy): domain Eukaryota; kingdom Viridiplantae; phylum Streptophyta; class Magnoliopsida; order Brassicales; family Moringaceae; genus Moringa; species Moringa oleifera. The sequence continues at coordinate 173,035 of JAJFZO010000655.1, forward strand.
GCTGGCGCACCCACCGCTGCCGCACGCTGGGTGAGCAGCCCATGCCGTGCCTGCTGGGGGCTGCCTGGGCGTGCCACCCATGCCTAGGGTCCGTGCGATGCGAAACCCCAGGCTCGCACGCTGGGCAGTCATTCGAGGGGCAGGGACGAGGGGGCTGGCTCAAGAAGGGCGCCCGCGGCCTGGCTTGCGCACCCACTACCATGCCTGCTGGGGGCTGCCATGGTGTGCCACCCGTGCCCAGGGTCCATGCGACGTGGCACCGCTGGCTCGCACGCTGGGCAGTCAGTCGAGGGGCAGGGACGAGGGGGGTGGCTCGCGATGGGCGCCCGCGGCCTGGCTGGCGCGCCCATTGTTTCGCACGCTGGGCGAGCAGCCCATTCCGTGCCTGCTGGGGGCTCCCTGGGCGTGCCACACATGCCCAGGGTCTGTGCAACATGGCCCCCATGGCTCGCTCGATGGTCAATTAATCGTGGGACAGGGACATGGGGGCTGGCTTGCGATTGGCGCCCACGGCATGGCTGGCTCACGATGGGAGCCCGCGGCCTGGCTGGCGCACCCACTGCTGCCGCTCGCTGGGCGAACAACACATGCTGTGCCTGCTGGGGGCTGCCTAGGCGTGCCAACCATGCTCAGGGTCCGTTCGACACGGCCCCCATGGCTCGCTCGCTGGGCACTTACTCGAGGGACAGGGATGAGGGGGCTGGCTCGCGATGGGCGCCCGTGGCCTGGCTGGTGCGCCCACCTCTACCGCACGCTTGGCACTTGGCCCATGCCGTACCTTCTGGGGGATGCCGGGGAATGCCTCCCGTTCCCAGGGTCCGTGCGACGCTGCTCCCCAGCCTCGCTCGCTGGGCACTTGGTCGAGGGGCAGGCACGAGGGGGCTGGCTCGCGATGGGCGCCCGCGGCCTGGCTGGCGCACCCACCGCTGCCGCACGTTGGACTAGCAGCCCATGCCGTGCCTGCTGGGGGCAGCCTGGGTGTGCCACCCAAGCACAGGGTCCGTGCGATGCGGCACCCCTGGCTCGCACGCTGGGAAGTCAATCGAGGGGCAGGGACGAGGAGGAAGGCTACCGCTGCAGCACGCTGGGAGAGCAGCCCATGCCGTGCCTGCAGGGGGCTACCTGGGCGTGCCACCCGTGCCAACGGTCCATGCGATGCGGCCCCCCTGGCATGCTCGCTGGGCACTACGTCTAGAGACAGGGACGTGGGGGCTGGCTCGCAATAGGCGCCCGCGGCCTGGCTGGCGCACCCACCGCTGCCGCACGCTGGGCGAGCAGCCCATGCCGAGCCTGCTGGCGGCTGCCTGGGCGTGCCACCCATGCCCAGGGTCCGTGCAATGTGAAACCCCTGGCTCGCACGCTGGGCAGTCATTCGAGGGGCAGGGACGAGGGGGCTGGCTCACAAAGGGCGTCCGCGGCCTGGCTTGCGCACCCACCGCTGCCGCACGCTGGGCGAGCAGCCCATGCCGTGCCTGCTGGGGGTTGCCTTGGCGTGCCACCTGTGCCCAGGGTCCATGCGACCTGGCACCACTGGCTCGCACGCTGGGCAGTCAGTCGAGGGGCAGGGTCGAGGGGGGTGGCTCGCGATGGGCGCCCGCGGCCTGGCTGGCGCGCCCATTGTTTCGCACGCTGGGCGAGCAGCCCATTCCGTGCCTGCTGGGGGATCCGTGGGCGTGCCACACATGCCCAGGGTCTGTGCAACGTGGCCCCCATGGCTCGCTTGATGGGCAATTAGTCGACGGACAGGGACATGGGGGCTGGCTCACGATGGGCACCCACGGCATGGCTGGCTCACGATGGGCGCCCGTGGCCCGGCTGGCACACCCACTGCTGCCGCTCGCTGGGCGAACAGCGCATGCTGTGCCTGCTGGGGGCTGCCTAGGCGTGCAAACCATGCTCAGGGTCCGTTCGACATGGCCCCCATGGCTCGCTCGCTGGGCACTTACTCGAGGGACAGGGATAAGGGGGATGGCTTGCGATGGGCGCCCGTGGCCTGGCTGGCGCGCCCACCTCTACCGCACGCTAGGCACTTGGCCCGTGCCGTACCTTCTGAGGGATGCCGGGGAATGCCTCCCATTCCCAGTGTCCATGCGACGCTGCTCCCCAGCCTCGCTCGCTGGGCACTTAGTCGAGGGGCAGGGACGAGGGGGCTGGCTCGTGAAGGGCGCCCGCGGCCTGGCTGGCGCACCCACCGCTGCCGCACGTTGGGCTAGCAGCCCATGCCAGGCCTGCTGGGGGCAGCCTGGGTGTGCCACCCAAGCACAGGGTCCGTGCGACGCGGCACCCCTGGCTCGCATGCTGGGCACTCAATCGAGGGGCAGGGACGAGGAGGAAGGCTACCGCTGCAGCACGCTGGGCGAGCAGCCCATGCCATGCCTGCAGGGGGCTACCTGGGCGTGCCACCCGTGCCAACGGTCCATGCGACGCGGCCCCCCTGGCATGCTCGCTGGGCACTACGTCGAGGGACAGGGATGTGGGGGCTGGCTCGCAATAGGCGCCCGCGGCCTGGCTGGCGCACCCACCGCTGTCGCACGCTGGGCGAGCAGCCCATGCCGTGCCTGCTGGGGGCTGCCTGGGTGTGCCACCAATGCCCAGGGTCTGTGCGATGTGAAACCCCTGGCTCGCACGCTGGGCAGTCATTCGAGGGGCAGGGACGAGGGGGCTGGCTCACGAAGGGCGCCCGCGGCCTGGCTTGCGCACCCACCGCTGCCGCACGCTGGGCGAGCAGCCCATGCTGTGCCTGCTGGGGGCTGCCTTGGCGTGCCACCTGTGCCCAGGGTCCATGTGATGTGGCACCGCTGGCTCGCACGCTGGGTAGTCAGTCGAGGGGCAGGGTCGAGGGGGGTGGCTCGCGATGGGCGCCCGCGGCCTGGCTGGCGCGCCCATTGTTTCGCACGCTGAGTGAGCAGCCCATTCCATGCCTGCTAGGGGCTCCCTGGGCGTGCCACACATGCCCAGGGTCTGTGCAACATGGCCCCCATGGCTCACTCGATGGGCAATTAATCGAGTGACAGGGACATGGGGGCTGGCTCGCGATGGGCGCCCACGGCATGGCTGGCTCACGATGGGCGCCCGCGGCCTGGCTGGCGCACCCACTGCTGCAGCTCGCTGGGTGAACAGCGCATGCTGTGCCTGCTGGGGGCTGCCTAGGCGTGCCAACCATGCTCAGGGTCCGTTCGACATGGCCCCCATGGATCGCTCGCTGGGCACTTACTCGAGGGACAGGGATGAGGGGGCTGGCTCGCGATGGGCGCCCGTGGCCTGGCTGGCGCGCCCGCCTCTACCGCATGCTTGGCACCTGGCCCATGCCGTACCTTCTGAGGGATGCCGGGGAATGCCTCCCGTTCCCAGGGTCCGTGCGACGCTGCTCCCCAGCCTCGCTCACTGGGCACTTAGTCGAGGGGCAGGGACGATGGGGATGGCTCGCGCTGGGCGCCCGCGGCCTGGCTGGCGCACCCACTGCTGCCGCACGCTGGGCTAGCAGCGCATGCCGTGCCTGCTGGGGGCTGCCTGGGCGTGCCACCCATGCCCAGGGTCTATGCGATGCGGCACCGCTGGCTCGCACGCTGGGCACTCAGTCGAGGGGCAGGGACGGCGGGGCTGGCTTGAGTTGGGCGCCCGTGGCCTTGCTGGTGCACCCACCGCTCCCCCGCGCTGGCCGAGCAGCCCATGCCGTGCCTGCTGGGGGCAGCCTGGGCATGCCACCTGTGCCCAAGGTCCGTGCGATGAGGCTCCCCTTGCTCGCATGCTGTGCAGTCAGTCAAGGGGCAGGGACAAAGGGGTTGGCTCGCAATGGGCGCCCGCGGCCTGCTGGCGCACCCACTGCTGCCGCACGCTGGGCGAGCAGCCCATGCCGTGCCTGCTTAGGGCTGCCTGGGCATACTGCCCATGCCCAGGGTCTGTGCGACGCGGCACCTCTGGCTCGCACGCTAGGCAGTCAGTCGAGGAGCAGGGACGAGGCGGCTGGCTCGCGGTGGGCACCCGCGGCCTGGCTGGCGCTCGCTGGGCGAGCAGCGCATGCCGTGCCTGCTGGAGGCTGCCTAGGCATGCCCACCGTGGTCAGGGTCTGTTCGACAAGGCCCCCATGGCTCCCTCGCTGGGCACTTAGTCGAGGGACAGGGACGAGGGGGCTGGCTCGTGATGGGCGCCCATGGCCTGGCTGGCACACCCACCTCTACCGCACGCTGGGCATTTGGCCCACGCCGTACCTGCTGGGGAATGCCCGGGAATGCCTCCCGTTCCCAGGGTCCATGCGACACTGCTCCCCAGGCTCGCTCGCTGGGCACTTAGATGAGGGGCAGGGACGAGGGGGCTGGCTCGCGATGGGCGCCTGTAGCCTGGCTGGCGCACCCGCCGCTGCCACACACTGGGCGAGCAGCCCATGCCATGCCTGCTGGGGGCTGCCTGGGCATGCCATCCGTGCCCAGGGTCCGTGCAATGTGGCCACCCTGGCTCGCTCGCTGGGCATTTAGATGAGGGACAGGGACATGGGGGCTAGCTCGTGATGGGCGCCCGCAGGCTGGCTGCCGTGCCCACCACTGCCGCACGCTTGGCGAGCAGCCCATGCCATGCCTGCTGGGGGCTGCCTGGGTGTGCCACCCGTGCCCAGGGTCCATGCAACGCGGCCCCCCTGGCACGCGCGCTGGGCAGTCAGTCGAGGGGCAGGGACGAGGGGGCTGGCTCGCGATGGGCGCCCGCGGCCTGGCTGGCGCGCCCACCGCTGACACACACTGGGCGAGCAGCCAATGCGGTGCCTGCTGGGGGCTGCCTGGGTGTTCCACCCTTGCCCTGGGTCAGTGCGACGCTGCACCCCTTCCTCGCACGCAGGGCAGTCAGTCGAGGGGCAGGGACGAGGGAGCTGGCACGCGTTGGGCGCCCACGGCCTGGCTGGCGCACCCACCGCTGCCGCACGCTGGGCAAGCAGCCCATGCCGTGCCTGCTGGGGGATGACTGGGTGTGCCAACCGTGCCCAGGGTCCATGTGACGTGGCAACACTGGCTCGCACACTGGGCAGTCTGTCGAGGGGCAGGGATGAGGGGGCAGGCTCGCGATGGGCGCTTGCGGCCTGGCTGGCGGGCCAACCGCTGCCGCGCGCTGGGTGAGCAGACCATGACGTGCCTGTGGGGGCTGCGTGGGTGTGCCACCCGTGCCCAGGGTCCATGCGACGCGGCACCGCTGGCTCGCACGCTGGGCAGTCAGTCGAGGGGCAGGGACGAGGGGGGTGGCTCGCGATGGGCGCCCGCAGCCTGGCTGGCGCGCCCATTGTGCCGCACGCTGGGCGAGCAGCCCATTCCGTGCCTGCTGGGGGCTTCCTGGGCGTGCCACGCATGCCCAGGGTCGGTGTAATGTGGCCCCCATGGCTCGATTGATGGGCAATTAGTCGAGGGACAGGGACATGGGGGCTGGCTCGCGATGGGCGCCCACGGCATGGCTGGCTCACGATGGGCGCCCGCGGCCTGGCTGGCGCACCCACTGCTGCCGCTCGCTGGGCGAGCAGCACATGCCGTGCCTTCTGGGGGCTGCCTAGGCATGCCAACCATGCTCAGGGTCCATGCGACGCGGCCCCCCTGGCACGCGCGCTGGGCAGTCAGTTGAGGGGCAGGGACGAGGGGCTGGCTCGCGATGGGCGCCCGCGGCCTGGCTGGCACGCCCACCGCTGACGCACACTGGGCAAGCAGCCAATGCGGTGCCGGCTGGGGGCTGCCTGGGCGTTCCACCTTTGCCCTGGGTCAGTGCGACGCTGCACCCCTTCCTCGCACGCAGGGCAGTCAATCGAGGGGCAGGGACGAGGGGGCTGGCACGCGTTGGGCGCCCACAGCCTGGCTGGCGCACCCACTGCTGCCGCTCGCTGGGCGAGCAGCGCATGCCATGCCTGCTGGGGGCTGCCTAGGCGTGCCAACCATGCTCAGAGTCCGTTCGACATGGCCCCCATGGCTCGCTCGCTGGGCACTTACTCAAGTGACAGGGATGAGGGGGCTGGCTGGCGATGGGCGCCTGTGGCCTGGCTGGCGCGCCCACCTCTACTGCATGCTGGGCACTTGGCGCATGCCATGCCTTCTGGGGGCTGTTGGGGCATGCCTCCTGTGCCCAGGGTCCATGTGACGCGGCTCCCCTGGCTCGCTCGCTGGGCAGTTAGTCGAGGGACAGGGACGAGGGGGCTGGCTCGCGAAGAGCGCCGGTGGACTTGCTGGTGTACCCACCGCTGCAGCATGCTGGGCACTTGGCCCATGCTGTACCTGCTAGGGGCTGCCTGGGCATGCCTCCTGAGCCCAGGGTCCATGCGACGCGACCTCCCTGGCTCGCTCGCTGGGCACTTAGTTGAGGGACAGGGACGTGGGGGCTAGCTCGCGATGGGCGACCGCGGCCTGGCTGCCGTGCCCACCGCTGCCGCACGCTTGGCGAGCAGCCCATGCCATGCCTGCTGGGGGCTGCCTGGGTGTGCCACCCGTGCCCAGGGTCCATGCGATGCGGCCCCCCTAGCTCGCTCGCTGGGCACTTAGTCGATGGACAGGGACATAGGGGCTGGCTCGCGATGGGTGCCCGCAGCCTTGCTGGCTCGCCCACCACTGCCGCACGCTGGGCGAACAGCCCATGCCATGCCTGCAGGGGGCTGCCTGGGTGTGCCACCCGTGCCCAGGGTCCGTGCAGTGCAGCCCCCCTGGCTCGCTCGCTGGGCAGTTAGTCGAGGGATAGGGACTGGCTGGCTCGCGATAGGCGCCCGCGGCCTTGCTGGCGCGCCCACCGCTGCAGCACGCTGGGTGAGCAGCCCTTGCTGTGCCTTCTGGGGGCTGCCTGGGCGTGCCACCCATGCCCAGGGTCTGTGCGACGTGGCACCCCTGGATGGCACGCTGGGCAGTAAGTCGAGGGGCAGGGACGAGGGGGCTGGCTTGCGATGGGCACCCGCGGCCTGGCTGGCACGCCCACCGCTGCCGAACGCTGGGCGAGCAGCCCATTCCGTGCATACTG
>JAJFZO010000655.1:187500-220000 GCA_021397835.1 Moringa oleifera
GGGTGCCTGCGGCCTGGCTGGCGCACCCACCGCTACCGCACGCTGGGTGAGCAGCCCATGCCGTGCCTGCTGGGGGCTGCCTGGGCATGCCACCCATGCCCAGGGTCCGTGCGACACGCCCCCCTGGCTCGCTCACTGGGCACAACGTCGAGGGACAGGGACATGGGGGCTGGCCCCCGATGGGCGCCTGCGGCCTGGCTGGCGCGCCCACCGCTACCGCACGCTGGGCGAGCAGCCCATGTCGTGCCTGCTGGGGGCTGCCTGGGAGTGCCACCCTTGCCCAGGGTCCGTGCGACGCGGCCCCCCTGGCTCACTCACTGGGCACAACGTCGAGGGACAGGGACGTGGGGGCTGGCTCACGATGGGCGCCCGCGGCCTGGCTGGCACGCCCACTGCTGCCGCACACTGGGTGAGCAGCCCATGACGTGTCTGCTGGGGGCTGCCTGGGCATGCCACCCATGCCCAGGGTCCGCGCGACACGGCCCCCCTGGCTCGCTCACTGGGCACTTAGTCGAGGGACAGGGACGTGGGGGCTGGCTCGCGATGGGCGCCCGCGGCCTGGCTGGCGCGCCCACCGCCGCTGCACGCTGGGCGAGCAGCCCATGCTGTGCCTGCTGGGGGCTGCCTGGGCGTGCCATCCATGCCCAAGGTCAGTGCGATGGGGCATCCCTGGCTTGCACGATGGGCAGTCAGTCGAGGGGCAAGGATGAGGGGGCTGGCTCGCGATGGGCGCCCGCGGCATGGCTGGCGCGCCCACCTCTGCCGCATGCTGGGCGAGCAGCCCATGCCGTGCTTGCTGGGGGCTGCCTGGGCGTGCCACACATGCCCAGGGTCAGTGCGACGTGGCCCCCCTGGCTCGGTCGCTGAGCACTTAGTCGAGGGACAGGGACGTGGGGGCTTGCTCGCGATGGGCGTCCGCGGTCTGGCTGGCGTGCCCACCACTGCCGCACGCTGGGCGAGCAACCCATACCATGCTTGCTGGGTGCTGCCTGGCGTGCCAACTGTGCCCAAGGTCCCTGCAACACGGCCCTACTGGCTCGTTCGCTGGGCACTTAGTTAAGGGACAGGGACGAGGGGGCTGGCTCGCGATGGGAGCCCGTGGCCTGGCTGGTGCGCACACCGCTGCCACACGCAGGGCACTGGGCCCATGCCGTGCCTGCTAGGGGCTGCTGGTGCATGCCACCCGTGCCCAGGGTCCATGCGACGCGGCTCCCCTGGCTCGCTTGCTGGGCACTTAGTCGAGGGACAGGGACGAGGGGACTGGATCGCGATGGGTGCCTGTGGCCTTGCTGGAGTGCCCACCGCTGCCTCACGCTGGGCACTTGGCTCATGCCGTACCTGCTGGGGGCTGCCTGGGCATGCCTCCCGTGCCCAGGGTCCATGCGACGTGGCTCCCCTTGCTTGCTCGCTGGGCACTTAGTCGAGGGACAGGGATGAGGGGGCTGGCTCGCGATGGGCGCCTGTGGCCTGGCTGGCGCGCACACCGCTGCCGCACGCTCGGCACTTGGCCCATGCCGTGCCTGCTGGGGGCTGCCTGGGCATACCTCCCATGCCCAGGGTCCATACGACGCGGCTTCCCTGGCTCGCTCGCTGGGCACTTAGTCGAGGGACAGGGACGAGGGGGCTGGCTCGCGATGGGCGCCTGTGGCCTGGCTGGCGTGCCCTCCTCTTCCGCACGCTGGGAACTTGGCCCATGCCATGCCTGCTGTGGGCTGCCTGGGCATGCCTTCCGTGCCTAGAGTCCATGCGACACTGCTCTCCTGGCTCGCTTGTTGGGCATTTAGTCGAGGGACAGGGACGAGGCGGCTGGCTCGCGATGGGCGCCTGTGGCCTGGCTTGCGCGCCCTCCTCTGCCGCACGCTGGGCACTTGGCCCATGCCGTGCCTGCTGGGGGCTGACTGGGCATGCCTCCAATGCCCTGAGTCCATGCGACATGGCTCCCCTGGCTTGCTCGCTCGGCACTAAGTCTAGGGACAGGGACGAGGGGTCCGGCTTGTGATGGGCGCCTGTGGCCTCGCTAGCGCGCCCACCGCTGCCGCACGCCGGGCACTTGGCCCTTGCCGTACCTGCTGGGGGCTTCCTGGGCATGCCTCCCATGCCCAGGGTCCATCCGATACGGCTTCCTGGCTCCCTCGCTTGGCACTTTGTCGAGGGACAGGGATGAGGGGGCTGGCTCGCGATGGGCTCCTGTGGCCTGGCTGGCGCGCCCTCCTCTGCTGCACGCGGGGCACTTGACCCATGCTGTACCTGCTTTGGGCTGCCTGGGCATGCCTCCTGTGCCAAGAGTCCATGCGACGCGGCTCCCCTGGCTCGCTCACTGGGCACTAAGTCGAGGGACAGGGACGAGGGGGCTGGTTAGCGATGGGCGCCTGTGGCCTGGCTGGCGCGCCCACCACTGCCGCACGCTGGGCACTTCGCCTATGCTGTGCCTTCTGGGGGCTTCCTGGGCATGCCTCCAAAGCCCAGAGTCCATCTGACGTGGCTCCCCAGGCTCGCTCGCTGGGCACTAAGTTGAGGGACAGGGACGAGGGGTCTGGCTCGTGATGGGCGCCTGTGGCCTCGCTGGCGCGCCCACTGCTGCCGCATGCTGGGCACTTGGCCCATGCCGTGACTGCTGGACGTGTGGGCTGGCTCGCGATGGCCACCCGCGGCCAAGCTGGCGCGCCCACCGCTGCCGCACGCTGGGCGAGCAGCCCATGCCGTGCCTGCTGGGGGCTGCCTGGGCGAGCAACCCATGCCCAGGGTCCGTGCGACGTGGCACCTTTTTCTCGCACGCTGGGCAGTCAGTCGAGGGGCAGGGACGAGGGGGCGGGCTCGCGATGGGCACCGGCGGACTGGCTGGCACGCCCACCGCTGTCGCACCCTGGGCGAGCAGCCCATTCCGTGCCTGCTGGGGACTGCCTGGGCATGCCACCCGTGCCCAGGGTCCATGCGACGCGGCACCCCTGGGGCTGGCTAGCGATGGGCGCCCGCAGCTTGGCTGGCGCGCCCACCGCTGCCGCACGCTGGGTGAGTATCCCATGCCGTGCCTGCTGGGGCTGCCTGGACGGGCCACCCATGCCCAGGGTCCATGCGACGCGGCCCCTTTTTCTCGCACGCTGGGCAGTCAGACGAGGGGCAGGGACGAGGGGGCAGGCTCAGGATGGGCGCCCGCGGCCTGGCTGGCGCGCCCACCGCTGCCGCACGCTGGGCGAGCAGCCCATGCCATGCCAGCTGGGGGCTGCCTGGGTGTGCCACCCGTGCCCAGGGTCCGTGCGACGCGGCCCCCCTGGCTCGCAGGCTGGGCAGTCAGTCGAGAGGCAGGGACGAGGGGGCTGGCTCACGATGGGCGCCCGCGGCCTGGCTGGCGCACCCACAGCTGCTGCATGCTGGTCGTGTAGCCCATGCCGTGCCTGCTGGGGGCTGCCTGGGCGTGCCACCCGTTCCAAGGGTCTGTGTGACGCAGCCCACCTGGCTCGCTCGCTGGGCAATACGTTGAGGGACAGGGACGTGGGGGCTGGCTCGCGATGAGTGCCCACAGCCTGCCGGGCGAGCCAACCGCTGCCGCACGGTGGGCGAGCAGCCCATGCCGTGCCTGCTGGGGGATGCCTGGGCGTGCCACCCATGCCCAGGGTCCGTGCGACATGGCCCCCCTGGCTCGCCGCTGGGCGCCTGCGTCGAGGGACAGGGACGTGGGGGCTGGCTCGCGTTGGGCGCCTGCGGCCTGGCTGGCGCGTCCACCACTGCCGCACGGTGGGCGAGCAGCCCATGCCGTGCCTGCTGGGGGCTGCCTGGGCGTGCCACCCATGCCCAAGGTCTTTGCGATGGGGCATCCCTGGCTCGCAAGCTGGGCAGTCAGTCGAGGGGCAAGGATGAGGGGGCTGGCTCGCGATGGGCAGCGGCGGCATGGCTGGCGCGCCCACCTCTGCCGCACGCCGGGCAAGCAGCCCATGCCGTGCTTGCTGGGGGCTGCCTGGGCATGCCACACATGCCCAGGGTCAGTGCGACATGGCCCCCCTGGCTCGGCTGCTGAGCACTTAGTCGAGGGACAGGGACGTGGGGGCTTGCTCGCGATGGGCGTCCGCGGCCTGCCTGGTGCGCCCACCGCTGCCGCATGCTGGGTGAGCAACCCATGCCTTACCTGCTGGGTGCTGCCTGGGCGTGCCAACTGTGCCCAGGGTCCCTGCAACATCGCCCCACTGGCTCGCTCGCTGGGCACTACGTCGAGGGACAGGGACGTGGGGGCTGTCTCGTGATGGGCGCCCGCAGCCTGGCTGGCACGCCCACAGCTGCGGCACGCTAGGCGAGCAGCCCATGCCATGCCTGCTGGGGGCTGCCTAGGTGTGCCACCCCTGCCCAGGGCCTCTGGGACGCAGCTCCCCTGGCTCGCACGCTGGGCAGTCAGTCAAGGGGCAGGGACGAGGGGGCTGGCTCGCGATGGGCACCCACGGCCTGGCTGGCGCGCCCACCGATGCCGCACGCTGGGCGAGCAGGCCATGTCGTGCCTTCTGGGGGCTGCCTGGGCGTGCCACCCGTGCCCAGGGTCTGTGCGATGCGGCCCTCGTCACTCACTCGCTGGGCACTACGTCGAGGGAAAGGGACGTGGTGGCTGGCTCGCGATGGGGGCCCACAGCCTGGCTGGCGCGCCAACCGCTGCTGCTCGCTAGGCGAGCAGCCCATGCCGTGCCTGCTGGGGGCTGCCTGGGCGTGCCACCCCTGCCCAGGATCCGTGTGATGCGGCACCCCTTGCTTGCACGCTGGGCAGTCAGTCGAGGGGCAGGGACTAGGGGGCTGGCTCGCGATGGGTGCCCGCGGCCTGGCTGGCGTGCCCACCGCTGCCGCATGCTAGGCGAGAAGCCCATACCGTGCCTGCTGGGGGCTGCCTCGGCGGGCCATCAGTGCCCAGGGTTTGTGCGATTCAGCACCTATTTCTCGCACGCTGGGCAGTCAGTCGAGGGGCAGGGATGAGGGGGCTCACTCGCGATGGGCGCCCGTGGCCTGGCTGGTACGCTCACCGCTGCCGCACGCTGGGCAAGCAGCCCATGCCGTGCCTGCTGGGCGCTGCCTGGGCGTGCCACCCATGCCCTGGGTCCGTGCGCCGTGGCCCCTCTGGCTCGCTCGCTGGGCCATACGTCGAGAGATCGAGACGTGGGGGCTGGCTCGCGATGGGTGCCCACAGCCTGGCGGGCGAGCCCATCGCTGCTGCACGCTGGGTGAGCAGCCCATACCGTGCTTGCTGGGGAATTCCTGGGCGTGCCACACATGCCCAGGGTCAGTGCGACATGGCCCCCCTGGCTCAATCGCTGAGCACTTATTCGAGGGACAGGGATGTGGGGCCTTGCTCGCGATGGGCGTCCGCGGCCTGGCTGGCGCGCCCACCGCTGCAGCACGCTGGGCGAGCAACCGATGCCGTGCCTGCTGGGTGCTGCCTGGGCGTGCCAACTGTGCCCAGGGTCCCTGCAACACGGTCTCACTGGCTCGCTCGCTGGGCACTATGTCGAGGGACAGGGACGTCGGGGCTGGCTCGTGATGGGCGCCCGCGGCCTGGCTGGCACGCCCACAGCTGCGGCACGCTGGTCAAGCAGCCCATGCCGTGCCTGCTGGGGGCTGCCGCACGATGGGCGCACAGCCCATGCCGTGCCTTCTGGGGGCTGCCTGGGCGTGCCACCCGCGCCCAGGGTCTGTGCGATGCGGCCCTCCTCACTCACTCGCTGGTCACTACGTTGAGGGAAAGGGACGTGGTGGCTGGCTCGCGATGGGGGCTCACAGCCAGGCTGGCGTGCCCACCGCTGCCGCACACTAGGCGAGCAGCCCATGCCGTGCCTGCTGGGGGCTGCCTGGGCTTGCCACCCGTGGCCAGGGTCCGCGCGACGTGGCTCCCCTGGCTCACATGCTGTGCAGTGATGCGAGGGCCAGGGACGAGGGGGTAGGCTTGCGATGGGCGCCCACGGCCTGGCTGGCACGCCCACAGCTGCGGCACACTGGGCGAGCAGCCCGTGCCATGCCTGCTGGGGGCTGCCTAGGTGTGCCACCCATGCCCAAGGCCTCTGTGATGCAGCTCCCCTCGCTCGCACGCTGGGCAGTCAGTAGAGGGGCAGGGACAAGGGGGCTGGCTCGCGATGGGCGCCCGCGGCCTGGCTGGCGCGCCCACCGCTGCTGCACGCTGGGCGAGCAGCCCATGCCGTGCTTGCTGGGGACTGCCTGGCCGGGCCACCCGTGCCCAGGGTACGTGCGACGCTGCCCCTCTGGCTCACTCGCTGGGCAGGATGTTGAGGGACAGGGATGTGGGGGCTACCTCGCGATGGGTGCCCGCGGCCTGGCTGGCGTGCCTACCGCTGCCGCACACTGGGCGAGCAGCCCATGCTGCGCCTGCTGCGGGTTGCCTGGGCATGCACCCATGCCCAGGGTCCGTGCAACGCGGCCCCACTGCCTCGCTCGCTGGGCTGTTAGTCGAAGGACAGGGATGTGGGGGCTGGCTCGCGATGGGCGCCCGCGGCCAGGCTGGCGCGCCCACCGCTGCCGCACGCTGGCCGAGCAACCCATGCCGTGCCTGCTGGGGGATTCCTGGGCGGGCCACCCATGCCCAGGGTCCGTTCGACGTGGCACCCCTGGCTCGCATGCTGGGCAGTCAGATGAGGGGCAGGGACGAGGGGGCTGGGTCGTGTTGGGCGCCTGCGGCCTGGCTGGCGCGCCCACCGTTGCCGCAGGCTGGGTGAGCAGCCCATGCCGTACCTGCTGGGGGCTGCCTGGGTGTGCCCCCCGTGCCCAGGATCCGTGCGACGTGGCACCCCTGGCTCGAACGCTGGGCAGTCAGTCGAGGGGCGGGGACGAGGGGGCTGGCTCGTGATGGGCGCCCGCGGCCTGGCAGGCGCTCCCACCGCTGCCGCATGCTAGGCAAGCAACGCATGCCGTGCCTGCTGGGGGCTGGCTAGGGGTGCCACACGTGCCCAGGGTCTGTGCGACGCGGCCCCCCTGGCTTGCTCTCTGCGCACTACGTCGAGGGACAGGGACGTGGGGGCTGGCTCACGATGGGTGCCCACAGCCTGGCGGGCGAGCCCACAGCTGCCGCACGCCAGGCGAGTAGCCCATGCTGTGCCTGCTGGGGGCTGCCTGGCCGGGCCATCCGTGCCCAGCGTCCATGCGACACGGCACCACTGGCTCGCACGCTGGGCAGTCAGTCGAGGGGCAGGGACGAGGGGGCTGGCTCACGATGCGCGCCCGCGGCCTGGCTGGGGGCTGCCTAGGGGTTCCACCCATGCCAAGGGTCTGTGCGCCGCGGCCCCCCTGGCTTGCTCGCTGGGCACTACGTCGAGGGACAGGGACGTGGGGGCTGGCTGGCGATGGGTGCCCACAGCCTGGCGGGCAAGCCCACCGTTGACGCAGGCTGGGCGAGCAGCCCATGCCATAGCTGCTGGGGGCTGCCTGGGCGTGCCCCCCGTGCCCAGGATCCGTGCGACGTGGCACCCCTGGCTCGAACGCTGGGCAGTCAGTCGAGGGGCTGGGACGAGGGGGCTGGCACGGGATGGGCGCCGCGGCCTTGCTGGCGCACCCACTGCAGCCGCACGCTGGGCGAGCTGCCCATGCCTTGCCTGCTGGGGGCTGCCTGGGCGTGCCACCCGTGCCCAGGGTCTGTGCAACGCGGTCCCCCTGGCTTGCTCGCTGGGCACTACGTCGAGGGACAGGGATGTGGGGGCTGGCTCGCGATGGGTGCCCACAGCCTGGCGGGCGAGCCCACCGCTGCCGCACACTGGGCGAGCAGCCCATGCCGTTCCTGCTGGGGCTGCCTGGCTGGGCCACCTGTGCCCAGAGTCCATGCGACGCGGCACCCCTGGCTTGCTCGCTGGGCACTACGTCAAGGGGCAGGCACGAGGGGGCTGGCTCGAGATGGGTGCCCACAGCTTGGCGGGCGAGCCCACCGTTGCCGCACACTGGGCGAACAGCCCATGCTGTGCCTGCTGGGGGCTGCCTGGGCGTGCCACCAGTGCCCAGGGTCCGTCGCGGCACCGCTGGCTCGAACACTGGGCAGTCAGTCAAGAGGCAGGGATGAGGGGGCTGGCTCGGGATGGGCGCCCGCGGCTTTGCTGGCGCACCCACTGCAGCCGCACGCTGGGCGAGCAGCCCATGCCATGCCTGCTGGTGGCTGCCTGGGTGTGCCACCCATGCCCAGGGTCCGCGCGACATGGCACCCCTGGCTCGCACGCTGGGCAGTCAGTCGAGGGGCTGGGACGAGGGGGCTGGCTCGCGATTGGCGCCCGCGGCCTGGCTGGCGCGCCCACCGCTGCCGCACGCTGGGCGAGCAGCCCATGCCGTGCTTGCTGGGGGCTGCCTGGGTGTACCACCCGTGCCCAGGGTCCGTGCGACACGGCACCCCTGGCTCACACGCTGGGCAGTCAGTCGAGGGGCAGGGACGAGGGGGCTGGCTCGTGATGGGCGCCCTCAGCCTGGCTGGTGCACCCACTGCTGCTGCACGATGGGCAAATTGCCCTTGCCGTGCCTGCTGGGGGCTGCCTGGGTGTGCCACCCCTGCCCAGGGTCTGTGCGACACGGCCCCCCCTGGCTTGCTCGCTGGGCACTACGTCGAGGGACAGGGACGTGCGGGCTGGCTCGCGATGGGTTCCCACAGCCTGGCGGGCGAAAACACCGCTCCAGCACGCTGGGCGAGCAGCCCATGCCGTACCTGCTGGGGGCTGCTTGGCCGGGCCACCCGTGCCCAGGGTCCGTCGCGGCACCGCTGGCTCGAACGCTGGGCAGTCAGTCGAGAGGCAGGGATGAGGGGACTGGCTCGGGATGGGCGTCCGCGGCCTTGCTGGTGCACCCACTGCAGCCGCACGCTGGGCGAGCTGCCCAAGCCTTGCCTGCTTGGTGCTGCCTGGGCGTGCCACCTGTGCGCAGGGTTTGTGCGACGCAGCCCCCCTGGCTTGCTCGCTGGGCACTACGTCAAGGGACAGGGACGTGGGGGCTGGCTCGTGATGGGCGCGCCCACAGCTGCCGCACGCTGGGCGAGCAGCCCAAGCCGTGCCTGCTGGGGGCTGCCTGGCCAGGCTTCCCATGCCCAGTGTCTGTGCGACACGGCCCCCCTGGCTCGCTCGCTGGGCACTACGACGAGGGACAGGGACGTGGGGGCTGGCTCGCGATGTGTGCCCACAGCCTGGAGGGCGATCCCACCGCTGCCGCAGGCTGGGCAAGCAGCCCATGCCGTGCCTGCTGGGGGCTGCCTGGTCGGGCCACCCATGCCCAGGGTCTGTGTGATGTGGCACCCCTGGCTCGCGTGCTGGGCAGTCAGTCGAGGGGCAGGGACAAGGGGGCTGGCTCGTGATGGGCGCCCTCAGCCTGGCTGGCGCACCCACTGCTGCTGCACGATGGGCAAGTTGCCCTTGCCGTGCCTGCTGGGGGCTGCCTGGGCGTGCCACCCATGCCCAGGGTCTGTGCGACACGGCCCCCCTGGCTTGCTCTCTGGGCACTACGTCGAGGGACAGGGACGTGGGGGCTGGCTCGCGGTGGGGGCCTGCGGCCTGGCTGGCGCGCCCACCTCTGCCGCACGCTGGGCGAGCACCCCATGCCGTGCCTGCTGGGGGCTTCCTAGGGGTGCCACCCGTGTCCAGGGTCCGTGCGACGCGGCCCCCCTGGCTTGCTCGCTGGGCACTACGTTGAGGGACAGGGACGAGGGGGCTTGCTCGCGATGGGGGCCCACGGCCTGGCTGGCGCACCCACCTCTGCCGTACGCTGAGTGAGCACCCCATGCCGTGCCTGCTGGGGGCTTCCTAGGGGTGCCACCCGTGTCCAGGGACCGTGCGACGCGGCCCCCCTGGCTTGCTAGCTGGGCACTACGTTGAGGGACAGGGACGTGGGGGCTGGCTCGTGATGGGCGCTCCCAGCCTGGCGGGCGCGCCCACAGCTGCCGCACGCTGGGCGAGCAGCCCAAGCCGTGCCTGCTGGGGGCTGCCTGGCCAGGCTTCCCATGCCCAGGGTCTGTGCGACACGGCCCCCCTGGCTCGCTCGCTGGGCACTACGACGAGGGACAGGGACGTGGGGGCTGGCTCGCGATGGGTGCCCACAGCCTGGCGGGTGAGCCCACCGCTGCCGCAGGCTGGGCAAGCAGCCCATGCCGTGCCTGCTGGGGGCTGCCTGGTCGGGCCACCCGTGCCCAGGGTCTGTGCAATGTGGCACCCCTGGCTCGCATGCTGGGCAGTCAGTCGAGGGGCAGGGAGGAGGGGGCTGGTTTGCGATTGGCGCCCGCGGCCTGGCTGGCGCGCCCACCGCTGCCGCACGCTGGGCGAGCAGCCCATGCCGTGCCTGCTGGGGGCTGCCTGGGTGTGCCACCCGTGCCCAGGGTCCGTGCGACAGGGCACCCCTGGCTCACACGCTGGGCAGTCAGTCGAGGGGCTGGGACGAGGGGGCTGGCTCGTGATGGGCGCCCTCAGCCTGGCTGGCGCACCCACTGCTGCTGCACGATGGGCAAGTTGCCCTTGCCGTGCCTGCTGGGGGCTGCCTGGGTGTGCCACCCGTGCCCAGGGTCTGTGCGACACGGCCCCCCTGGCTTGCTCGCTGGGCACTACGTCGAGGGACAGGGACGTGGGGGCTGGCTCGCGATGGGTTCCCACAGCCTGGTGGGCGAGCCCACCGCCGCCGCACGCTGGGCGAGCAGCCCATGCCGTACCTGCTGGGGGCTGCTTGTCCAGGCCACCCGTACCCAGGGTCCATGTGAAGCGGCCCCCCCGGCTCGCACGCTGGGCAGTCAGTCGAGGGGCAGGGACGAGGGGGCTGGCTCGTGATGGGCGCCCGCGGCCAGGCTGGGGCACCCACCGCTGCCGCACGCTGGGCGAGCAGCGCATGCCATGCCTGCTTGGGGATTCATGGGCGGGCCACTCGTTCCCAGGGTCCGTTCGACACGGCTTCCCTGGCTCACATGCTGGGCAGTCAGACGAGGGGCAGGGACGAGGGGGCTGGCTCGCGTTGGGCGCCCGCGGCCAGGCTGGTGCGCCCACGGCTGCCGCACACTGGGCGAGCAGCCCATTCCGTGCCTGCTGGGGGCTGCCTGGCCGGGCCACCCTTGCCCAGGGTCCATGCTACGCGGCACCCCTGGCTTGCTCGCTGGGCACTACATCGAGGGACAGGGACGTGGGGGCTGGCCCGCGATGGGCGCCCACAGCCTCGCGGGCCCGCCCACCGTGGCCGCACGCTGGGCGAGCAGCCCATGCCGTGCCTGCTGGGGGCTGCCTGGCCGGGCGTCGCATGCCCAGGGTCTGTGCAGCGCAGCTCCCTTGGTTCGCTTGATGGGAACTACGTCGAGGGACAGGGACGTGGGGGCTGGATCACGATGGGCGCCCAAAGCCTTGCTGGCGCGCCTAATGCTGCTGCACGCTGGGCGAGCAGACCATGCCGTGCCTGCTAGAGGCTGCCTAGGGGTGCCACCCGTGCCCAGGGTCTGTGAAACGCGGTCCCCCTGGCTTGCTCGCTGGGCACCACGTTGAGGGACAGGGACGTGGGGGCTTGCTCGCGGAGGGTACCCACAGCCTGGCGGGCGAGCCTACCGCTGCCGCACGCTGGGCGAGTAGCCCATGCCGTGCCGGCTGGGGGCTGCCAGGCTGGGCCATCCGTGCCCAGTGTCTGTGCGACAAGGCCCCCCCTGGCTTGCTCGCTGGGCACTATGTCGAGGGACAGGGACATGGGGGCTGGCTCGCGATGGGTGCCCACAGCCTGGCGGGAGCGCCCACCGTTGCCACACGCTGGGCGAGCAGCCCATGTCGTGCCTGCTGGGGGCTGCCTAGGGGTGCCACCCGTGCCCAGAGTCCATGTGACATGCCACCCCTGGGCTGTTAGTCGAGGGGCAGGGACAAGGGGGCTTGCTCGCGATGGGCGCCCGAGGCGTGGCGGCGCGCCCACCTCTGCCGCACACTGGGCGTGCAGCCCATGCCGTGCCTGCTGGGCGCTGCCTAGGGGTGTCACCTGTGCCAAGGGTCTGTGCGAGGTGGCCCCCCTGGCTTGCTCTCTGGGCACTACGTTGAGGGACAGGGACGTCGGGGCTGGCTCGCGATGGGTGCCCACAGCCTGGCGGGCGAGCCCACCGCTGCCGCACACTGGGACGTTGGGGCTGGCTCGCAATGGGCGCCCGCGGCCTTGCTGGCGCGCCCACCGCTGCCGAACGCTGGGCGAGCAGCCCATGCCGTGCCTGTTGGGGGATGCCTAGGGGTGCCACCAGTGTCCAGGGTCTGTGTGACGCAGCCCCCCTGGCTTGCTCGCTGGGCACTACGTTGAGGGACAGGGACGTGGGGGCTGGATCGCGATTGGTGCCCACAGCCTTGCGGGCGAGCCCGCCGCTGCCACACGCTGGGCGAGTAGCCCATGCCGTGCCGGCTGGGGGCTGCCAGGCTGGGCCATCCGTGCCCAGTGTCTGTGCGACGCGGCCCCCCCTGGCTTGCTCGCTGGGCACTATGTCGAGGGACAGGGACATGGGGGCTGGCTCGCGATGGGTGCCCACAGCCTGGCGGGCGAGCCCACCGCTGCCGCACGCTGGGCAAGTAGCCCATGCCGTGCCTGCTGGGGGCTGCCTGGGCGTGCAACCCGTGCCCAGTGTCTGTGCAACGCGGCTTGCCTGGCTCGCACGCTGGGCAGTCAGTTGAGGGGCAGGGACGAGGGGGCTGGCTCACGATTGGTGCCCGCGGCCTGGCTAGCGCACACCGCCGCCGCACGCTGGGCGAGCAGCCCATTCCGTGCCTGCTGGGGGCTTCCTGGCTGGGCCACCCGTGCCCAGGGTCCGTGCGACACGGCATCCCTGGCTTGCTCGCTGGGCACTACGTCGAGGGACAGGGACGTGGGGGCTGGCTAGCGATGGGCGCCCACAGCCTGGCGGGTGCGCCCACCGCTGCCACACGCTGGGCGAGCAGCCCATGCCGTGCCTGCTGGGGGCTGCCTGGCCAGGCCTCCCATGCCCAGGATCTGTGCAACACGGCTCCCTTGGCCTGCAAGATGGGAACTACGTCGAGAGACAGGGACGTTGGGGCTGGCACGCAATGGGCGCCCGCGGCCTTGCTAGCGCGCCCACCACTGCCGAACGCTGGGCGAGCAGCCCATGCCGTGCCTGTTGGGGGCTGCCTAGGGGTGCCACCAGTGTCCAGGGTCTGTGTGACGCAGCCCCCCTGGCTTGCTCGCTGGGCACTACGTTGAGGGACAGGGACGTGGGGGCTGGATCGCGATTGGTGCCCACAGCCTTGCGGGCGAGCCCGCCGCTGCCACACGCTGGGCGAGTAGCCAATGCCGTGCCTGCTGGGGGCTGCCTTGCCGGGCCATCCGTGCCCAGTGTCCGTGAGATGCGGCACCCCTGGCCCGCATGCTGGGCAGCCAGTCGAGGGGCAGGGACGAGGCGGCTGGCTCAGGATGGGCGCCCGCAGCCTTGCTGGCGTGCCCACCGCTGCCGCACGCTGGGCGAGAAGCCCATGCCGTCCCTGCTGGGGCCTGTCTGTCCAGGCATCCCATGCCCAGGATCTGTGCAACACGGCTCCCTTGGCTCGCTCGATGGGAACTACGTCGAGAGACAGGGACGTTGGGGCTGGCTCGCAATGGGCGCCCGCGGCCTTGCTGGCGCGCCCACCGCTGCCGCACGCTGGGCGAGCAGCCCATGCCGTGCCTGCTGGGGGCTGCCTAGGGGTGCCACCCGTGTCCAGGGTCTGTGCGACACGGCCCCCCTGGCTTGCTCGCTGGGCACTACGTTGAGGGACAGGAACGTGGGGGCTGGCTCGCAATGGTTGCCCACAGCCTTGCGGGCGAGCCCGCCGCTGCCACACGCTGGGCGAGTAGCCAATGCCGTGCCTGCTGGGGGCTGCCTTGCCGGGCCATCCGTGCCCAGTGTCCGTGCGATGCGGCACCCCTGGCCCGCATGCTGGGCAGCCAGTCGAGGAGCAGGGACGAGGCGGCTGGCTCAGGGTCGGCGCCAGCGGCCTGGCCGGCGCGCCCACCGCTGCCGCACGGGGGGCGAGCAGCCCATGCCGTGCCTGCTGGGGGCTGCCTGGGCGTGCCACCCGTGCCCAGGGTCTATGTGACACGGCCCCCCTGGCTTGCTCCCTGGGCACTACGTCGAGGGACAGGGACGTGGGGGCTGGCACGCGATGGGTTCCCACAGCCTGGCGGGCGAGCCCACCGCTGCCGCACGCTGGGCGAGCAGCCCATGCCGTACCTGCTGGGGGCTGCTTTGTCGGGCCACCTGTGCCCAGGGTCCGTGTGATGCGGCCCCCCCGGCTCGCATGCTGGGCAGTCAGTCGAGGGGCAGGGACGAGGGGGCTGGCTCGTGATGGGGGCCCGCGGCCTGGCTGGCGCGCCCACCGCTGCAGCACGCTGGGCGAGCAGCCCATGCCGTGCCTGCTGGGGGCTGCCTAGGGGTGCCACCCTTGCCCAGGGTCCGTGTGACGCCGCACCCCTGGCTCGCGAGCTGGGCAGTTAGTCGAGGGGCATGGACGAGGGTGCTGGCTCGCGATGGGGGCCCGCGGCCTGGCTGGTACGCCCACCTCTGCCGCACGCTGGGCGATCAGCCCATGCCGTGCCTGCTGGGGGCTGCCTAGTGGTGCCACCCGTGCCAACGGTCTGTGCGACGCGGCCCCCTTGCCTTGCTCGCTGGGCAGTACGTCGAGGGACAGGTACGTGGGGGCTGGCTCGCGATGGGTGCCCCACAGCCTGGCGGGCGAGCCCACCGCTGCCGCACGCGGGGCGAGTAGCACATGCCGTGCCTGCTGGGGGCTGCCTGGGCGTGCAACCCATGCCCAGTGTCTGTGCAACGCGGCTCCCCTGGCTCGCACGCTGGGCAGTCAGTCGAGGGGCAGGGACGAGGGGCCTGGCTCACAATTGGCGCCCGCGCCCTGGCTGGCGCGCACACCGCTGCCGCACGCTGGGCGAGCAGCCCATTCCGTGCCTGCTGGGGGCTGCCTGGCTGGGCCACCTGTGCCCAGGGTCCGTGCGACACGGCACCCCTGGCTTGCTCGCTGGGCACTACGTCGAGGGACAGGGACGTGGGGGCTGGCCAGCGATGGGCGCCCACAGCCTGGCGGGCGCGCCCACCGCTGCCACACGCTGGGCGAGCAGCCCATGCCGTGGCTGCTGGGGGCTGCCTGGCCGGGCCTCCCATGCCCAGGGTCTGTGCAACACGGCTCCCTTGGCTCGCTCGATGGGAACTACGCCGAGAGACAGGGACGTTGGGGCTGTCTCGCAATGGGCGCCTGCGGCCTTGCTGACGCGCCCACCGCTGCCACACGCTGGGCAAGTAGCCCATGCCGTGCCTGCTGGGGGCTGCCTGGGCGTGCAACCCGTGCCCAGTGTCTGTGCAACGCGGCTTGCCTGGCTCGCACGCTGGGCAGTCAGTTGAGGGGCAGGGACGAGGGGGCTGGCTCACGATTGGTGCCCGCGGCCTGGCTAGCGCACACCGCCGCCGCACGCTGGGCGAGCAGCCCATTCCGTGCCTGCAGGGGGCTTCCTGGCTGGGCCACCCGTGCCCAGGGTCCGTGCGACACGGCACCCCTGGCTTGCTCGCTGGGCACTACGTCGAGGGACAGGGACGTGGGGGCTGGCTAGCGATGGGCGCCCACAGCCTGGCAGGCGCGCCCACCGCTGCCACACGCTGGGCGAGCAGCCCATGCCATGCCTGTTGGGGGCTGCCTAGGGGTGCCACCAGTGTCCAGGGTCTGTGTGATGCAGCCCCCCTGGCTTGCTCGCTGGGCAGTCAGTTGAGGGGCAGGGACGAGGGGGCTGGCTCACGATTGGTGCCCGCGGCCTGGCTAGCGCACACCGCCGCCGCACGCTGGGCGAGCAGCCCATTCCGTGCCTGCTGGGGGCTTCCTGGCTGGGCCACCCGTGCCCAGGGTCCGTGCGACACGGCACCCCTGGCTTGCTCGCTGGGCACTACGTCGAGGGACAGGGACGTGGGGGCTGGCTAGCGATGGGCGCCCACAGCCTGGCGGGTGCGCCCACCGCTGCCACACGCTGGGCGAGCAGCCCATGCCGTGCCTGCTGGGGGCTGCCTGGCCAGGCCTCCCATGCCCAGGATCTGTGCAACACGGCTCCCTTGGCCTGCAAGATGGGAACTACGTCGAGAGACAGGGACGTTGGGGCTGGCACGCAATGGGCGCCCGCGGCCTTGCTGGCGCGCCCTCCGCTGCCGAACGCTGGGCGAGCAGCCCATGCCGTGCCTGTTGGGGGCTGCCTAGGGGTGCCACCAGTGTCCAGGGTCTGTGTGACACAGCCCCCCTGGCTTGCTCGCTGGGCACTACGTTGAGGAACAGGGACGTGGGGGCTGGCTCGCGATTGGTGCCCACAGCCTTGCGGGCGAGCCCGCCGCTGCCACACGCTGGGCGAGTAGCCAATGCCGTGCCTGCTGGGGGCTGCCTTGCCGGGCCATCCGTGCCCAGTGTCCATGAGATGCGGCACCCCTGGCCCGCATGCTGGGCAGCCAGTCGAGGGGCAGGGACGAGGCGGCTGGCTCAGGATGGGCGCCCGCGGCCTGGCTGGCGCGCCCACCGCTGCCGCACACTGGGCGAGCAGCCCATGCCGTCCCTGCTGGGGCCTGCCTGGCCAGGCCTCCCATGCCCAGGATCTGTGCAACACGGCTCCCTTGGCTCGCTCGATGGGAACTACGTCGAGAGACAGGGACGTTGGGGCTGGCTCGCAATGGGCGCCCGCGGCCTTGCTGGCGTGCTCACCGCTGCCGTACGCTGGGCGAGCAGCCCATGCCGTGCCTGCTGGGGGCTGCCTAGGGGTGCCACCCGTGTCCAGGGTCTGTGCGACGCGGCCCCCCTGGCTTGCTCGCTGGGCACTACGTTGAGGGACAGGAACGTGGGGGCTGGCTCGCAATGGGTGCCCACAGCCTTGCGGGCGAGCCCGCCGCTGCCACACGCTGGGCGAGTAGCCAATGCCGTGCCTGCTGGGGGCTGCCTTGCCGGGCCATCCGTGCCCAGTGTCCGTGCGATGCGGCACCCCTGGCCCGCATGCTGGGCAGCCAGTCGAGGGGCAGGGACGAGGTGGCTGGCTCAGGGTGGGCGCCAGCGGCCTGGCCGGCGCGCCCACCGCTGCCACACGGGTGGCGAACAGCCCATGCCGTGCCTGCTGGGGGCTGCCTGGGCGTGCCACCCGTGCCCAGGGTCTATGTGACACGGCCCCCATGGCTTGCTCCCTGGGCACTACGTCGAGGGACAGGAACGTGGGGGCTGGCTCGCAATGGGTGCCCACAGCCTTGCGGGCGAGCCCACCGCTGCCGCACGCTGGGCGAGTAGCGCATGCCGTGCCTGCTGGGGGCTGCCTGGGCGTGCAACCCATGCCCAGTGTCTGTGCAACGCGGCTCCCCTGGCTCGCACGCTGGGCAGTTAGTCGAGGGGCAGGGACGAGGGGGCTGGCTCACAATTGGCGCCCGCGCCCTGGCTGGCGCGCACACCGCTGCCGCACGCTGGGCGAGCAGCCCATTCCGTGCCTGCTGGGGGCTGCCTGGCTGGGCCACCTGTGCCCAGGGTCTGTGCGACACGGCACCCCTGGCTTGCTCGCTGGGCACTACGTCGAGGGACAGGGACGTGGGGGCTGGCCAGCGATGGGCGCCCACAGCCTGGCGGGCGCGCCCACCGCTGCCACACGCTGGGCGAGCAGCCCATGCCGTGGCTGCTGGGGGCTGCCTGGCCGGGCCTCCCATGCCCAGGGTCTGTGCAACACGGCTCCCTTGGCTCGCTCGATGGGAACTACACCGAGAGACAGGGACGTTGGGGATGGCTCGCAATGGGCGCCCGCGGCCTTGCTGACGCGCCCACCGCTGCCGCACGCTGGGCGAGCAACCCATGCCGTGCCTGCTGGGGGCTGCCTGGCCGGGCCTCCCATGCCCAGGATCTGTGCAACACGGCTCCCTTGGCTCGCTCGATGGGAACTACGTCGAGAGACAGGGACGTTGGGGCTGGCTCGCAATGGGCGCCCGCGGCCTTGCTGACGCGCCCACCGCTGCCGCACGCTGGGCGAGTAGCGCATGCCGTGCCTGCTGGGGGCTCCCTGGGCGTGCAACCCATGCCCAGTGTCTGTGCAACGCGGCTCCCCTGGCTCGCACGCTGGGCAGTCAGTCGAGGGGCAGGCACGAGGGGGCTGGCTCACAATTGGCGCCCGCGCCCTGGCTGGCGCGCACACCGCTGCCGCACGCTGGGCGAGCAGCCCATCCGTGCCTGCTGGGGGCTGCCTGGCTGGGCCACCTGTGCCCAGGGTCCATGCGACGCGGCACCCCTGGCTTGCTCGCTGGGCACTACGTCGAGGGACAGGGACGTGGGGGCTGGCCAGCGATGGGCGCCCACAGCCTGGCGGGCGCGCCCACCGCTGCCACACGCTGGGCGAGCAGCCCATGCCGTGGCTGCTGGGGGCTGCCTGTCCGGGCCTCCCATGCCCAGGGTCTGTGCAACACGGCTCCCTTGGCTCGCTCGATGGGAACTACGCCGAGAGACAGGGACGTTGGGGCTGGCTCGCAATGGGCGCCCGCGGCCTTGCTGACGCGCCCACCGCTGCCACACGCTGGGCGAGCAGCCCATGCCGTGCCTGCTGGGGGCTGCCTGGCCGGGCCTCCCATGCCCAGGATCTGTGCAACACGGCTCCCTTGGCTCGCTCGATGGGAACTACGTCGAGAGACAGGGACGTTGGGGCTGGCTCGCAATGGGCGCCCGCGGCCTTGCTGACGCGCCCACCGCTGCCGCACGCTGGGCTAGCAGCCCATGCTGTGCCTGCATGGGGCTGCCTAGGGGTGCCACCTGTGTACAGGGTCTGTGCGACGCGGCCCCGCTGGCTTGCTCGCTGGGCACTACGTTGAGGGACAGGGACGTGGGGGCTGGCTAGTGATGGGCGCCCACAGCCTGGCGGGCGCGCCCACCGCTGCGACACACTGGGCGAGCAGCCCATGCCGTGCCTGCTGGGGGCTGCCTGGCCGGGCCTCCCATGCCCAGGGTCTGTGCAACACGGCTCCCTTGGCTCGGTCGATGGGAACTACGTCGAGAGACAGGGACGTTCGGGCTGGCTCGCAATGGGCGCCCGCGGCCTTGCTGGCGCGCCCACCGCTGCCGCACGATGGGCGACCAGCCCATGCCGTGCCTGCTGGGGGCTGCCTAGGGGTGCCACCCATGTACAGGGTCTGTGTGACGCGGCCCCCCTGGCTTGCTCGCTGGGCACTACGTTGTGGGAGAGGGACGTGGGGGCTGGCTCGCGATGGGTGCCCACAGCCTGGCGGAAGAGCCGGCCGCTGCCACACGCTGGGCGAGTAGCCAATGCCGTGCCTGCTGGGGGCTGCCTTGCCGGGCCATCCGTGCCCAGTGTCTGTGCGATGCGGCACCCCTGGCCCGCATGCTGGGCAGCCAGTCGAGGGGCAGGGACGAGGCGGCTGGCTCAGGATGGGCGCCCGCGGCCTGGCTGGCGCCCCCACGGCAGCCGCACGCTGGGCGAGGAGCCCATGCTGTGCCTGCTGGGGGCTGCCTGGGCGTGCCACCTGTGCCCAGGGTCTATGCGACAAGGCCCCCCTGGCTTGCTCCCTGGGCACTACGTCGAGGGACAGGGATGTGAGGGCTGGCACACGATGGGTTCCCACAGCCTGGCGGGCGAGCCCACCGCTGCCGCACGCTGGGCGAGCAGCCCATGCCGTGCCTGCTGGGGGATGCCTAGAGGTACCACCCGTGCCAACGGCCTGTGCGACGCGGCCCCCTTGCCTTGCTCGCTGGGCACTATGTCGAGGGACAGGGACGTGGGGGCTGGCTCGCGGCTGGCGCTAACAGCCTGGCGGGCGCGCCCACCGCTGCCGCACGCTGGGCGAGCATCCCATGCCATGCCTGCTGGTGGCAGCCTGGGCGTGCCACCCGTGCCCAGGGTCCGTGCGATGCGGCACTCCTGGCTCGCAAGCTGGGCAGTGAGTCGAGGGGCAGGATCGAGGGGGCTGGCGTGCCCTGGTCCGTGCGACGCGGTAGCCCTGGCTCGCACGCTGGGCAGTCAGTCGAGGGGCAGCGGCGATGGGCCTGGCTCGCGATTTGCGCACGCAGTATGGCTGGCACTCCCACCGCTGCCGTGCACTGGATGAGCAACCCATGCTGTGCCTGCTGGGGGCTGCCTGGGCGGGCCATCCATGCCCATGGTCTGTGTGACGCGGCCCTACTTGCTCCCTCGCTGGGAAGTCGGTCGAGGGACAGGGACGTGTGTGCTGGCTCGCGATGGGCACCTGCGGCCTGGCTGGCGCGCCCACCGCTGCCGCACGCTGGGCGAGCAGCCAATGCCATGCCTGCTGGGGTTGCCTGGGCGTCCCACCCGTGCCCAGGGTCCGTGCGACACGGCCCCCCTGGCTCGATCGCTGGGCACTTAGTCGAGGGACAGGGACGTGGCAGCGGTGGGCACGGCATGGCTGGCGCGCCCACCATTTCCTCACGCTGGGCAAGCAGCCCATGCCGTGCCTGCTGGGGACTGCCTGTGCGTGCCACCCGTGCCAAGGGTCCATGCGATGCGGCCCCCCTGGCTCGCTCGCTGGGCACTTATTTGAGGGACAGGGACGTGGGGGCTGGCTCGCGGTAGGCGCCGGCGGCCTGGCTGGCACGCCAATCACTGCCGCACGCTTGGTGTGCAGCCCATGCCTTGCCTGCTGGGGGCTGCCTGGGCGTATCACCCGAGCCGAGGATCCCCGTGATGCGGCACCCCTGGCTTGCACACTGGGCATTAGGTCGAGGGACAGGGACGTGGGGGCTGGCCTGCGATGGGCTCCCGCGGCCTGGCTGGCACGCCCACCGCTGCCGCACACTGGGTGAGCAGCCCATGCCGTGCCTGCTGGGGGCTACCTGGATGTGCCACCCGTGCCCATGGTCCGTGCGACGCTGCACCTGTGACTCGCACGCTGGGCAGTCAGTCAAGGGGTAGGGACGAGGGGGCTGGCTATCGCTGCAGCACGCTTGGCGAGCAGCCCATGCCATGCCTTCTGGGGCATGCCTGGGCGTGCCACTCGTTCCCAGGGTCCGTGCCACAAGGCCCCCCTGGCTCGCTCGCTGGGCACTTAGTCGCGGTACAGGGATGTGTGGGCTGGCTAGCGATGGGCGCCCGCGGCCTGGCTGTCACGCCCACCGCTGCCGCACGCTGGGCGAGCAGCCCATGCCGTGCCTGCTGGGGGGAGCCTGGGCGTGCCACTCATGCCCAGGGTCCGTGCGACGCGGCCCCGCTGGCTCGCTCGCTGGGCACTTAGTCGAGGTAAAGGGACGTGGGCGGTGGCTCGCGATGGGCGCACACGGCCTGGCTGGCGCGCCCACCGCTGCCGCACGCTGGGCGAGCAGCCCATGCCGTGCCTGCTGGGAACGTCCTGGGCGTGCTACAAGTGTCCAGAGTCCATGCGACGTGGCCCCCCTGGCTCGCTCACTGGGCACTTAGTCGAGGGACAGGGATGTGGGGGCTGGCTCGCGATGGGCGCCGGCAGCCTGGCTGGCACGCCCACCGCTGCCGCACGCTGGGCGAGCAGCCCATGCCGTGCCTGCTGGGGGGAGCCTGGGCGTGCCACTCATGCCCAGGGTCCGTGCGACACGGCCCCCCTGGCTCGATCGCTGGGCACTTAGTCGAGGTACAGGGACGTGGGCGCTGGCTCGCGATGGGCGCACACGGCCTGGCTGGCGCGCCCACTGCTGCCGCACGCTGGGCGAGCACCCCATGCTGTGCCTGCTGGGAACGTCCTGGGCGTGCTACCAGTGTCCAGAGTCCGTGCGACGTGGCCCCCCTGGCTCGCTCACTGGGCACTTAGTCGAGGGACAGGGATGTGGGGCTGGCTCGCGATGGGCGCCGGCAGCCTGGCTGGCACGCCCACTGCTGCCGCACGCTGGGCGAGCAGCCCATGCCGTGCCTGCTGGGGGCTCCCTGGGCGTGCCACCCGTGCCCAGGGTCCCTGCGAGGCAGCACCCCTGGCTCGCACACTGGGCAGTCAGTCGAGAGGCAGGGACGAGGGGGCTGGCTCGCGATGGGCGCCCACGGCCTGGCTGGCGCGCCCACCGCTGCCGCACGCTGGGCGAGCAACGTATGCTGTGCCTGCTGGGGGGAGCCTGGGCATGCCACCTGTGCCAACGGTCTGTGCATCCTGGCACCCCTGGCACGCTCGGTGGGCACTTGGTCAAGGTACAGGGACGTGGGGGCTAGCTCGCGATGGGTGCACGCGGCCTGGCTGGCGCGCCCACCGCTGCCACACGCTGGGCGAGCAGCCCATGCCGTGCCTGCTGGGAACATCCTGGGCGTGCTACCAGTGTCCAGAGTCCATGCGACGTGGCCCCCCTGGCTCGCTCGCTCCTCTACCGCATGCTGGGCACTTGGCCCATCCCGTGCTTGCCGGGGGCTGCCTGGGTATGCCTCCCATGCCCAGGGTCTGTGTGACACGGCCCCCCTGGCTCGCTCGCTGGGCACTACGTCAAGGGACAGGGACGTGGGAGTTGGCTCGCGATGGGCGCCCGTGGCCTGGCTGGCGTGCCCACCGCCGCCGCACGCTGGGCGAGCAGCCCATGCCACGCCTGCTGGGGGCTGCCTGGGCGTGCTACCTGTGCCAAGGGTCCATGCGACGCGGCCCCCCAGGCTCGCTCGCTGGGCACTTCATCGAGGGAAAGGGACGTGGGGGCTGCCTCGCGCTGGGCGCCCGCGGCCTGGCTGGCACGCCCACCGCCGCCGCACACTGGTTGAGCAGCCCATGCCGTGCCTGCTGGTGGCTGCCTGGGCGTGCCACCCGTGCCTAGGGTCCATGCAACGCGGCC
Source organism: Moringa oleifera (assembly GCA_021397835.1). Lineage (NCBI taxonomy): Eukaryota > Viridiplantae > Streptophyta > Magnoliopsida > Brassicales > Moringaceae > Moringa > Moringa oleifera. The sequence goes on from JAJFZO010000655.1 coordinate 210,213, forward strand.
CCCCTGGCTCGCTCGCTGGGCACTACGTCGAGGGACAGGGACGTGGGGGCTGGCTCGCGATGGGCTCCCGCGGCCTGGCTGGCGCGCGCACCGCTTCCGCATGCTGGGTGAGCAGCCCATGCCATACCTGCTGAGGGCAGCCTGGGCGTGCCACCCGTGCCCAGGGTCCGTGCGACGCGACCCCCCTGGCTCACTCACTGTTCACTTAGTCGAGGGACAGGGACGTGGGGGCTGGCTCGTGATGGGCGCCCGAGGCCAGGCTGGCGTGCCCAACGCTGCCGCACGCTGGGCGAGCAACCCATGCCGTACCTGCTGGGGGCTGCCTGGGTGTGCCACCCATGCCCAGGGTCCGTGCGACGTGGCCCCCCTGGCTCGCTCGGTGGGCACTAAGTCAAGGGACAGGGACGAGGGGTCTGGCTCGTGATGGGCACCTGTGGCGTCGCTGGCGCGCCCACCGCTGCCGCACGCTGGGCGAGCAACCCATGCCATGCCTGCTGGTAGCTGCCTGGGCATGCCATCCATGCCTAAGGTCCATGCGACGCGGCCTCCCTGGCTCGCTCGCTGGGCACTACGTCGAGGGACAGGGACGTGGGGGCTGGCTCGCGATGGGCGCTCGCGGCCTGGCTGGCGCGCGCACCGCTGCGGCTTGCTGGGCGAGCAACCCATGCCGTGCCTGCTGGGGGCTGCCTGGGCATGCTACCTGTGCCAAGGGTCCATGTGACGCGGCCCCCCAGGCGCTTTCGCTGGGCACTTAGTCGAGGGACAGGGACGTGGGGGCTGGCTCGCACTGGGCTCCCGCGGCCTGTCTGGCGCGCCCACCGCTGCTGCACGCTGGGTGAGCAGCCCATGCCGAGCCTGCTGGCGGCTGCCTGGGTGTGGTACCAGTGCCAAGGGTCCATGCGGCGCAGCCCCCCAGGCTAGATAGCTGGGCACTTAGTCGTGGGACAGGGACGTGGGGGCGGGCTGGCGCTGGGCGCCCGCGGCCTGGCTGGCGCGCCCACCGCTGCCGCACGCTGGGTGAGTAGCCCATGCCGTGCCTGCTGGTGGCTGCCTGGGCGTGCCATCCATGCCTAGGGTCCATGCGACGTGGCCCCCCTTGCTCGCTCCCTGGGCACTATGTCGAGGGACAGGGACGTGGGGGCTGGCTCCCGATGGGCGCCGGCGGCCTGGCTGGCGCGCACACCGCTACTGCATGCTGGGCGAGCAGCCCATGCCGTGCCTGCTGGGGGTGGCCTGGGCGTGCCACTCGTGCCCATGATCCGTGCGACGCGGCCCCCCTGGCTCAGTCACTGGGCACTTAGTCAAGGGACAGGGACGTGGGGGCTGGCCCGTGATGGGCGCCCGTGGCCTGGCTGGCGCACCCACCGCTACCGCACGCTGGGTGAGCAGCCCATGCCATGCCTGCTGGGGGCTGCCTGGGTGTGCCACCCATGCCCAGGGTCCGTGCGACGTGGCCCCCCTGGCTCGCTCGCTGGGCACTAAGTCGAGGGACAGGGACGAGGGGTCTGGCTCTTGATGGGCACCTGTGGCTTCGCTGGCGCGCCCACCGCTGCCGCAGGCTGGGCACTTGGCCCAGGCCGTGCCTGCTGGGGGCTGCCGGGGGATGCCTCCCGTGCCCAGGGTCCATGTGATGTGGCTCCCCTGGCTCGCTCGCTGAGCGCCTAGTAGAGGAAAAGGGACAAGCGGGCTGGCTAGCGATGGGCGCATGAGGCCTGGCTGGCGCTCCCTCCTCCACCGCACGCTGGGCACTCGTCCCATCCCGTTCTTGCTGGGGGCTGCCTGGGCATGCCTCCCGTGCACAGAGTCTGTGCGACCTGGCTTCCCTGGCTCTCTCGCAGGGCACTTAGTCGAGGGACAGGGACAAGCGGGATGGCTCGCGATGGGCGCCTGTGGCCGGGCTGGCGCTTCCTCCTCTACTGCACGCTGGGCACTTGGCCCATCCCGTGCTTGCTGGGGGCTGCCTGGGATGCCTCCCATGCCCAGGGTCTGTGTGACACGGCCCCTCTGGCTCGCTCACTGGGCACTACATCGAGGGACAGGGACGAGGGGGCTGGCTCGCGATGGGCGCCCGCGGCCTGGCTTGCACTCCCACCGCTGCTGCACGCTGGGTGAGCAGCCCATGCCGTTCCTGCTGGGGGCTGCCTGTGCCAAGGGTCCATGCCACGCGGCCCCCCAGGCTCACTCGCTGGGCACTTAGTCAAGGGACAGGGATGTGGCGGCTGGCTCGTGCTGGGCGCCCGCGGCCTGGCTGGCGTGCCCACCACTGCTGCACGCTGGGCGAGCTGCCCATGCTGTGCCTGCTGGTGGCTGCCTGGGCATACCACCCGTGCCTAGGATCCAGACAACGTGGCCCCCCTGGCTTGCTCGCTGGGCAGTACGTCGAGCGACAGGGACTTGGGGGCTGGCTCGCGATGGGCGCCCGCTGCCTGGCTGGTGAGTGCAACGCTGCCGCATGCTGGGCAAGCGGCCCATGCCGTGCCTGCTGTGAGCTGCCTGGGCATGCCACCCATGCCCAGGGTCCGTGCGACGCGGCCCCCTGGCTCGCTCGCTGGGCACTTAGTCGAGGGACAGGGACGTGGGAGCTGGCTCGAGATGGGCGCCCGTGGTCTGGCTGGCGCGCCCACCGCTGCCGCACGCTGGGCGAGTAGCCCATGCCGTACCTGCTGGGGGCTGCCTGGGAGTGCCACCTGTGCCCAGAGTCGATGCAACGCGGCCCCCCTGGCTCGCTCACTGGGCACTTAGTCGAGGGACAGGGACGTGGGGGATGGTTCGCACTAGGCGCCCGCGGCCTGGCTTGCGCGCCCACCGCGGCAGCACGCTGGGCGAGCAGCCCATGCCATGCTTGTTGGGGGCTGCCTGGGTGTGGCACCCGTTCCCAGGGTCCGTGCGATGCGGTCCCCCAGGCTCGCTCGCTGGGCACTACGTCGAGGGACAGGGATGTGGGGGCTGGCTCGCGATGGGCGCTCGCGGCCTGGCTGGCGCGCCCACTGCTGCCGCACGCTGTGCGAGCAGCCCTTGTCGTGCCTGCTGGGTGATTCCTGGGCATCCCACTCATGCCCAGGGTCCATGCGATGCAGCCCCCCTGGCTCACTCGCTGGGCACTTCTTCGAGGGACAGGGACGTGGGGGCTGGCTCGTGATGGGTGCCCGCAGCCTGGCTGGCGCTCCCACCGCTGCCGCACACTGGGCGAGCAGCCCATGCCGTGCCTGCTGGGGGCTGCCTGGGCATGCCACCTGTGCCCAGGGTCCCTGCAACACTGCCCACCTGGCTCGATCGCTGAGTACTTAGTCGATGGACAGGGACGTGGGGGCTGGCTCGTGATTGTCACCCGCGGTCTGGCTGGCGCGCCCACCGCTGCCGCAGGCTGGGTGAGCAGCCCATGCCGTGCCTGCTGGGGGCTGCCTGGGAGTGCCACCTGTGCCCAGAGTCCATGCGACGCAGCCCCCCTGGCTCGCTCGCTGGGCACTTAGTCGAGGGACAGGGACGTGGGGGATGGCTCGCACTAGGCGCCCGCGGCCTGGCTTGCGCGCCCACCGCTGCAGCACGCTGGCCGAGCATCCTATGCCATGCCTGCTGGGGGCTGCCTGGGTGTGGCACCCATTCCCAGGGTCCGTGCGATGCGGTCCCCCAGGCTCGCTCGCTGGGCACTACGTCGAGGGACAGGGACGTGGGGGCTGGCTCGCGATGGGCGCCCACGGCCTGGCTGGCGCGCCCACCGCTGCCGCACACTGGGCACTTTGCCAATTCCATGACTGCTGGGGGCTGCATGGGCATGCCTCCCGTGCCCAGGGTCCATGCGAGATGGCTCCCCTGGCTTGCTCGCTGGGCACTAAGCCGAGGGACAGCGACGAGGGGTCTGGCTCATGATGGGCGCCTGTTGCCTCGCTGGCTCGCCCACCGCTGCTGCACGCTGGGCACTTGGCCCATCCCGTGCTCTCTGGGGGTTTCCTGGGCATGCCTCCTGTGACTAGGGTCTGTGCAACGCGGCTCTCCTGGCTCGCTCGCTGGGCACTTAGTCGAGGGACACGGACGAGGGGGCTGGCTGGCGATGGGCGCCTGTGGCCTGGCTGGCGCGCCCACCGCTGCCACACTCTGGCCACTTGACCCTTGCCGTGCCAGCTGGGGACTGCCTGGGCATGCCTCTGTGGTCAGGGACCATGCAACTCGGCTCCCCTGGCTCGCTTGCAGGACACTTAGTCGAGGGACAGGGACGAGGGGGCTGGCTCGCAATAGGCGCCTGTGGCCTGGCTGGCACGCCCACTGCTGCGGCACGCTGGGCACTTGGCCCATGCCATGCCTGCTGGGGGCTTCCTGGGCATGCCTCCCGTGGCAAGGGTCTGTGCGACGCGGCTCCCCTGGCTCGCTTGCTGGGCACTACGTCGAGGGATAGGGACGTGGGGGCTGGCTCGCGATGGGTGCCCGCGGCCTGGGTGGCGCGCCCACCGCTGCCGCACGCTGGGCGAGCAGCCCATGCCGTGCCTGCTGGGTGCTTCCTGGGTGTCCCACTCATGCCCAGGGTCCGTGCGACACGGGCCCCCTGGCTTACTCGCTGGGCACTTCTTCGAGGGACAGGGACGTGGGGGCTAGCTCATGATGGGCGCCCGCGGCCTGGCTGGCGCGCCCACCGCTGCCGCACGCTGGGTGAGCAGCACATGCCGTGCCTGCTGGGGGCTTCCTGGGCATGCTTCCCATGCCCAGGGCCTGTGCGACGCAGCTCCTCTGGCTCGCTTGCTGGGCACATAGTTGAGGAGAAGGGACGAGGGGGCTGGCTCGCGATGGGCGCCTGTGGCCTGGTTGGCGCCCACCGCTGCCGCACACTGGGCGAGCAGCCCATGCCATGCCTGCTGGGTGCTGCCTGGGCGTCCCACCCATTCCCAGGGTCCATGCAACGCGGTCCCCCTGGCTCGTTCGCTGGGCACTTCTTCGAGGGACAGGGACGTGGGGGCTAGCTCGTGATGGGCGCCCGCGGCCTGGCTGGCGCGCCCACCGCTGCCACACGCTGGGCACTTGGCCCATTCCATGCCTGCTGGGGGCTGCCACGGCATGCCTCCGTTTCCCATGATCCGTGCGACGTGGCTCCCCTGGCTCGCACGCTGGGCACTTTGTGGAGGGGCTGGGACGAGGGGGCTGGCTCGCGATGGGTGACTGTGGCTTGGCTGGCGCCCACCGCTGCTGCACGCTGGGCACTTGGCCCATGCCATGCCTGCTGGGGGCTTCCTGGGCATCCCTCCCGTGCCCAGGGTCTGTGCGACCTGGCTCCCCTGGCTCGCTCGCTGGGAACTTAGTCGAGGGCCAGGGACGAGCGGGCTGGCTCGCGATGGGCGCCTGTGGCCTGGCTGGAGCTCCCTCCTCTACCGAACGCGGGGCACTTGGCCCATCCCATGCTCTCTGGTGGCTTCCTGGGCATGCCACCCGTGCCCAGGGTCTGTGCAACGTGGCTCTCCTGGCTCGGTCGCTGGGCACTTAGTCGAGGGACACGGACGAGGGGGCTGGCTGGCGATGGGCGCCTGTGGCCTTGCTGGCGCGCCCACCGCTGCTGCACCCTGGGCACTTGGCCCATGCCGTGCCAGCTGGGGACTGCCTGACATGCATCCTGTGGTCAGGGACCATGCGACACGGCTCCCTTGGCTCGCTCGCAGGGCACTTAGTCGAGGGACAGGGACGAGGGGGCTGGCTAGCGATGGGCGCCTGTGGCCTGGCTGGCGCGCCCACCGCTGCCGCACGCTGGGCCCTTGGCCCATTCCATGCCTGCTGGGGGCTGCCTGGGCATGCCTCCCATGCCCAGGGTCCATGCGACGTGGCTCCCCTGGCTCGCTCGCTGGGCACTAAGTCGAGGGACAGTGACAACGGGTCTGGCTCATGATGGGCGCCTGTGGCCTCGCTGGCTCGCCAACCGCTGCTGCACACAGGGCAGTTGGCCCATCCCATGCTCTCTGGGGGCTTCCTGGGCATTGCTTCCCATGCCTAGGGTCTGTGCAACGTGGCTCTCCTGGCTCGCTCGCTGGGCACTGAGTCGAGGGACACGGATGAGGGGGCTGGCTAGCGATGGGCGCCTGTGGCCTGGCTGGCGCGCCCCCCACTGCCGCACTCGGGGCACTTGGGCCATGCTTTACCAGCTGGGGACTGCCTGGACATGCCTCCTGTGGTCAAGGACCATGCGACGCGGCTCCCCTGGCTTGCTCGCAGGGCACTTAGTCGAGGGACAGGGATCAGGGGGCTGGCTCGCGATGGGCGCCTGTGGCCTGGCTGGCACGCCCACTGCTGCAGCACGCTGGGCACTTGGCCCATGCCATGCCTGCTGGGGGCTTCCTGGGCATGCCTCCCATGGAAAGGGTCTGTGCAATGCGGCTCCCCTGGCTCGCTCGCTGGGCACTTAGTCGAGGGACAGGGACGAGGGCGCTGGCTCGCGATTGGTACCTGTGGCCTGGCTGGCGCTCACTCCTCTGCCGCACGTTGGGCACTTGGCCCAAGCCGTGCTTGCTGGGGGCTGCCTGGGCATGCCTCCCATGCCCAGAGTCCATGCGAAATGGCTCCCCTGGCTCGCTCGCTGGGCACTTAGTCGAGGGACAGGCACGAGGGGGCTGGCTTGCGATGAGCGCCTGTGGCCTGGCTGGCACGCCCACTGCTGCGGCACGCTGGGCACTTGGCCCATGCCATGTCTGCTGGGGGCTTCCTGGGCATGCATCCAGTGGCAATGGTCTGTGCGACGCGGCTCCCCTGGCTCGCTCGCTGGGCACTTAGTCGAGGGACAGGGACGAGGGGGCTGGCTCGCCATTGGCGCCTGTGGCCTGGCTGGCGCTCCCTCCTCTGCCGCACGCAGGGCACTTGGCCCATGCCATGCTTGCTGGGGGCTGCCTGGGCATGCCTCTCATGCCAAGGGTCCATGCGACATTGCTCCCCTGGCTAGCTCGCTGGGCACTTAGTCGAGGGACAGGGACGAGGGGGCTGGCTCGCGATGGGCGCCTGTGGCCTGGCTGGCGCGCCCACCACTGCCGCACACTGGGCACCTGGCCCATGCCGTGCCAGCTGGGGACTTCCTGGGCATGCCTTTCGTGCTCAGGGACCATGCGACGCGGCTCTCCTGGCTCACTCACTGGGCACTTAGTCGAGGGACAGGGACGTGGGGGCTGGCTCGCGATGGGCGCCTGTGGCCTTGCTGGCGCGCCCACCGCTGCCGCACGCTGGGAACTTGGCCCATTCCATGCCTGCTGGGGGCTGCCTGGGCATGCCTCCCGTACCCAGGGTCCATGCGACGTGGCTCCCCTGGCTCGCTCGCTGGGCACTAAGTCGAGGGACAGCGACGAGGGGTCTGGCTCATGATGGGTGCCTGGGTCCTCGCTGGCTCGCCCACCGCTGCTGCACGCTGGGCACTTGGCCCATCCCGTGCTCTCTGGGGGCTTCCTGGGCATGTCTCCTGTGCCTAGGGTCTCTGCAACGCGGCTCTCCTGGCTCGCTTGCTGGGCACTTAGTCGAGGGACACAGATGAGGGGTCTGGCTGGCGATGGGGGCCTGTGGCTTGGCTGGTGCGCCCACCGCTGCCCCACTCTGGGCACTTGGCCTATGCCATGCCAGCTGGGGACTGCCTGGGCATGCCTCCTGTGGTCAGGGACCTTGCAACGCGGCTCCCCTGGCTCGCTCGCAGGGCACTTAGTCGAGGGACGGGGATGAGGGGGCCGGTTCGCGATAGGTGCCTGTGGCCTAGCTGGCACGCCCACTGCTGCGGCACGCTGGGCACTTGGCCCATGCCATGCCTGCTGGGGGCTTCCTGGGCATGCCTGCCGTGGCAAGGGTCTGTGCGACGCGGCTCCCCTGGCTCGCTCGCTGGGCACTTAGTCGAGGGACAGGGACGAGGGGGCTGGCTCGCGATTGGCGCCTGTCGCCTGGCTGGCGCTCCCTCCTCTGCCTCACGCTGGGCAGTTGGCCCATGCCGTGCTTGCTGGGGGCTTCCTGGGCATGCCTCCCATGCCCAGAGTCCATGCGACATGGCTCCCCTGGCTCGCTCGCTGGGCACTTAGTCGAGGGACAGGGTCGAGGGGGCTGGCTCGCGATGGGCGCCTGTGGCCTGGCTGGCGCGCCCACCGCTGCCGCACGCTGGGCACTTGGCCCATGCCATGCCTGCTGGGGACTGCCTGGGCTTTCCTTCCGTGCCCAGGGACCATGCTACGCAGCTCCCCTGGCTCACTCGCTGGGCACTTAGTCGAGGGACAGGGACGAGAGGGCTGGCTCGCGATGGGCGCCTGTGGCCTGGCTGGCGCGACCACCACTGCTGCACGCTGGGCACTTGGCCCATTCCATGCCTGCTGGGGGCTGCCTGGGTATGCCTCCCGTGCCCAGGGTCCATGCGACGTGGCTCCCCTGGCTCGCTCACTGGGCACTAAGTCGATGGACAGGGACGAGGGGTATGGCTCATGATGGGTGCCTGTGGCCTCGCTGGCTTGCCCACCGCTGCTGCACGCTGGGCACTTGGCCCATGCCATGCCTGCTGGGATCTCCTGGGGAATGCCTCCCGTTCCCAGGGTCCGTGCGACGCGGCTTCCCTGGCTCGCTCGCTGGGGACTTAGTCGAGGGACAGCGACGAGGGGGCTGGCTCGCGATGGGCGCCTGTGGCCTGGCTGGTGCGCCCACCGCTGTCGCACGCGGGGAACATTGCCCATTCCATGCCTGCTGGGGGCTGCCTGGGCATGCCTCGCATTCCCAGGGTCTGAGCGACGCGGCTCCCCTGGCTCGCTCGCTTGGCACTTAGTCGAGGGGCAGGGACGAGGGGGCTTGTTCCCGATGGGCACCTGTGGCCTGGCTGGCGCGCCCTCCTCTGCCATACGCTGGGCACCAGGCCCATGCCATGCCTGCTGGGGGCTGCCTGGGCATGCCTCCCATACCCAGAGTCCATGCAACGCAGCTCCCCTGTCTCGCTCACTGGGCACTAAGTCGAGGGACAGGGACGAGGGGGCTGGCTCGTGATGGGCGCCCGTGGCCTCGCTGGCGCGCCCACCTTTGCCGCACTCTGGGCACTTGGCCCATGCCGTGCCTGCTGGGGTTGCCTGGGCATGCCTCCCATGCCCAGGGTCTGTGCGATGCGGCTCCCCTGGCTCGTTCGCTGGGCACTTAATCGAGGGACAGTGAGGAGGGGGCTTGCTCGCGATGGGCGCCTGTGGCCTGGCTGGCGCGCCCACCTCTGGCGTACGCTGTGCACTTGGCCCATGCAGTGCCTGCTGGGGGCTTCCTGGGCATGCCTTCCGTTCCCAGGCTCCATGCGACACGGCTCCCCTGGCTCGCTCGCTGTGCACTAAGTCGAGGGACAGGGACGAGGGGGCTGGCTCGCGATGGGCGCCCGTGGCCTGGCTGGCGCACCCACCGCTGCCGCACGCTGGGCACCTGGCCCATGCCGTACCTACTGCAGGCTGCTTGGGCATGCCTCCCGTGCCTAGGGTCTGTGCAACGCGGCTCCCCTGGCTCACTCGCTGGGCACTTAGTCATGGGACAGGGACGAGGGGGCTGGCTCGCGATGGGCGCCTGTGGCCTGGCTGGCATGCCCACTGCTGCTACACGCTGGGCACTTGGCCCATGCCATGCCAGCTAAGGGCTGCCTGGGCATGCCTCCCATGCCAAGGGTCCATGCAACGCGGCTCCCCTGGCTTGCTCGCTGGGCACTTAGTCGAGGGACAGGGACGAGGGGGCTGGCTCGCGATGGGCGCTTGTGGCCTGGCTGGCACCCCCACCGCTGCCGCACGCTGGGCACTTGGCCCAAGCCATGTCTGCTGGGGGCTGCCTGGGCATGCTTCCCGTGCCCA
>JAJFZO010000655.1:225000-237500 GCA_021397835.1 Moringa oleifera
GCGGCCCCCCAGGCGCTTTCGCTGGGCACTTAGTCGAGGGACAGGGACGTGGGGGCTGGCTCGAACTGGGCTCCCGCGGCCTGTCTGGCGCGCCCACCGCTGCTGCACGCTGGGTGAGCAGCCCATGCCGAGCCTGCTGGCGGCTGCCTGGGCGTGGTACCGGTGCCAAGGGTCCATGCGACGCGGCCCCCCAGGCTTGCTAGCTGGGCACTTAGTCGTGGGACAGGGACGTGGGGGCGGGCTCGCGCTGGGCGCCCGCGGCTTGACTGGCGCGTCCACCGCTGCCGCACGCTGGGTGAGTAGCCCATGCCGTGCCTGCTGGTGGCTGCCTGGGCGTGCCATCCATGCCTAGGGTCCATGCGACGCAGCCCCCCTTGCTCGCTCCCTGGGCACTATGTCGAGGGACAGGGACGTGGGGGCTGGCTCCCGATGGGCTCCGGCGGCCTGGCTGGCGCGCACACCGCTACTGCATGCTTGGTGAGCAGCCCATGCCGTGCCTGCTGAGGGTGGCCTGGGCGTGCCACTCGTGCCCACGATCCGTGCGACGCAGCCCCCCTGGCTCAGTCGCTGGGCACTTAGTCAAGGGACAGGGATGTGGGGGCTGGCCCGTGGCCTGGCTGGCGCACCCACCGCTGCCGCACGCTGGGTGAGCAGCCCATGCCATGCCTGCTGGGGGCTGCCTGGGTGTGCCACCCATACCCAGGGTCCGTGCGACGTGGCCCCCCTGGCTCGCTCGCTGGGCACTAAGTCGAGGGACAGGGATGAGGGGTCTGGCTCTTGATGGGCACCTGTGGCTTCGCTGGCGCGCCCACCGCTGCTGCAGGCTGGGCACTTGGCCCAGGCTGTGCCTGCTGGGGGCTGCCGGGGCATGCCTCCCATGCCCAGGGTCCATGTGATGTGGCTCCCCTGGCTCGCTCGCTGAGCGCCTAGTAGAGGAAAAGGGACAAGCGGGCTGGCTAGCGATGGGCGCATGAGGCCTGGCTGGCGCTCCCTCCTCCACCGCACGCTGGGCACTCGTCCCATCCCGTTCTTGCTGGGGGCTGCCTGGGCATGCCTCCCGTGCCCAGAGTCTGTGCGACCTGGCTTCCCTGGCTCTCTCGCAGGGCACTTAGTCGAGGGACAGGGACAAGCGGGATGGCTCGCGATGGGCGCCTGTGGCCGGGCTGGCGCTTCCTCCTCTACTGCACGCTGGGCACTTGGCCCATCCCGTGCTTGCTGGGGGCTGCCTGGGATGCCTCCCATGCCCAGGGTCTGTGTGACACGGCCCCTCTGGCTCGCTCGCTGGGCACTACATCGAGGGACAGGGACGAGGGGGCTGGCTCGCGATGGGCGCCCGCGGCCTGGCTTGCACGCCCACCGCTGCTGCACGCTGGGTGAGCAGCCCATGCCGTTCCTGCTGGGGGCTGCCTGTGCCAAGGGTCCATGCGACGCGGCCCTCCAGGCTCACTCGCTGGGCACTTAGTCAAGGGACAGGGATGTGGCTGCTGGCTCGTGCTGGGCGCCCGCGGCCTGGCTGGCGTGCCCACCACTGCTGCACGCTGGGCGAGCCGCCCATGCTGTGCCTGCTGGTGGCTGCCTGGGCATAGCACCCGTGCCTAGGATCCAGACAACGTGGCCCCCCTGGCTCGCTCGCTGGGCAGTACGTCGAGCGACAGGGACTTGGGGGCTGGCTCGCGATGGGCGCCCGCTGCCTCGCTGGTGAGTGCAACGCTGCCGCATGCTGGGCAAGCGGCCCATGCCGTGCCTGCTGTGGGCTGCCTGGGCATGCCACCCATGCCCAGGGTCCGTGCGACGCGGCCCCCTGGCTCGCTCGCTGGGCACTTAGTCGAGGGACAGGGACGTGGGAGCTGGCTCGAGATGGGCGCCCGTGGTCTGGCTGGCGCGCCCACCGCTGCCGCACGCTGGGCGAGTAGCCCATGCCGTACCTGCTGGGGGCTGCCTGGGAGTGCCACCTGTGCCCAGAGTCCATGCGATGCGGCAACCCTGGCTCGCTCACTGGGCACTTAGTCGAGGGACAGGGACGTGGGGGATGGTTCGCACTAGGCGCCCGCGGCCTGGCTTGCGCGCCCACCGCGGCAGCACGCTGGGCGAGCAGCCCATGCCATGCCTGTTGGGGGCTGCCTGGGTGTAGTACCCATTCCCAGGGTCCGTGCGATGCGGTCCCCCAGGCTCGCTCGCTGGGCACTACATCGAGGGACAGGAACGTGGGGGCTGGCTCGCGATGGGCGCCTGCGGCCTGGCTGGCGTACCCACTGCTGCCGCACGCTGTGCGAGCAGCCCTTGTCGTGCCTGCTGGGTGCTTCCTGGGCGTCCCTCTCATGTCCAGGGTCCATGCGATGCAGCCCCCCTGGCTCACTCGCTGGGCACTTCTTCGAGGGACAGGGACGTGGGGGCTGGCTCGTGATGGGTGCCCGCAGCCTGGCTGGCGCGCCCGCCGCTGCCGCACACTGGGCGAGCAGCCCATGCCGTGCCTGCTGGGGGCTGCCTGGGCATGCCACCTGTTCCCAGGGTCCCTGCAACACTGCCCACCTGGCTCCATCGCTGGGCACTTAGTCGAGGGACAGGGATGTGGGGGCTGGCTCGCACTGGGCTCCCGCGGCCTGTCTGGCGCGCCCACCGCTGCTGCACGCTGGGTGAGCAGCCCATGCCGAGCCTGCTGGCGGCTTCCTGGGCATGGTACCGGTGCCAAGGGTCCATGCGACGTGGCCCCCCAGGCTTGCTAGCTGGGCACTTAGTCGTGGGACAGGGACGTGGGGGCGGGCTCGCGCTGGGCGCCCGCGGCCTGACTGGCGCGTCCACCGCTGCCGCACGCTGGGTGAGTAGCCCATGCCGTGCCTGCTGGTGGCTGCCTGGGCGTGCCATCCATGCCTAGGGTCCATGCGACGCAGCCCCCCTTGCTCGCTCCCTGGGCACTATGTCAAGGGACAGGGACGTGGGGGCTGGCTCCCGATGGGCTCCGGCGGCCTGGCTGGCGCGCACACCGCTACTGCATGCTTGGTGAGCAGCCCATGCCGTGCCTGCTGAGGGTGGCCTGGGCGTGCCACTCGTGTCCACGATCCGTGCGACGCGGCCCCCCTGGCTCAGTCGCTGGGCACTTAGTCAAGGGACAGGGACGTGGGGGCTGGCCCGTGATGGGCGCCCGTGGCCTGGCTGGTGCACCCACCGCTGCCGCACGCTGGGTGAGCAGCCCATGCCATGCCTGCTGGGGGCTGCCTGGGTGTGCCACCCATGCCCAGGGTCCGTGCGATGTGGCCCCCCTGGCTCGCTCGCTGGGCACTAAGTCGAGGGACAGGGATGAGGGGTCTGGCTCTTGATGGGCACCTGTGGCTTCGCTGGCGCGCCCACCGCTGCCGCAGGCTGGGCACTTGGCCCAGGCCGTGCCTGCTGGGGGCTGCCGGGGCATGCCTCCCATGCCCAGGGTCCATGTGATGTGGCTCCCCTGGCTCGCTCGCTGAGCGCCTAGTTGAGGAAAAGGGACAAGCGGGCTGGCTAGCGATGGGCGCATGAGGCCTGGCTGGCGCTCCCTCCTCCACCGCACGCTGGGCACTCGTCCCATCCCGTTCTTGCTGGGGGCTGCCTGGGCATGCCTCCCGTGCACAGAGTCTGTGCGACCTGGCTTCCCTGGCTCTCTCGCAGGGCACTTAGTCGAGGGACAGGGACAAGCGGGATGGCTCGCGATGGGCGCCTGTGGCCGGGCTGGCGCTTCCTCCTCTACTGCACGCTGGGCACTTGGCCCATCCCGTGCTTGCTGGGGGCTGCCTGGGATGCCTCCCGTGCCCAGGGTCTGTGTGACACGGCCCCTCTGGCTCGCTCGCTGGGCACTACATCGAGGGACAGGGACGAGGGGGCTGGCTCGCGATGGGCGCCCGCGGCCTGGCTTGCACGCCCACCGCTGCTGCACGCTGGGTGAGCAGCCCATGCCGTTCCTGCTGGGGGCTGCCTGTGCCAAGGGTCCATGCCACGCGGCCCCCCAGGCTCACTCGCTGGGCACTTAGTCAAGGGACAGGGATGTGGCGGCTGGCTCGTGCTGGGCGCCCGCGGCCTGGCTGGCGTGCCCACCACTGCTGCACGCTGGGCGAGCCGCCCATGCTGTGCCTGCTGGTGGCTGCCTGGGCATACCACCCGTGCCTAGGATCCAGACAACGTGGCCCCCCTGGCTCGCTCGCTGGGCAGTACGTTGAGCGACAGGGACTTGGGGGCTGGCTCGCGATGGGCGCCCGCTGCCTGGCTGGTGAGTGCAACGCTGCCGCATGCTGGGCAAGCGGCCCATGCCGTGCCTGCTGTGGGCTGCCTGGGCATGCCACCCATGCCTAGGGTCCGTGCGACGCGGCCCCCTGGCTCGCTCGCTGGGCACTTAGTCGAGGGACAGGGACGTGGGAGCTGGCTCGAGATGGGCGCCCGTGGTCTGGCTGGCGCGCCCACCGCTGCCGCACGCTGGGCGAGTAGCCCATGCCGTACCTGCTGGGGGCTGCCTGGGAGTGCCACCTGTGCCCAGAGTCCATGCGATGCGGCAACCCTGGCTCGCTCACTGGGCACTTAGTCGAGGGACAGGGACGTGGGGGATGGTTCGCACTAGGCGCCCGCGGCCTGGCTTGCGCGCCCACCGCGGCAGCACGCTGGGTGAGCAGCCCATGCCATGCCTGTTCGGGGCTGCCTGGGTGTAGTACCCATTCCCAGGGTCCGTGCGATGCGGTCCCCCAGGCTCGCTCGCTGGGCACTACATCGAGGGACAGGAACGTGGGGGCTGGCTCGCGATGGGCGCCTGCGGCCTGGCTGGCGTGCCCACTGCTGCCGCACGCTGTGCGAGCAGCCCTTGTCGTGCCTGCTGGGTGCTTCCTGGGCGTCCCACTCATGCCCAGGGTCCATGCGATGCAGCCCCCCTGGCTCACTCGCTGGGCACTTCTTCGAGGGACAGGGACGTGGGGGCTGGCTCGTGATGGGTGCCCGCAGCCTGGCTGGCGCGCCCGCCGCTGCCGCACACTGGGCGAGCAGCCCATGCCGTGCCTGCTGCGGGCTGCCTGGGCATGCCACCTGTTCCCAGGGTCCCTGCAACACTGCCCACCTGGCTCCATCGCTGGGTACTTGGTCGATGGACAGGGACGTGGGGGCTGGCTCGCGCTGGGCGCCCGCGGCCTGGCTGGCGCGCCCACCGCTGCCGCATGCTGGGCGAGCAGCCCATGCCGTGCCTTCTGGGGGCTGCCTGGGTGTGCCACCCGTGCCCAGGGTCCATGCGACACAGCTCCCTGGCTCGCTCGCTGGGCACTTAGTCAAGGGACAGGGACGTGGGGGCTGGGTCGTGATGGTCACCCGCGGTCTGGCTGGCGCGCCCACCGCTGCCGCAGGCTGGGTGAGCAGCCCATGCCGTGCCTGCTGGGGGCTGCCTGGGAGTGCCACCTGTGCCCAGAGTCCATGCGACGCGGCCCCCCTGGCTCGCTCGCTGGGCACTTAGTCGAGGGACAGGGACGTGGGGGATGGCTCGCACTAGGCGCCCGCGGCCTGGCTTGCGCACCCACCGCTGCAGCACACTGGGCGAGCATCCCATGCCATGCCTGCTGGGGGCTTCCTGGGTGTGGCACCCATTCACAGGGTCCGTGCGATGCGGTCCCCCAGGCTCGCTCGCTGGGCACTACGTCGAGGGACAGGGACGTGGGGGCTGGCTCGCGATGGGCGCCCGCGGCCTGGCTGGTGCGCCCACCGCTGCCGCACACTGGGCACTTGACCCATTCCCTGCCTGCTGGGGGCTGCATGGGCATGCCTCCCGTGCCCAGGGTCCATGCGACATGGCTCCCCTGGCTTGCTCGCTGGGCACTAAGCCGAGGGACAGCGACGAGGGGTCTGGCTCATGATGGGCGCCTGTTGCCTCGCTGGCTCGCCCACCGCTGCTGCACGCTGGGCACTTGGCCCATCCCGTGCTCTCTGGGGGCTTCCTGGGCATGCCTCCTGTGACTAGGGTCTGTGCAACGCAGCTCTCCTGGCTCCCTTGCTGGGCACTTAGTCGAGGGACACGGACGAGGGGGCTGGCTGGCGATGGGCGCCTTTGGCCGGGCTGGCGCGCCCACCGCTGCCACACTCTGGCCACTTGACCCATGCTGTGCCAGCTGGGGACTGCCTGGGCATGCCTCTGTGGTCAGGGACCATGCAACGCGGCTCTCCTGGCTCGCTCGCAGGACACTTAGTCGAGGGACAGGGACGAGGGGGCTGGCTCGCAATAGGCGCCTGTGGCCTGGCTGGCAAGCCCACTGCTGCGGCACGCTGGGCACTTGGCCCATGCCATGCCTGCTGGGGGCTTCCTGGGCATGCCTCCCGTGGCAAGGGTCTGTGCGACGCGGCTCCCCTGGCTCGCTTGCTGGGCACTACGTCGAGGGATAGGGACGTGGGGGCTGGCTCGCGATGGGTGCCCGCGGCCTGGGTGGCGCGCCCACCGCTGCCGCACGCTGGGCGAGCAGCCCATGCCGTGCCTGCTGGGTGCTTCCTGGGTGTCCCACTCATGCCCAGGGTCCGTGCGACACGGGCCCCCTGGCTTACTCGCTGGGCACTTCTTCGAGGGACAGGGACGTGGGGGCTAGCTCATGATGGGCGCCCGCGGCCTGGCTGGCGCGCCCACCGCTGCCGCACGCTGGGTGAGCAGCACATGCCGTGCCTGCTGGGGGCTTCCTGGGCATGCTTCCCATGCCCAGGGCCTGTGCGACGCAGCTCCTCTGGCTCGCTTGCTGGGCACATAGTTGAGGAGAAGGGACGAGGGGGCTGGCTCGCGATGGGCGCCTGTGGCCTGGTTGGCGCCCACCGCTGCCGCACACTGGGCGAGCAGCCCATGCCATGCCTGCTGGGTGCTGCCTGGGCGTCCCACCCATTCCCAGGGTCCATGCAACGCGGTCCCCCTGGCTCGTTCGCTGGGCACTTCTTCGAGGGACAGGGACGTGGGGGCTAGCTCGTGATGGGCGCCCGCGGCCTGGCTGGCGCGCCCACCGCTGCCACACGCTGGGCACTTGGCCCATTCCATGCCTGCTGGGGGCTGCCACGGCATGCCTCCGTTTCCCATGATCCGTGCGACGTGGCTCCCCTGGCTCGCACGCTGGGCACTTTGTGGAGGGGCTGGGACGAGGGGGCTGGCTCGCGATGGGTGACTGTGGCTTGGCTGGCGCCCACCGCTGCTGCACGCTGGGCACTTGGCCCATGCCATGCCTGCTGGGGGCTTCCTGGGCATCCCTCCCGTGCCCAGGGTCTGTGCGACCTGGCTCCCCTGGCTCGCTCGCTGGGAACTTAGTCGAGGGCCAGGGACGAGCGGGCTGGCTCGCGATGGGCGCCTGTGGCCTGGCTGGAGCTCCCTCCTCTACCGAACGCGGGGCACTTGGCCCATCCCATGCTCTCTGGTGGCTTCCTGGGCATGCCACCCGTGCCCAGGGTCTGTGCAACGTGGCTCTCCTGGCTCGGTCGCTGGGCACTTAGTCGAGGGACACGGACGAGGGGGCTGGCTGGCGATGGGCGCCTGTGGCCTTGCTGGCGCGCCCACCGCTGCTGCACCCTGGGCACTTGGCCCATGCCGTGCCAGCTGGGGACTGCCTGACATGCATCCTGTGGTCAGGGACCATGCGACACGGCTCCCTTGGCTCGCTCGCAGGGCACTTAGTCGAGGGACAGGGACGAGGGGGCTGGCTAGCGATGGGCGCCTGTGGCCTGGCTGGCGCGCCCACCGCTGCCGCACGCTGGGCACTTGGCCAATTTCATGCCTGCTGGGGGCTGCCTGGGCATGCCTCCCATGCCCAGGGTCCATGCGACGTGGCTCCCCTGGCTCGCTCGCTGGGCACTAAGTCGAGGGACAGTGACAACGGGTCTGGCTCATGATGGGCGCCTGTGGCCTCGCTGGCTCGCCCACCGCTGCTGCACACAGGGCAGTTGGCCCATCCCATGCTCTCTGGGGGCTTCCTGGGCATTGCTTCCCATGCCTAGGGTCTGTGTAATGTGGCTCTCCTGGCTCGCTCGTTGGGCACTGAGTCGAGGGACACGGATGAGGGGGCTGGCTGGCGATGGGCGCCTGTGGCCTGGCTGGCGCGCACACCGCTGCCGCACTCTGGGCACTTGGGCCATGCTTTGCCAGCTGGGGACTGCCTGGACATGCCTCCTGTGGTCAAGGACCATGCGACGCGGCTCCCCTGGCTTGCTCGCAGGGCACTTAGTCGAGGGACAGGGATGACGGGGCTGGCTCGCGATGGGCGCCTGTGGCCTGGCTGGCACGCCCACTGCTGCAGCACGCTGGGCACTTGGCCCATGCCATGCCTGCTGGGGGCTTCCTGGGCATGCCTCCCATGGAAAGGTTCTGTGCAACGCGGCTCCCCTGGCTCGCTCGCTGGGCACTTAGTTGAGGGACAGGGACGAGGGGGCTGGCTCGCGATTGGTACCTGTGGCCTGGCTGGCACTCCCTCCTCTGCCGCACGCTGGGCACTTGGCCCAAGCCGTGCTTGCTGGGGGCTGCCTGCGCATGCCTCCCATGCCCAGGGTCCATGCGAAATGGCTCCCCTGGCTCGCTCGCTGGGCACTTAGTCGAGGGACAGGGACGAGGGGGCTGGCTCGCGATTGGCGCCTGTGGCCTGGCTGGCGCTCCCTCCTCTGCCGCACGCTGGGCAGTTGGCCCATGCCGTGCTTGCTGGGCACTTAGTCGAGGGACGGGGTCAAGGGGGCTGGCTCGCGATGGGCGCCTGTGGCCTGGCTGGCGCGCCCACCGCTGCCGCACGCTGGGCACTTGGCCCATGCCGTGCCTGCTGGAGACTGCCTGGGCTTTCCTTCCGTGCCCAGGGACCATGCTACGCAGCTCCCCTGGCTCACTCGCTGGGCACTTGGTCGAGGGACAGGGACGAGAGGGCTGGCTCGCGATGGGCGCCTGTGGCCTGGCTGGCGCGACCACCACTGCTGCACGCTGGGCAGTTGGCCCATTCCATGCCTGCTGGGGGCTGCCTGGGTATGCCTCCCGTGCCCAGGGTCCATGCGACGTGGCTCCCCTGGCTCGCTCACTGGGCACTAAGTCGTTGGACAGGGACGAGGGGTATGGCTCATGATGGGTGCCTGTGGCCTCGCTGGCTCGCCCACCGCTGCTGCATGCTGGGCACTTAGCCCATGCCATGCCTGCTGGGATCTCCTGGGGAATGCATCCCGTTCCCAGGGTCCGTGCGACGCGGCTTCCCTGGCTCGCTCGCTGGGGACTTAGTCGAGGGACAGCGATGAGGGGGCTGGCTCGCGATGGGCGCCTGTGGCCTGGCTGGTGCGCCCACCGCTGTCGCACGCGGGGAACATTGCCCATTCCATGCCTGCTGGGGGCTGCCTGGGCATGCCTCGCATTCCCAGGGTCTGAGCGACGCGGCTCCCCTGGCTCGCTCGCTTGGCACTTAGTTGAGGGACAGGGACGAGGGGGCTGGTTCCCGATGGGCACCTGTGGCCTGGCTGGCGCGCTCTCCTCTGCCATACGCTGGGCACCTGGCCCATGCCATGCCTGCTGGGGGCTGCCTGGGCATGCCTCCCATACCCAGAGTCCATGCAATGCAGCTCCCCTGTCTCGCTCACTGGGCACTAAGTCGAGGGACAGGGACGAGGGGGCTGGCTCGTGATGGGCGCCCGTGGCCTCGCTGGCGTGCCCACCTTTGCCGCACTCTGGGCACTTGGCCCATGCCATGCCTGCTGGGGGTTGCCTGGGCATGCCTCCGATGCCCAGGGTCTGTGCGATGCGGCTCCCCTGGCTCGTTCGCTGGGCACTTAATCGAGGGACAGTGAGGAGGGGGCTTGCTCGCGATGGGCGCCTGTGGCCTGGCTGGCGCACCCACCTCTGGCATACGCTGTGCACTTGGCCCATGCAGTGCCTGCTGGGGGCTTCCTGGGCATGCCTTCCGTTCCCAGGCTCCGTGCGACACAGCTCCCCTGGCTCGCTCGCTGTGCACTAAGTCGAGGGACAGGGACGAGGGGGCTGGCTCGCGATGGGCGCCCGTGGTCTGGCTGGCGCACCCACCGCTGCCGCACGCTGGGCACCTGGCCCATGCCGTACCTACTGGGGGCTGCCTGGGCATGCCTCCCGTGCCCAGGGTCTGAGCAACGCGGCTCCCCTGGCTCATCGCTGGGCACTTAGTCGTGGGACAGGGACGAGGGGGCTGGCTCGCGATGGGCGCCTGTGGCCTGGCTGGCACGCCCACTGCTGCTACACGCTGGGCACTTGGCCCATGCCGTGCCAGCTAAGGGCTGCCTGGGCATGCCTCCCGTGCCAAGGGTCCATGCAACGCGGCTCCCCTGGCTTGCTCGCTGGGCACTTAGTCGAGGGACAGGGACGAGGGGCTTGTGGCCTGGCTGGCACCCCCACCGCTGCCGCACGCTGGGCACTTGGCCCAAGCCATGTCTGCTGGGGGCTGCCTGGGCATGCCTCCCGTGCCCAGGAACCATGCGACCTGTATCCTCTAGCTCGCTTGCTGGGAACTTAGTCGAGGGACCGGGACGAGCGGGCTGGCTCGCGATGGGCGCCTATGGCCTTGCTGGCGCTCCCTCCTCTACCGCACGCTGGGCACTTGGCCCATCCCATGCTTCCTGGAGGCGGCCTGGGTATGCCTCCCCTGCCCAGGGTCTGTGCGATGCGGCCTGGTTGGCTTGCTCGCGGGGCACTTGGCCCATACCGTGCCTGCTGGGGACTGCCTGGGCATGCCTCCCGTGCTCAGGAACCATGCAACACGGCTCCCCTGGCTTGCTCGCTGGGCACTTAGTCGAGGCACAGGGACGAGGGGGCTGGCTTGCGATGGGCACCTGTGGCCTGGCTGGCACCCCCACCGCTGCCGCACGCTGGGCACTTGGCCCAAGCCATGTCTGATGGGGGCTGCCTGGGCATGCCTCCCGTGCCCAGGGTCTGTGCGACCTGTATCCTCTGGCTCGCTCGCTGGGCACTTAGTCGAGGGACCGGGACGAGTGGGCTGGCTCGCGATGGGCGCCTATGGCCTTGCTGGCGCTCCCTCCTCTACCGCACGCTGGGCACTTGGCCCATCCCAAGCTTGCTGGAGGCGGCCTGGGTATGCCTCCCGTGCCCAGGGTCTGTGCGATGTGGCCTGGTTGGCTTGCTCGCTGGGCACTACGTCGAGGTACAGGGACGTGGGGGCTGGCTCGCGATGGGCGCCCGCGGCCTGGCTGGCTCGCCCACCGCTGCTGCACGCTGGGCGAGCAGCCCATGCCGTTCCTGCTGGGGGCTACCTAGGCGTGCCACCCGTGCCCAGGGTCGATGCGACGCGGCCCCGCTAAGTCGCTCGCTTGGCACTTAGTTGAGGGACAGGGACGTGGGGGCTGGCTCGTGACGGGCGCCCGCGGCCTGGCTGGCGCGCCCACCGCTGCCGCACGGTGGGCGAGCAGCCCATGCCGTGCCTGCTGGGGGCTGCCTGGTCGTGCCACTCGTGCCCAGAGTCCGCGCGACGCGGCCCCCCTGGCTCGCTCGCTGGGCACTTAGTCGAGGGACAGGGAAGTGGGGGCTGGCTCGTGATGGGCGCCCGCGGCCTAGCCGACGCGCCCACCGCTGCCGCACGCTGGGCGAGCAGCCCATGCCATGCCTGCTGGGGGCTGCCTGGCCATGCCACCCATGCCCAGGGTCTGTGCGATGCGGCCCCCCTGGCTCGCCCGCTGGGCACTTAGTCGAGGGACAGGGACGTGGGGGCTGGCTCGTGATGGGCGCCCGCGGCCTGGCTGACGCGCCCACCGCTCCCGCACGCTGGGTGAGCAGCCCATGCCGTGCCTGCTGGGGGCTGCATGGGCATGCCTCTCGTGCCCAGGGTCTCTGCGACGCGGCTCCCCTGGCTCGCACGCTGGGCACTTAGTCGAGGGGCAGGGACGAGGGGGCTGGCTCGCGATGGGTGCCCGCGGCTTGGCTGGCGCGGCCACCGCTGCCGCACGCTGGGCACTTGGCCCATGTCGTGCCTGCTGGGGGCTGCCAGGGCATGCCTCCCATGCCCAGGGTCTTTGCGATGCGGCTCCCCTGTCTCGCATGCTGGGCACTTAGTCGAGGGGGCTGGCTCATGATTGGCGCCAGTGGCTTGGCAGGAGCACCCACCGCTGCCGCACGCTGGGCACTTGGCCCATGCCATGCCTGCTGGGGGCTGGCTGGGCATGCCTCCCATGCCCAGGGTCTGTGCGATGCAGCCCCCCTGGCTCGCTCACTGTGCACTACGTCGAGGGACAGGGACGTGGGGGCTGGCTCGCCATGGGCGCCCGCGGCCTGGCTGGCGCGCCCACCGCTGCCGCACGCTAGGCGAGCAGCCCATGCCGTGCCTGCTGGGGGCTGCCTGGGCGTGCCACCCGTACTCAGGGTCTGTGCGACGCGGCACCCCTGGCTCGCACGCTGGGCAGTCAGTCGAGGGGCAGGGACGAGGTGGCTGGCTCGCGATGGGCGCTCGCGGCCTGGCTGGCACGCCCACCGCTGCCGCACGCTGGGCGAGCAGCCGATTCCATGCCTGCTGGGGGCTGCCTGGGCATGCCACACGTTCAATCATAATCCA
>JAJFZO010000655.1:245000-250000 GCA_021397835.1 Moringa oleifera
CCCACGGTCCATGCGACGCTGCACCCCTGGCTTGCAAGCTGGGCAGTCAGTCGAGGGGCAGGGAAGAGGGGGCTGGCTCGCGATGGGCGCCCGCGGCCTGGCTGGCGCGCCCATCGCTGCCTCACACTGGGTGAGCAACCCATGCCGTGCCTGCTGGGGGCTGCCTGGGCATGCGACCTGTGCCCTGGGTCCGTGCGACACAGCCCGCCTGGCTCACTCGCTGGGCACTTAGTCGAGGGACACGGAAGTGGGGGCTGGCGAGCGATGGGCGCCCGCGGCCTGGCTGGCGCGCCCACCGCTGGCTCACGCTGGGCGAGCAGCCCATGCTGTGCCTGCTGGGGGCTACCTGGGCATGCCACCTGTGCCCAGAGTCCGTGCGACGCAGCCCACCTGGCTCGCTCGCTGGGCACTTAGTCGAGGGACAGGGACGTGGGGGCTGGCTAGCGATGGGCGCCCGTGGCCTGGCTGGCGCGCCCACCACTGCCGCATGCTGGGTGGCAGCCCATGCCATGCCTGCTGGGGGCTGCTAGGCGAGCCACCCATTCCCAGGGTCCGTGCGATGCGGATACCCTGGCTCGCATGCTGGGCAGTCGGTCGAGGGGCAGGGGCGAGGGGGCTGGCTCGTGATGGGCGCCCATGGCCTGGCTGGCGCGCCCACCTCTACCACACGCCGGGCACTTGGCCCATGCTGTGCCTGCTGGGGGCTGCTGGGGCATGCCTCCCGTGGCCAGGGTCCGTGCGACGTGGCTACCCTGGCTCGCTCGCTGGGCACATAATCGAGGCACAGGGACCAGGGGGCTGGCTCGCGATGGGACCCCGTGGCCTGGCTAGTGCACCCACCGCTGCCATATGCTGGGCACTTGGCCCATGCTGTGCTTGCTGGGGGCTTCCTGGGAGTGCCACCCGTGCCCAGGGTCCATGCAACACGGCTCCCTTGGCTCGCTCGCTGGGCACTTAGTCGAGGGACAGGGACGTGGGCGCTGGCTCGCGATGGGCACCCGCGGCCGTTTTGGCGCGCCCACCGCTGCTGCACGCTGGGTGAGCAGCCCATGCCTTGCCTGCTGGGGGCTGCCTGCGCGTGCCAACCGTGCCCAGGGTCCATGCGATGCGGCCACCCTGGCTCGCTCGCTGGGCACTTAGTCGAGGGACAGGGACGAGGGGGCTGGCTCCAGATGGGCGCCTGTCGCCTGACTGGCGCGCCCTCCTCTGCCGCATGCTGGGCACTTTGCCTATGCCGTGCCTTTTGGAGGCTGCCTGGGCATGCCTTCCATGCCCAGAGTCTGTGCGACGCAGCTTTCCTGGCTCGCTCACTGGGCAGTAAGTCGAGGCACAGGGACGACGTGGATGGCTCGCGTTGGGCGCCCGTGGCCTTGCTGGCACGCCCACCTCTACCGCACGCTGGGCACTTGGCCCATGCCGTGCCTGCTGGGGGATGCTGGCGCATGCCTCTCGTGCCCAGGGTCCGTGCGACACAGCTCCCCTGGCTCGCTAGCTGGGCACTTAGTCGAGGGATAGGGACGAGGGGCCTGGCTCGCGATGGGCGCCTGTGGCCTGGCTGGCGCACCCACCGCTGCCCCATGCTGGGCACTTGGCCCATGCCATGCCTGCTGGGGGCTGCCTGCACATGCCACCCATTCCCAGGGTCTATGCGATGCTGCACCCCTGGCTTGCAAGCTGGGCAGTCAGTCAAGGGGCAGGGAAGAGGGGGCTGGCTCGCAATGGGCGCCCGCGGCCTGGCTGGCACGCCCATCACTGCCTCACGCTGGGCGAGCAACCCATGCTGTGCCTGCTAGGGGCTGCCTGGGCGTGCCACCTGTGCCCAGGGTCCATGCAACGCAGCCCCCCTGGCTCGCCCGCTGGGCACTTAGTCGAGGGACACAGATGTGGGGGCTGGCTAGCGATGGGCGCCCGTGGCATGGCTGGCGCGGCCAACGCTGCCGGACGCTGGGCGAGCAGCCCATGCCGTACCTGCTGGGGACTGCCTGGGCGTGCCACCTGTGCCAAGGGTCCATGCAACGCGGCACACCTGGCTCGCGCGCTGCGCGGTCAGTCCAGGGGCGGTGACGAGGGGGCTGGCTCGCGATGGGCGCCCGCGGCCTGGCTGGCGCACCCACCGCTGTCGCACACTGGGCGAGCAGCCCATGCCATGCCTGCTGGGGACTGCCTGGGCATGCCACCCAAGCCAAGGGTCCGTGCGACATGGCACACCTGGCTCGCACGCTGCGCAGTCTGTCGAGGGGCGGTGACGAGGGGGCTGGCTCGCGATGGGCGCCCGCGGCCTGGCTGGCGTGCCCACCGCTGCTGCACACTGGGCGAGCAGCCCATGCCGTGCGTGCTGGGGGCTGCCTGGGTGTGCAATATGTGCCAACGGTCTGTGCGACGCGGCCCCCCTGGCTCGCTCGCT
Organism: Moringa oleifera; assembly: GCA_021397835.1. NCBI lineage: Eukaryota > Viridiplantae > Streptophyta > Magnoliopsida > Brassicales > Moringaceae > Moringa > Moringa oleifera. The sequence continues at coordinate 247,405 of JAJFZO010000655.1, forward strand.
GAGCACTTAGTGGAGGGACAGGGATGGGGAGGCTGGCTCGCGATGGGCACCTGCGGCCTGGCTGGCACGCCCACCGCTGCTGCACGCTGGGCGAGCAGCCGATGCGGTGCCTGTTGGGGGCTGCCTGGGAGTGCCAACCGTGCCAAGGGTCCATGCGACCCAGCCCCCCTAGCTCGCTTGCTGGGCACTTAGTCGAGGGACAGGGACGAGGGGGCTGGCTCGCAATGGGCGTCTGTGGCCTGGCTGGCGCACCCTCCTCCGCCGCATACTGGGCACTTGGCCCATGCCGAGCTTGCTGGGGGCTGCCTGGGAATGCCTTCCATGCCCAGAGTCCATGCGACCCAGCCCCCCTGGCTCGCTCGCTGGGCACTTAGTCGAGTGACAGGGACGAGGTGGCTGGCTCGCGATGGGCGCCTGTGGCCTGGCTGGCGCGCCCTCCTCTGCTGCATGCTGGGCACTTGGCCCATGCCGTGCTTGCTGGGGGCTGCCTAGGCATGCCTCCCGTGCCTATAGTCCATGCGACATGGCTCTGCTGGCTCGCTCACTCGGCACTAAGTTGAGGGACAGGGACGAGGGGGCTGGCTCACGATGGGCGCCCGTGGCCTGGCTGGCGCCCCCACCTCTACCGTACGCTGGGCACTTAGCCCATGCCGTGCCTGCTGGGGGCTGCCGGGGCATGCCTCCCGTGCCCAGGGTCCTTGCGATGTGGCTCCCCTGGCTCGCTCGCTGGGCAATTAGTCGAGGGACAGGGACCAGGGGGCTGGCTCGCGATGGGAGCCTGTGGCCTGGCTGGTGCGCCCACCGCTGCCGCATGCTGGGCACTTGGCCCATGCCATGCCTGCTGGGGGCTGCCTTGGCATGCCTTCCGCGCCGGGGTCCGTGCAACATGGCTCCTCTGGCACGCTCGCTGTGCACTAAGTCGAGGGACAAGGGCGAGGGGGCTTGCTCGCGATGGGCGCCCGTGGCCTGGCTGGTGCGCCCACCGATGCAGCACGCTAGGCACTAGGCCCATGCTGTGCATACTGGGGCTGCCTGGGCATGCCTTCCGTGCCCAGGATCTATGTGACATGGGTCCCCTGGCTTGCTCACTGGGCACATGGTCGAGGGACAGGGTCGAGGACGCTGGCTCGCGATGGGCGCGCCCACTGCTGCCGCACACTGGGCACTTGGGCCATGCCATGCATACTGGTGGCTTCCTGGGCATGCCTCCCATACCCAGGGTCTGTGTAACGCAGCTTCCCTGGCTCGCTCACTGGGCACTTAGTCGAGGGACAGGCACATGGGGGCTGGTTCGCGATGGGCGCCCGCGGCCTGGCTGGCGCGCCCACCGCTGCCGCACACTGGGCGAGCAGCCCATGCCGTGCCTGCTGGGGACTTCCTGGGTGTGCCACCCGTGCCCAGGGTCCGTGCGACGCGGCATACCTGGCTCGCACGCTGCGCAGTCAGTCGAGGGGTGGTGATGAGGGGGCTGGCTCGCGATGGGCGCCCGCGGCCTGGCTGGCGCGCCCACCGCTGCCGCACGCTGGGCGAGCAGCCCATGCCGTGCCTGCTTGGGTCTGCCTGGGTGTGCCACACGTGCCGACGGTCTGTGTGACGCGGCCCCCCTGGCTCGCTCGCTGAGCACTTAGTCAAGGGACAGGGACGTGGAGGCTGGCTCGCGATGTGCACCGGCGGCCTGGCTGGCGCGCCCACCGCTGCTGCACGCTGGGCGAGCAGCCCATGCCATGCCTGCTGGGGACTGCCTGGGAGTGCCATCCGTGCCCAGGGTCCATGCGACCCAGCCCCCCTAGCTCGCTCGCTGGGCACTTAGTCGAGGGACAGGGACGAGGGGGCTGGCTCATGATGGGCGCCTGTGGCCAGGCTGGCGCGCCCTCCTCTGCCGCATGCTGGGCACTTGGCCCATGCCATGCTTGCTGGGGGCTGCCTTGGCATGCCTGCCGTGCCCATAGTCTCTGTGGCATGGCTCCCCTGGCTCGCTCGCCCGGCACTAAGTCGAGGGACAGGGACGAGGGGGCTGGCTCGCGATGGGCGCCGGTGGCCTGGCGGGCGCGCCCACCTCTACCGCACACTGGGCACTTAGCCCATGCCGTTCCTGCTGGGGGATGCCGGGGCATGCCTCCCATGCCAATGGCCCTTGTGACGTGGCTCCCCTGGCTCGCTCGCTGGGCACTTAGTCGAGGGACAGGGACCAGGGGACTGGCTCGCGATGGGAGCCCGTGGCATGGCTGGTGCGCCCACCGCTGCTGCATGCTGGGCACTTGGCCCATGCCATGCCAGCTGGGGGCTGCCTGGGCATGCCTTCCAGGCACAGCGTCCGTGTGACATGGCTCCTCTGGCTCGCTCGCTGTGCACTAAGTCGAGGGACAGGGACGAGGGGGCTGGCTCAAGATGGGCGCCCGTGGCCTGGCTGGTGCGCCCACCGCTGCGGCACGCTGGGCACTTGGCACATGCCGTGCATACTGTGGCTGCCTGGGAATGCCTTCGGTGCCCAGGATCTATGCGACGTGGGTCCCCTGGCTCACTCGATGGGCACTTAATCGAGGGACAGGTTCGAGGGGGCTTGCTCGTGATGGGTGCCCGTGGCCTGGATGGCGCG
>JAJFZO010000655.1:255000-280000 GCA_021397835.1 Moringa oleifera
GAGGCCTTGGCAGCAGGGGTGTCACAACGTGCCCAGTCTGGCCGTGTGGCTCGCTCGTTGCTAACGGCCGACGATCGTGTCGTCGATCGCGCTGCGCAACAAGTCCACTTCTAGGCAAGCCTGAGCGTCGAGATCCAACCTCGCGTCCGCTGCTTCGAGGGTCTGCGATGAAGCACTCCACATGCTTGAAATCCCCCCAACAATTTGGCCCTCACGTAGCATGCATCATCATTAGCTTCGCCGCCTACACCATGGAGCTTGTCTAGCCACATCCCAGCTCATTGTCCCACGATTATTCTCGCTTCGTTGCCCGCGTTTTTCCCACTGATGAGGCCTTTGCAGCAAGGGTGCCCAGGCTGGCCGTGTGGCTCACTCGTTGCTAACGGCCAACGATCGTGTCATCGATCGCGCTATGCAACGAGTCTGCCTAGGCAAGCCTGAGCATCGGGATCCAACCCCACGTCCACTGCCTCGAAGGCCTACGACGAAGGACTCCGCATGCTTGAAATTCCCCCCAACGATTTGGCACTCACGTAGAGCTTGTGTAGCCACATCCCAGCTCATTATCCCATGATTTTTCTTATTTTGTTGCCCATAATTTAGCGAATTTCGTTTCCCACATTTTCCCTACTCCGTTGGCTACTGATCGGCGTCCCACACTCTTCGGCCGATGTCGCCGGCCGCCTGCCTTGCCCGCGGTGGTGGCCGCCACAGCCACGCACCACCGGCTAGATGGGCAAGGCAGCAAGCTGCCCTGCCCATGCCATGCGCGCTTGGTTGCCCAAGCCCAGCGCCTGCCCACGTGGGATGGGCAGGGGGGGAGGCACGCATGGCCTGTTGGCACCCAGCAACCTAGGTGACCACCTCCCCCCTAAAGAGTCTTAAATGAAATTTCACTCCCGGCAGGAGGAAACATCAATATGTTTGAGCCGTCATAATGGGTCTAAAAAATTAATCACTTCGAATTTTGAGCTGAAATTTTGCACATAAATGGAGAATAATCATATCTACCACCAGAAAAATTTCAGAACTTTCTGGGCACTAAATTTTTTTAATGAACTTTCTACAGCTGAAAATTGAAAAAATCATCAAAAATAGCCCGTGAGTCAAAACGAACCCAAACTTCAGGGGCAGACTCCTCATGAATTACACGAATTACTTGAGTCATTTTGGGACCAATTCCATGATGAAAAGACGGTCAATTCACTACAATTTCACAACTGGGCATTGCGGCCAGCAGGCAGGGGCAGCTGTGCCTCTGCCTGGCCCATGGTGCATGCTGGCTGCCCTGTCCAGCGCACCTCCAGCCACCCCATGGCAGCCCTCAGGGTCCACCAGAGCCAGGGGCCATGGCCAAGGCCAGCTTGCCCATGAAATCAACACCCACAGCATGTGTTGCGCCTCACAGCGTGCTCGCGGCTGGCTCGCATGGGGTACCCCTGGCAAGGCCAGCGCCGTGCCTGCTGGAGACTGCTGTGGCACCCCTGCCTCGCACGCTGGGCAATCAGTCGAGGGGCAGGGATGAGGGGGCTGGCTTGCGATGGGAGCCCGTGGCCTGGCTAGCGCGCCCACAGCTCCCGCACGCTGGACGAGCAGCCCATGCAGTGCCTGCTGGGGGCAGCCTGGACGTGCCACCCGTGCCCAGGGTCCGTGCGACGCGGCACCCCTGGCTCGTACGCCGGGCAGTCAGTCGACGGGGAGGGACGAGGGTGCTGGCTCGCGATGGGCGCCCATGGCCTGTCTGGCGCGCCCACCGCTGCCGCACGCTGGGCGAGCTGCCCATGCCGTGCCTGCTGGGGGCTGCCTGGGCGTGCCACCCATGCCCAGGGTCCGTGCAACGTGTCACCCCAGGCTCACACGATGGGTAGTTAGTCGAGGGGCAGGGACGAGGGGGCTGGCTGGCGATGGGCGCCCGCGGACTGGCTAGCGCGCCCACCACTGCCGTACGCTGGGCGAGCAGCCCATGCCGTGCTTGCTGGGGGCTGCCTGGGCGTGCCACCCGTGCCAAGGGTCCATGCGACGTGGCCCCCCTGGCACACTCGCTGGGCACTACATCGAGGGACGAGGGTGCTGCCTCGCGATGGGCGCCCGCGGCCTGGCTGGCGCACCCACTGCTGCCGCATGCTGGGCGAGCAACCCATGCCGTGCCTGCTGGGGGCTGCCTGGGCGTGCCACCCAAGCCCAGGGTCCGTGCGATGCGACACCACTGGCTCGCACGCTGGGCAGTCAGTCGAGGGGCAGGGACGAGGGGGCTGGCTCGCGATGGGTGCCCGCGGCCTGGCTAGCACGCCCACCGCTGCCGCACGCGGGGCGAGCAACCCATGCTGTGCCTGCTGGGGGCTGCCTGGGCGTGCCACCCGTGCCCAGGGTCCATGCGATGCGACACCCCTGGCTCGCTCGCAGGGCACTTAGTCGAGGGACAGGGACGTGGGGGCTGGCTCGCAATGGGCGCCCGCGGCCTGGATAGCGCACCCACCGCGGCCGCACGCTGGGCGAGCAGCCCATGCTGTGCCTGCTGGGGGCTGCCTGGGCATGCCACCCGTGCCCAGGGTCCATGCGATGTGACACCACTGGCTCGCACGCTGGGCAGTCATTCGAGGGGCAGGGACGAGGGGGCTGGCTCGCGATGGGCGCCCGCGGCCAGCTGGCGCGCCCACCGCTGCAGCACGCTGGGCGAGCAGCCCATGCCGTACCTGCTGGGGGCTGCCTGGGCATGCCACCCATGCCCAAGGTCCATGCGATGCGGCACCCCTGGCTCGCTCACAGGGCACTTAGTCGAGGGACAGTGGTGTGGGGGCCGGCTCGCGATGGGCGCCCGCGGCCTGGCTAGCATGCCCACCGCTGCCGCTCGCTGGGTGAGCAACCCATGCTGTGCCTGCTGGGGGCTGCCTGGGCATGCCACCCATGCCCAGAGTCCATGTGACACGGCACGCTGGGCTCGCACGGTGGGTAGTCAGTCAAGTGGCAGGGACGAGGGCGCTGGCTCGCGATGGGCGCCCGCGGCCTGGCTTGCGCACCCACCGCTGCTGCACGCTGGGCGAGCAGCCCTTGCCGTGCCTGCTGGGGGCTGCCTGGGCGTGCCACCCATGCCCAGGGTCCTTGCAATGCGACACCACTGGCTCGCACGCTGGGCAGTCATTCGAGGGGCAGGGACGAGGGGGCTGGCTCGCGATGGGCGCCCGCAGCCTGGCTGGCGCTCCCACCGCTGCAGCACACTGGGCGAGCAGCCCATGGCGTGCCTGCTGGGGGCTGCCTGGGCGTGCCACCCAAGCCCAGGGTCCATGCGAGGTGGCACCCCTGGCTCACTCGCAGGGCACTTAGTCGAGCGACAGGGACGTGGGGGCTGGCTCGCGATGGGCGCCTGCGGCCTGGCTAACGCGCCCACCGCTGCCGCACACTGGAAGAGCAGCCCATGCTGTGCCTGGTGGGGGCTGCCTGGGCGTGCGACCCATGCCGAGGGTCCGTGCGACACGGCACCCCGGGCTCGCACGGTGGGCAGTCAGTCGAGGGGCAGGGACGAGGGGCCTGGCTGGCGCACCCACCATTGCCGCACTCTGGGCTAGCAGCCCATGCCGTGCCTGCTGGGGGCTGCCTGGGTGTGCCACCCGTGCGCAGGGTCTGTGCGACGCGGCCCCCCTGGCTCGGTCACTGGGCACTACGTCGAGGGACAGGTACGTCGGGGCTGGCTCGCGATGAGCGCCCACGGCCTGGCTGGCGCGCACACCGCTGACGCACACTGGGCGAGCAGCCCATGCTGTGCCTTCTGCGGGCTGCCTGGGCATGGCACCCGTGCCCAGGGTCCATGCAACGCGACCAACCTGGCACGCTCGCTGGGCACTAAGTCGAGGGACAGGGTCGAGGGGGCTGGCTCGCGATGGGCGCAGCCACAACTGCCGCGCGCTGGGCGAGCAGCCCATGCCGTGCCTGCTGGGGGCTGCCTGGGCGTGCCACCTGTGCCCAGGGTCTGTGCAATGCGGCCCCGCTGGCTCGCTCACTGGGTACTACATCGAGGGACAGGTACGTGGGGGCTGGCTCGCGATGAGCTCCCACGGCCTGGCTGGCGCGCACACCGCTGATGCACACTGGGTGAGCAGCCCATGCTGTGCCTTCTAGGGGCTGCCTGGGCAAGGCACCCGTGCCCAGGGTCCATGCGATGCAGCCAACCTGGCACGCTCGCGGGGCACTACGTCAAGGGACAGGGACGTGGGGACTGGCTCGCGATGGGCGCCCGCAGCTTGGCTGGCGCACCCACAGCTGCCTCACGGTGGGCGAGCCGCCCATGCCATGCCTGCTGGGGGCTGCCTGGGCGTGCCACCCGTGCCCACAGTCCGTGCGACGTGGCACCCCTGGCTCGTACGCTGGGCAGTCAGTCGAGGGGCAGGGACGAGGGGGCTGGCTACCGCTGCACCACGCTGGGCGAGCAGCCCATGCCATGCCTGCAGGGGGCTACCTGGGCGTGCCACCCAAGCCCAGGGTCCATGCGACGCGGACCCCCTGGCATGCTTGCTGGGCACTACATCGAGGGACAGGGACGTGGGGCCTGGCTCGCGATAGGAGCCCGTGGCCTGGCTGGCGCACCCACCGCTGCCGCACGCTGGGCGAGCAGTCCATGCCGTGCCTGCTGGGGGCTGCCTGGGCGTGCGACCCATGCCCAGTGTCCATGTGGCACGGCAACCCAGGCTTGCACGGTGGGCAGTCAGTCGAGGGGCAGGGACGAGGGGGCTGGCTCACGAAGGGCGCCCGCGGCCTGGCTGGCGCTCCCACCGCTGCAGCACGCTGGGCGAGCAGCCCATGCCGTGCCTGCTGGGGGCTGCCTGGGCGTGCCACCCAAGCCCAGGGTCCGTGCGAAGTAGCATTCCTGGCTCACTCGCAGGGCACTTAGTCGAGGGACAGGGATGTGGGGGCTGGCTCGCGATGGGCGCCCGCGGGCTGGCTAGCACGCCCACTGCTGCAACTCCCTGGGTGAGCAACCCATGCTGTGCCTGCTGGGGGCTGCCTGGGCGTGCCACCCGTGCCCAGAGTCCATGCGACACGGCACCCCGGGCTCGCACGGTGGGCAGTCAGTCGAGGGGCAGGGACGAGAGGGCTGGCTCGCGATGGGCGCCTGCGGCCTGGCTGGTGCACCCACCGCTGCCGCACGTTGGGCTAGCAGTGCATGCCGTGCCTGCCGGGGGGGGCCTGGGCATGCCACCCAGGACCAGGGTCCTTTCGATGCGACACCACTTGCTCGCACGCTGGGCAGTCATTCGAGGGGCAGGGACGAGGGGGCTGGCTCGCGATGGGCGCCCGCGGCCTGGCTTGCGCACCAACCGCTGCCGCACGCTGGGCGAGCAGCCCATGCTGTGCCTGCTGGGGGCAGCCTGGGCATGCCACCCGTGCCCAGGGTCCATGCGAAGTGACACCACTGGCTCGCACGCTGGGCAGTCATTCGAGGGGCAGGGACAAGGGGGCTGGCTCGCGATGGGCTCCCGCGGCCTGGCTGGCACGGCCACTGCTGCAGCACGCTGGGCTAGCAGCCCATGGCGTGCCTGCTGGGGGCTGCCTGGGCGTGCCACCCATTCCCAGGGTCCGTATGACACGAGACCCCTGGCTCGCACGCTGGCCAGTCAGTCGAGGGGCAGGGACGAGGGGCTGGCTCGTGATAGGTGCCCGCGGCCTAACTTGAGCGTCCCCCGCTGCCGCACGCTGGGAGAGCAGCCCATGCCGTGCCTGCTGGGAGCTGCCTGGATGTGCTACCCATGCCCAGGGTCCATGAGACGCGGTCCCCCTGGCTCGCTCACTGGGCACTACGTCGAGGGACAGCTACGTGGGGGCTGGCTCGCGATGGGCGCCCACGGCCTAGCTGGGCACTACGCCGAGGGACAGTTACGTGGGGGCTGGCTCGCGATGGGGGCCCACGTGCCGGCTGGGGCTTCCTGGGTGTGCCACCCGTGCCCAGGGACTACGCAACGTGGCACCCCTGCCTGCCTCGCACACTGAAGCAGTCAGTCGAGGGGCAGGGACGAGGGGCATGGCTCGCGATGGGCGCCCGTGGCCTGGCTAGCGCGCCCACTGCTGCAGCACCCTGGGCGAGCAGCCCATGCCGTGCCTGCTGGGGGCTGCTTGGGTGTGCCACCCAAGCCCAGGGTCTGTGCCACGCGGCACCCCTGGCTCGCTTGCAGGGCACTTAGTCAAGGGGCAGGGATGAGGGGGCTGGCTCGCGATGGGCGCCCGCGGCCTGGCTGGCGCACCCACCGCTGCCTTACGTGGGGCTAGCAGCCCATGCAGTGCCTGCTGGGGGCTGCCTGGGCATGCAACCCGTGCCCAAGGTCCGTGTGACGCGAAACCCCTGGCCCGCACACTGGCTAGTCAGTCGAGGGGCAGGGACGAGGGGGCTGGCTCGTGATAGGCGCCCGCGGCCTAACTTGAGCGGCCCCCACTGCCGCACGCTGGGCGAGCAGCCCATGCCGTGCCAGCTGAGGGCTGCCTGGATGTGCCACCCATGCCCAGGGTCCATGCGACGCGGCCCCCTTGGCTTGCTCGCTGGGCCCTATGTCGAGGGACAGGTACGTGGGGCCTGGCTCGCGATGGGCGCCCACGGCCTGGCTGGCGTGCACACCGCTGCCGCACGCTGCGAGAAGCCCATGTTGTGCCTGCTGGGGGCTGCCTGGGCCTGCCATCCATGCCAGGGTCCATGCAACGCGACCAACCTGGCACGCTCGCTGGGCACTAAGTCGAGGGACAGGGTCGAGGGGGCTGGCTCGCGATGGGCGCACGTGGCCTGGCTGGCGCGCCGACCTCTACAGCACGCTGGGCACTTGGCCCATGCCGAACCTGCTCGGGGATTCCGAGGCATGCCTCCCGTGCCCATGCCGTGCGACGAGGCTCCCCTTGCTCGCTCGCTGGGCACTAAGTCGAGGGACAGGGACGAGGGGGCTGGCTCACCGACCTCTACCGCAAGCTGGGCACTTGGCCCATGCCGTGCTTGCTCGGAGATTCCGAGGCATGCCTCCCGTGCCCAGGCCGTGCAACGCGGCTCCCCATGCTCGCTCGCTGGGCAGTGAGTTGAGGGACAGGGACTAGGGGGCTGGCTCATGAAGGGCGCCTGTGGCCTCGCAGGCGCTCCCACCGCTGCCGCAAGCTGGGCACTTGGCCCATGCCGTGCCTGCTGGGGGATGCTGGGGCATGCCTCCCGTGCCCAGGGTCCTTGTGGCAAGGCACCCCTGGCTCGCTCGCTGGGAACTTAGTCGAGGGAGAGTTACGAGGGGGCTGGCTCGCGATGGGAGCCCGGGGACTGCTTGGTGCGCCCACCGTGGCCGCACGCTGGGCACTTGGCCCATGCCGTGCATGCTAGGGGCCTCTAGGACATGCCTCCCATGCCAAGGGTCCATGTGACAAGGCTCCCCTGGTTCGTTCACTGGGCACTTAGTCGAGGGACAGGGACGAGGGGGCTGGCTCGCGATGGGCGCCTTTGGCCTCGCTGGAGCGCCCACCACTGCCGCACGCTGGGCAGTTGGCACATGCCGTGCCTGCTGGGGGCTGCCTGGGCATGCCTCCCGTGCCCAGGGTCCATGCGACACGGCTCCCATTTCTCCCTCACTGGGCACTTAGTCGAGGGACAGGGACGAGGCGGCTGGCTCGTGATGGGCGCCTGTGGCCTGGCTGGCGCGCCCTCCTCTGCCGCACGCTGGGCACTTGGCCCATGCCGTGCTTGCTCAGGGATTCCAAGGCATGCTTCCTGTGCCCATGCAGTGCAACGCGGCTCCCCTTGCTCGCTCGCTGGGCAGTAAGTCGAGGGACAGGGATGAGAGGGATGGCTCATGATGAGCGCCTGTGGCCTGGTTGACGCGCCCTCCTCTGCCGCACGCTGGGCACTTGGCCCATGCCATGCCTGCTGGGGGCTGACTGGGCATGCCTCCCATGCCCAGAGTCCGTGCAACGTGGCTCCCCTGGCTCGCTCGCTGGGCACTAAGTCGAGGGACAGGGACGAGGGGTCTGGCTCATGATGGGCGCTTGTGGCCTTGCTGGCGTGCCCTCCTCTGCCACACGTTGGGCACTTGGCCCATGCCGTGCCTGCTTGGGGCTGCCTGGGCATGCCTCCCATGCCCAGAGTCCATGTGACGTGGCTTCCCAGGCTCGCTCACTGGGCACTAAGTTTAAGGACAGGGACGAGGGGTCTGGCTCGTGAAGGGCGCCTGTGGCCTTGCTGGCGCGCCCACCGCTGCCGCACGCGGGGCACTTGGCCCATGCCGTGCCTGCTGGAGGCTGCTGGGGCACGACTCCCATGCCCAGAGTCCATGTAATGTGGCTCCCCAGGATTTCTCGCTGGGCACTAAGTTGAGGGACAGGGACAAGGGGTCTGGCTCATGAAGGGCGCCTGTGGCCTTGCTGGCGCGCCCACCGCTGCTGCACGTGGGGCACTTGGCCCATGCCGTGCCTGCTGGGGGCTACCGGGGAATGCCTCCCATGCCTAGAGTCCATGTGACATGGCTCCCCCGGCTCGCTCGCTGGGCACTAAGTTGAGGGACAGGGACGAGGGGTCGGGCACATGAAGGGTGCCTGTGGCCTCGCTGGCGCGCCCCCCGCTGCCGCATGCTGGGCACTTAGTCGAGGGACAGGGACGAGGGAGCTGGCTCGCGTTGGGCGCGTCTTGCCAGGCTGGTGCGCCCATCGCTGCCATACGTTGGGCACTTGGCCCATGCCGTGCCGCTTGGGTTCTCCTGGGTATGCCTACCATGCCCAGAGTCCATGTGACGTGGCTCCCCAGGCTCGCTCGCTGGGCACTATGTTGAAGGACAGGGACGAGGGGTCTGGCTCGTTAAGGGCGCCTGTGGCCTTGCTGGCGCGCCCACCGCTGCCGCACGCGGGGCACTTGTCCCATTCCGTGCCTGCTGGGGGCTGCGGGGCATGCCTCCCATGCCCAGAGTCCATGTGACGTGGCTCTCCAGGCTCGCTTGCTGGGCACTAAGTTGAGGGACAAGGACGAGGGTTCTGCTCGTGAAGAGCGCCTGTGGCCTTGCTGGCGGCCCACCGCTGCCAACTGGGGCACCGGCCCATGCCGTGCCAGCTGGGGCCTGCTTGGGCATGCCTTCCATGCCCAGGGTCTGTGTGACGCGTCTCCCCTGGGTCGCTCGCTGTGCACTAAGTTGAGGAACAGGGACGAGGAGGCTGGCTTGCGATAGGCGCCTGTGGCCTGGCTGGTGCGCCCTCCTCTGTCGCACGCTGGGCACTTGGCCCATTCCTTGCCTGCTGGGGGCTGCCTGGGAATGCCTCCCATGCCCAGAGTCCATGCAACGTGGCTCCTCTGGCTCGCTCGCTGGGCACTAAGTTGAGGGACAGGGACGAGGGGTCTGGCTCGTGATGGGCGCCTGTGGCCTCGCTGATGCGCCCACCGCTGCCGCACGCGGGGCACTTGGCCCATGCCATGCCTGGTAGGGGATGCCGGTGCATGCCTCCCGTGCCTGGGGTCCATGCGACGCGGCTCCCCTGGCTCGCTCGCTGGGCACCTTGTCGAGGGACAGGGACGAGGGGGCTGGCTCGCGATCGGCGCCTGTGGCCTGGCTGGTGTGCCAACCGCTACCGCACGCAGGGCACGTAGCCTCTGTCATGCCTGCTGGGGGCTGCCTGGGCATGCCTCTCATGCCAAGGGTCCATGCGACGCGGCGCCCCTGGCTCGCTCGCTGGGCACTTAGTCGAGCGACAAGGACGAGGGGGCTGGCTCGTGATGGGCGCCCGTGGCATCGCTAGCGCGCCCACCTTTACCGCACGCTGGGCACTTGGCCCATGCCGTGCCCGCTGGGGACTGCCTGGGCATGCCTCCCGTGCCCAGGGTCTGAGTGGCGCGGCTCCCCTGGCTCGTTCACTAGGCTCTTAGTCGAGGGACAGGGACGAGGGCTCTTGCTCGTGATGGGCGCCTGTGGCCTGGCTGGCGCACCCACCGCTGCCGTACGGTGGGCTCTTGGCCCATGCCGTGGCTGCTGGGGGCTGCCGGGCATGCCTCCTGTGCCCAGGGTCCGTTTGACGCAGCTCCACTTGCTTGCTCGCTGGGCGCTTAGTCGAGGGACAGGGACGAGGGGGCAGGCTTGCGATGGGTGCCTGTGGCCTCGCTGGAGCGCCCACCTCTGCCGCCGTTCTCTGCCGCACGCTGGGCAATTTGCCCATGCTGTGCCTGCTGGGGGCTGCCAGGGCATGCTTTCTGTGCCCAGGGTCCGTGCGATGCGGCTCCCCTGGCTCGGTCGCTGGGCACTTAGTCGAGGGACAGGGACGAGGGGGCTGGCTCGCGATGGGCGCCTTTGGCCTCGCTGGAGCGCCCACCACTGCCGCACGCTGGGCAGTTGGCACATGCCGTGCCTGCTGGGGGCTGCCTGGGCATGCCTCCGTGCCCAGGGTCCATGCGACACGGCTCCCATTTCTCCCTCACTGGGCACTTAGTCGAGGGACAGGGACGAGGCGGCTGGCTCGTGATGGGCGCCTGTGGCCTGGCTGGCGCGCCCTCCTCTGCCGCACGCTGGGCACTTGGCCCATGCCGTGCTTGCTCAGGGATTCCAAGGCATGCTTCCTGTGCCCATGCAGTGCAACGCGGCTCCCCTTGCTCGCTCGCTGGGCAGTAAGTCGAGGGACAGGGATGAGAGGGATGGCTCATGATGAGCGCCTGTGGCCTGGTTGACGCGCCCTCCTCTGCCGCACGCTGGGCACTTGGCCCATGCCATGCCTGCTGGGGGATGACTGGGCATGCCTCCCATGCCCAGAGTCCGTGCAACGTGGCTCCCCTGGCTCGCTCGCTGGGCACTAAGTCGAGGGACAGGGACGAGGGGTCTGGCTCATGATGGGCGCTTGTGGCCTTGCTAGCGTGCCCTCCTCTGCCACACGTTGGGCACTTGGCCCATGCCGTGCCTGCTTGGTGCTGCCTGGGCATGCCTCCCATGCCCAGAGTCCATGTGACGTGGCTCCCCAGGCTCGCTCACTGGGCACTAAGTTTAAGGACAGGGACGAGGGGTCTGGCTCGTGAAGGGCGCCTGTGGCCTTGCTGGCGCGCCCACCGCTGCCGCACGCGGGGCACTTGGCCCATGCCGTGCCTGCTGGAGGCTGCTGGGGCACGACTCCCATGCCCAGAGTCCATGTAATGTGGCTCCCCAGGATTGCTCGCTGGGCACTAAGTTGAGGGACAGGGACAAGGGGTCTGGCTCATGAAGGGCGCCTGTGGCCTTGCTGGCGCGCCCACCGCTGCTGCACGTGGGGCACTTGTCCCATGCCGTGCCTGCTGGGGGCTGCCGGGGCATGCCTCCCATGCCTAGAGTCCATGTGACATGGCTCCCCCGGCTCGCTCGCTGGGCACTAAGTTGAGGGACAGGGACGAGGGGTCGGGCACATGAAGGGTGCCTGTGGCCTCGCTGGCGCGCCCCCCGCTGCCGCATGCTGGGCACTTAGTCGAGGGACAGGGACGAGGGAGCTGGCTCGCGTTGGGCGCGTCTTGCCAGGCTGGTGCGCCCATCGCTGCCATACGTTGGGCACTTGGCCCATGCCGTGCCTGCTTGGGTTCTCCTGGGTATGCCTACCATGCCCAGAGTCCATGTGACGTGGCTCCCCAGGCTCGCTCGCTGGGCACTATGTTGAAGGACAGGGACGAGGGGTCTGGCTCGTTAAGGGCGCCTGTGGCCTTGCTGGCGCGCCCACCGCTGCCGCACGCGGGGCACTTGTCCCATTCCGTGCCTGCTGGGGGCTGCCGGGGCATGCCTCCCATGCCCAGAGTCCATGTGACGTGGCTCTCCAGGCTCGCTTGCTGGGCACTAAGTTGAGGGACAAGGACGAGGGTTCTGGCTCGTGAAGAGCGCCTGTGGCCTTGCTGGCGAGCCCACCGCTGCCACACGTGGGGCACTCGGCCCATGCCGTGCCTGCTGGGGCCTGCTTGGGCATGCCTTCCATGCCCAGGGTCTGTGTGACGCGTCTCCCCTGGGTCGCTCGCTGTGCACTAAGTTGAGGAACAGGGACGAGGAGGCTGGCTTGCGATAGGCGCCTGTGGCCTGGCTGGTGCGCCCTCCTCTGTCGCACGCTGGGCACTTGGCCCATTCCTTGCCTGCTGGGGGCTGCCTGGGAATGCCTCCCATGCCCAGAGTCCATGCAACGTGGCTCCTCTGGCTCGCTCGCTGGGCACTAAGTTGAGGGACAGGGACGAGGGGTCTGGCTCGTGATGGGCGCCTGTGGCCTCGCTGATGCGCCCACCGCTGCCGCACGCGGGGCACTTGGCCCATGCCATGCCTGGTAGGGGATGCCGGTGCATGCCTCCCGTGCCTGGGGTCCATGCGACGCGGCTCCCCTGGCTCGCTCGCTGGGCACCTTGTCGAGGGACAGGGACGAGGGGGCTGGCTCGCGATCGGCGCCTGTGGCCTGGCTGGTGTGCCAACCACTACCGCACGCAGGGCACGTAGCCTCTGTCATGCCTGCTGGGGGCTGCCTGGGCATGCCTCTCATGCCAAGGGTCCATGCGACGCGGCGCCCCTGGCTCGCTCGCTGGGCACTTAGTCGAGGGACAAGGACGAGGGGGCTGGCTCGTTATGGGCGCCTGTGGCCTGGCTGGTGCGCCCTCCTCTGCCGCACGCTGGGCACTTGACCCATGCCGTACCTGCTGGGGGCTGCCTGGGCATGCCTCCCATGCCCAGAATCCGTGCGTCATGGCTCCCCTGGCTAGCTCGCTGGGCACTAAGTCGAGGGACAGGGACGAGGGGTCTGGCATGTGATGGGCGCCTGTGGCCCCGATGGCGCGCCCGCCACTGCCACATGCTGGGAACTTGGCCCATGCCATGCCGGCTTGGGACTACCTGGGCACGCCCCCCGTGCCCAGGGTCCATGCGACGCGGTTCCCCTGGCTCGCTCGCTGGGCACTTAGTCGAGGGAAAGGGACGAGGGGGCTGGCTCGCGATGGGCGCCTGTGGCCTGGCTGGCGCGCTGTTCTCTGCCGCACGTGGGCAATTTGCCCATGCTGTGCCTGCTGGGGGATACCTGGGCATGCCTCCCATGCCCCGAGTCCGTGCGACGCGGCTCCCGTGTCTCGCTCGCTGGGCACTAAGTCGAGGGACAGGGACGAGGGGGCTGGCTCGTGATGGGCGCCCGTGGCATCGCTAGCGCGCCCACCTTTACCGCACGCTGGGCACTTGGCCCATGCCGTGCCCGCTGGGGACTGCCTGGGCATGCCTCCCGTGCCCAGGGTCTGAGTGGCGCGGCTCCCTTGGCTCGTTCACTAGGCTCTTAGTCGAGGGGCAGGGACGAGGGCTCTTGCTCGTGATGGGCGCCTGTGGCCTGGCTGGAGCGCCCACCGCTGCCGTACGCTGGGCTCTTGGCCCATGCCGTGGCTGCTGGGGGCTGCCGGGCATGCCTCCTGTGCCCAGGGTCCGTTTGACGCAGCTCCACTTGCTTGCTCGCTGGGCGCTTAGTCGAGGGACAGGGACGAGGGGGCAGGCTTGCGATGGGTGCCTGTGGCCTCGCTGGAGCGCCCACCTCTGCCGCCGTTCTCTGCCGCACGCTGGGCAATTTGCCCATGCTGTGCCTGCTGGGGGCTGCCAGGGCATGCTTTCTGTGCCCAGGGTCCGTGCGATGCGGCTCCCCTGGCTCGGTCGCTGGGCACTTAGTCGAGGGACAGGGACGAGGGGGCTGGCTCATGATGGGCGCCTGTGGCCTGGCTGGCGCACCCACCTCTGCCGCACACTGGGCACTTGGCCCATGCTGTGCCTGCTGGGGGCTGCCTGGGCACGCCTTGAGTGCCAAGGGTCCATGTGTCGCCGCTCCCCTGGCTCGCTCGCTGGGCACTTAGTCGAGGGACAGGGACGAGGGGGCTGGCTCGCGATGGGCACTTAGTCAAGGGAAAGAGACGAGGGGACTGGCTCGCGATGGGTGCCTGTGGCCTGGCTCGCGCGCCCACCGCTGCCACACGCTGGGCACTTGGCCCATGCCATGCCTACTGGGGGCTGTCAGGGCATGCTTCCCGTGCCTAGGGTCCGTGCGACGCGGCTCCCCTGGCTCGGTCGCTGGGCACTTAGTTGAGGGACAGGGACGAGGGGCCTGGCTCGCGATGGGCACCTGTGGCCTGGCTGGCGCGCCCACCGCTGCCACACACTGGGCACTTGGCCCATGCAGTGCCTGTTGGGAGCTGCCTGGGCATGCCTCCCATGCCCAGGGTCCATGCAACGCGGCTCCCCTGTCTCGCTCGCTGGGCACATAGTCGAGGGACAGGGACGAGGGGACTGGCTTGCGATGGGCGCCTGTGGCCTGGCTGGTGCGCCCTCCTCTACCGCACGCTGGGCACTTGGCCCATTCCGTGCCAGCTGGGAGCTGCCTGGGCATGCCTCCTTTGCCCAGAGTCCGTGCGACGTGGCTCCCCTGGCTCGCTCGCTGGGCACTAAGTTGAGGGACAGGGACGAGTGGTCTGGCCCGTGATGGGCGCCTTTGGCCTCGCTCGCGCGCCCACCGATGCCGCACGCTTGGCACTTAGTCGAGGGACAGGGACGAGGGGGCTGGCGCGCGTTGTGCACCTCTGGCCTGGCTGGAGTGCCCACCGCGGCCGTACGCTGGGCACTTGGCCCATGTCGTGCCTGCTGTGGCCTGTCTGGGCATGCCTCTCATGCAAAGGGTCCGTGCGATGCGGCTCCCCTGGCTCGCTCTTTGGGCACTTAGTCGAGGGACAGGGACGAGGGGCTGGCTCGTGATGGGCGCCCGTGGCCTCGCTGGCGTGCCCACCTTTGCCGCATGCTTGGCACTTGGCCCATGCCATGCCTGCTGGGGGCTGCCTGGGCATGCCTCCCGTGCCCAAGGTCTGTGCGACGCGGCTCCCCTGGCTCGATCGCTGGGCACTTAGTCGAGGGACAGGGACAAGGGGGCTGGCTTGCGATGGGCGCCTGTGGCCTGGCTGGTGCGCCCACCTCTGCCTTCCGCTGGGCTCTTGGCCCATGCCGTGCCATCTGGGGGCTGCTGGGCATTCCTCCCGTGCCCAGGGTCCGTGCGACGCGGCTCCCCTGGCTCGCTCACTGTGCACTAAGCCGAGGGACAGGGATGAGGGGGCTGGCTCGCGATGGGCGCCTGTGGCCTGGCTGGTGCGCCCTCCTATGCCGTACGCTGGGCATTTGGCCCATTCCGTGCCTGCTGGGGGCTTCCTGGGCATGACTCCCATGCCCAGAGTCCATGTGACGAGGCTCCCCTGGCTCGCTCGCTTGGCACTAATTTTAGGGACAGGGACGAGCGGTCTGGCTCGTGATGGGCGCCTGTGGCCTCGCTGGCGCACCCACTGCTGCCGCACGCGGGGCACTTGGCCCATGCCGTGCCTGGTAGGGGCTGCCGGGGCATACCTCCCGTGCCCAGGGTCCGTGCGACATGGCTCCCCTGGCTCGCTCGCTCGGCACTTAGTCGAGGGACAGGGACGAGGGGCTGGCTCGCGATGGGCAATGTGGCCTGGCAGGCGCGCCAACCGCTGCCACACGCAGGGCACGTGGCATCTTCCATGCCTGCTGGGGGCTGCCGGGGCATGCCTCTCATGCCAAGGGTCCGTGCGACGTGGCTCCACTGGCTCGCTTGCTGGGCACTAAGTCGAGGGACAGGGACGAGGGGTCTGGCTCGTGATGGGTGCCTGTGGCCTCGCTGACGCGCCCACCACTGCCGCACGCTGGGCACTTAGTCAAGGGACAGGGATGAGGGGGCTGCCTTGCGTTGGTCGCCACTGGCCTAGCTGGCGCGCCCACCGCTGCCATACGCCGGGCACTTAGCCCATGCCGTGTCTGCTGGGGGCTGCCTGGGCATGCCTCTCGTGGCCCGAGTCCGTTCGACGCGGCTCCCCTGTCTCGCTTGCTGGGCACTAAGTCGAGGGACAGGGACGAGGGGGCTGGCTCGTGATGGGCACCCGTGGCCTCGCTGGCACGCCCACCTTTGCCACATGCTGGGCACTTGGCCCATGCTGTGCCTGCTGGGGGCTGCCTGGGCATGCCTCCCGTGCCCAGGGTCTGTGCGACGCGGCTCCCCTGGCTCATTTGCTGGGCACTTAGTCAAGGGACAGGGACGAGGGGGCTGGCTCGCGATGGGCGCCTGTGGCCTGGCTGGCGCGCCCACCTCTGCCGCACGCTGGGCTCTTGGCCCATGCCGTGCCATCTGGGGGCTGCCTGGGCATGCCTCCCGTGCCCAGGGTCCATGCGACGCGGATCCCCTGGCTCGCTCACTGTGCACTAAGTCGAGGGACAGGGACGAGGGGGCTGACTCGCGATGGGCGCCTGTGGCCTGGCTGGTGCGCCATCCTCTGCCGCACGCGGGGCACTTGGCCCATTCTGTGCCTGCTGGGGGCTTCCCGGGCATGCCTCCCATGCCCAGAGTCCATGTGACGTGGCTCCCCTTGCTCTCTCGCTTGGCACTAAGTTGAGGGACAGGGATGAGCGGTCTGGCTCGTGATGGGCGCCTGTGGCCTTGCTGGCGCGTCCACCACTGCCGCACGCGGGGCACTTGGCCCATGCCGTGCCTGCTGGTGGCTGCCTGGGCATGCCTCTCATGCCAAGGGTCCATGCGATGCGTCTCCCCTGGCTTGCTCGCCAGGCACTTAGTCGAGGGACAGGGACGAGGGGGCTGTCTCGCGATGGGCGCCTGTGGCCTTGCTGGTGCGCCCTCCTCTGCCGCACACTGGGCCGTTGACCCATGCCGTGCCTCCAGGGGGCTGCCGGGGCATGCCTCCTGTGCCCAGGGTCCGTGCGATGCGGCTCCCATTGCTCGCTCGCTGGGCGCTTAGTCGAGGGACAGGGACGAGGGGTCTGGCTCGTGATGGGCCCCTGTGGCCTCGCTGGCGTGCCCACCGCTGCCGTACGCTGGGCACTTAGTCGAGGGACAGGGACGAGGGGGCTGGCTTGCATTGGGCGCCTCTAGCCTGGCTGGAGCGCCCACCACTGCCATACGCTGGGCACTTGGCCCATGCCGTGCCTGCTGGGGGCAGCCTGGGCATGCCTCTCGTGCTAAGGGTCCGTGCGTTGCAGCTCCCCTGGCTCGCTCTTTGGGAACTTAATCGAGGGACAGGGACGAGGGGGCTTGCTCGAGATGGGCGCCTATGGCCTGGCTGGCGCGCCCACCTCTGCCGCACGCTGGGCACTTGGCCCATGCCATGCCTGCTGGGGGCTGCCTGGGCATGCCTTCTGTGCCCAGGGTCTGTGCGACATTGCTGCCCTGGCTCGTTCGCTGGGCACTAAGTTGAGGGACAGGGACGAGGGGGCTGGCTAGCGATGGGCGCCTGTGGCCTGGCTGGTGCACCCTCTTCTGCCGCACGCGGGTCACTTGGCCCATGCTGTGCCTGCTGGGGGCTGCCTGGGCATGCTTCCCATGCCAAGGGTCTGTGCGACATGGCTCCCCTGGCTCGGTCGCTGGGCACTAAGTCGAGGGACAGGGACGGGGCGGCTGACTCGCGATGGGCGCCTGTGGCCTGGCTGGCGCGCCCACCGCTGCCGCACGCTGGCCACTTGGCCCATGCCGTGCCTGCTGGGGGCTGCCGGGGCTTGCCTCCTGTGCCCAGGGTCCATGCGACGCGGCTCCCCTGGCTCGCTCGCTGGGCGCTTAGTCGAGGGACAGGGACGAGGGGGCTGGCTCGCGATGGGTGCCTGTGGCCTTGCTGGAGCGCGCACCGCTGCCGCACACTGGGCACTTTGCCCAAGCTGTGCCTGCTGGGGGCTGCATGGGCATGCTTCCCGTGCCCAGGGTCCATGCGACGTGGCTCCCCTGGCTCGCTCGCTGGGCACTTAGTCGAGGGACAGGGACGAGGGTGCTGGCTCGCGATGGGCGCCTGTGGCCTGGCTGGCGCGCCAACCGCTGCCGCATGCAGGCACGTGGCCTCTGCCATGCCTGCTGGGGGCTGCCTTGGCATGCCTCTCATGCCAAGGGTCCATGCGACGCGGCTCCCCTTGCTAGCTCGCTGGGCACTTAGTCGAGGGACAGGGACGAGGGAGCTGGCTCGCGATGGGCACCTGTGGCCTGGCTGGCGCGCCCTCCTCTGCTGCATGCTGGGCACTGGGCCTATGCCGTGCCTGCTGGGGGCTGCCTGGGCATGCCTCCCATGCCCAGAATCCGTGCGTCATGGCTCCCCTGGCTCGCTCGCTGGGGACTAAGTCGAGGGACAGGGATGAGGGGAATGGCTCGTGATGGGCACCTGTGGCCTCGCTGGCACGCCGACCGCTGCCGCACGCGGGGCACTTAGTTGAGGAACAGGGACGAGGGGGCTGGCTCACGTTGGGTTCCTCTGGCCTGGCTGCTGGGGGCTGCCTGGGCACGCCTCCCGTGCCCCGAGTCCGTGCAACGCGGCTCCCCTGTCTCGCTTGCTGGGTACTAAGTCGAGGGACAGGGACGAGGGGGCTGGCTCATGATGGGCACCCGTGGCCTCGCTGGCGCGCCCACCTTTGCCGCACGCTGGGCACTGGGCCCATGCTGTGCCTGCTGGGGGCTGCCTGGGCATGCCTCCCGTGCTCAGGGTCTGTGCGACGCGGCTCCCCTGGCTCGTTCGCTGGGCACTTAGTCGAGGGACAGGGACAAGGGGGCTGGCTCGCGATTGGCGCCTGTGGCCTGGCTGGCGCGCCCACCTCTGCCGCACGATGGGCTCTTGGCCCATGCCGTGCCTGCTGAGGCCAGCCTGGGCATGCCTAATGTGCCCAGGGTCCGTGCGACGACGCTCCCTTGGCTCGTTCACTGGGCACTTAGTCGAGGGCCAGGGTCGAGGGGGCTGGCTCGCGAAGGGCGCCCGTCGCCTGGCTGGCGTGCCCACCTCTACTGCATGCTGGGCACTTGGCCCATGCCGTGCCTGCTGGGGACTGCTGGGGCATGCCTCCCGTGCCCAGGATCCATGCGACGCGGGTCCCCTGCCTTGCTCGCTGGGCACTTAGTCGAGGGACAGGGACGAGGATGCTGGCTTGCGATGGGCGCCTATGGCCTCGCTGGCGAGTATACCGCTGCGTACGCTGGGCACTTGCTCCATGCCGTACCTGCTGGGGGCTGCCTGAGCATGCCTTCTGTGCCCAGGGTCCGTGCGACGCGGCTCCCCTGGCTTGCTCGCTGGGCACTAAATCGAGGGACAGGGACGAGGGGGCTGGCTCGCGATGGGCACTTAGTCGAGGGACAGGGACGAGGGGGCTGGCTCGCGATAGGCACTTAGTCGAGGGACAGGGACGAGGGGGCTGGCTCGCGATGGGCGCCTGCGGCCTGGCTGGCGCGCCATCCGCTGCTGCACGCTGGGCACTTGATCCATGCCATACCTTCTGGGGGCTGCCTTGGCATGCCTCCCATGCCCAGGATCCATGCAACACAGTTCTCCTGGCTCGCTCGCTGGGCCCTAAGTCGAGGGACAGGGACGAGGTGGCTGGCTCGCGATGGGTGCCTGTTGCCTGGCTGGCGCCCCCACCCCTGCGCACACTGGGCACTTGGCCCATGCCGTACCTGCTGGGGGCTGCCTGGGATTGCGTCCCGTGCCAAGGGTCCGAGTGACGCGGCTCCCCTGGCTTGCTCACTGGGCACTAAGTCGAGGCACAGGGACGAGGGGACTGGCTCGCGAAGGGCGCCGGTTGCCTGGCTGGCGTCCCCACCGCTGCGCACGCTAGGCACTTGGCCCATGCTGTACCTGCTTAGGGATTCCTGGGCATGCCTCCCATGCCCAGGGTCCATGCAACGCAGCTCCCCTGGCTCGCTCCCTGGGCACTTAGTCGAGGGACAGGGACGAGGGGGCTGGCTCGCAATGGGCGCCCGTGGCCTGGCTGGCGCGCCCACCGCTGCCGTAAGTTGGGCACTTGGCCCATGCCGTGCATACTGGGGGCTGCCTGGGCATGCCTCCCATGCCCACGGTCCGTGTGACGCGGCTCCCCTGGCTCGCTCGCTGGGCACTTAGTCGAGGGACAGGGACGAGGGGGCTGGCACGCGATGGGCGCCTGTGGCCTGGGTATCCCGCCCACCGCTGCCTCACACTGGGCACTTGGCCCAAGCTGTTCTTTCTGGGGGCTGCCTGGGCATGCCTCCCATGCCCAGGATCCATGCAACATGGGTCCCCTGGCTTGCTCCCTGGGCACTTAGTCGAGCGACAGGGACGAGGGGGCTGGCTCGCGATGGGCGCCCGTTACCTGGCTGGCGCGCCCACCGCTGCCGCACGCTGGGCTCTTGGCCCATGCCGTGCCTGCTGGGGGCTGCCTGGGAATGCCTCCCATGCCCAGGGTCTGTGCGACGCGGCTCCCATGGATCGCTCGCTGGGCACTTAGTCGAGGGACAGGGACGAGGGGGCTGGCACGCGATGGGCGCCCGTGGCCTGGCTGGCGCGCCCACCGCTGCCACACGCTGGGCACTTGGCCCATGCCGTACCTTCTGGGGGCTCCCTGGGCAAGCCTCCCATGCCCAGGATCCATGCAACACGGTTCTCCTGGCTCGCTCGCTGGGCCCTAAGTCGAGGGACAGGGACGAGGTGGCTGGCTCGCGATGGGCGCCTGTTGCCTGGCTGGTGCCCCCACCCCTGCGCACACTGGGCACTTGGCCCATGCCGTACCTGCTGGGGGCTGCCTGGGATTGCGTCCCCTGCCAAGGGTCCGAGTGACATGGCTCCCCTGGCTTGCTCGCTGGGCACTTAGTCGAGGGACGGAAATGAGGGGGCTGGCTCGCGAAGGGCGCCGGTTGCCTGGCTGGCGCCCCCACCGCTGCGCACACTGGGCACTTGGCCCATGCCGTACCTTCTGGGGGCTCCCTGGGCAAGCCTCCCATGCCCAGGATCCATGCAACACGGTTCTCCTGGCTCGCTCGCTGGGCCCTAAGTCGAGGGACAGGGACGAGGTGGCTGGCTCGCGATGGGCGCCTGTTGCCTGGCTGGCGCCCCCACCCCTGCGCACACTGGGCACTTGGCCCATGCTGTACCTGCTGAGGGATTCCTGGGCATGCCTCCCATGCCTAGGGTCCATGCAACGCGGCTCCCCTGGCTCGCTCGCTGGGCACTTAGTCGAGGGACAGGGACGAGGGGGCTGGCACGCGATGGGCGCCTGTGGCCTAGGTGGCCCGCCCACCGCTGCCACACGCTGGGCACTTGGCCCAAGCTGTGCCTTCTGGGGGCTGCCTGGGCATGCCTCCCATGCCCAGGATCCATGCAACATGGCTCCCCTGGCTCGCTCCCTGGGCACTTAGTCGAGTGACAGGGATGAGGGGGCTGGCTCGCGATGGGCGCCCGTTGCGTGGCTGGCGCGCCCACCTCTGCCGCACGTTGGGCACTTGGTCCATGCCGTGCATACTGGGGGATTCCTGGGCATGCCTCCCATGCCCAGGGTCCATGCGACGCAGCTCCCCTGGCTCACTCGCTGGGCACTTAGTCGAGGGACAGGGACGAGGGGCTGGCACGTGATGGGCGCCTGTGGCTTGGCTGGCGCGCCCACCGCTGCCACACGCTGGGCACTTGGCCCATGCTGTACCTGCTGGGGGCTCCCTGGGCATGCCTCCCATTCCAAGGATCCATGCAACATGGCTCCCCTGGCTCGCTCCCTGGGCACTTAGTCGAGGGACAGGGACAAGGGGCCTGGTTCGCGATGGGCGCCCGTGGCCTGGCTGGCGCGCCCACCGCTGCCGCACGTTGGGCACTTGGCCCATGCCATGCATACTGGGGGCTGCCTGGGCATGCCTCCTGTGCCCAGGGTCTGTGCGACGCGGCTCCCCTGGCTCGTTCGCTGGGCACTTTGTCGAGGGACAGGGACGAGGGGGCTGTCTCGCGATGGGCGCCTGTGGCCTGGCTGGCGCGCCCACCGCTGCCGCATGTTGGGCACTTGGCCCATGCTGTGCCTGCTGGGGGCTGCCTGGGCTTGCCTTCCATGCCCATGGTCCGTGCGACGCAGCTTCCTTGGCTCGTTCGCTTGGCACCTAGTCGTGGGACAGGGACGAGGGGGCTGGCTCGCGATGGGCGCCCGTCGCCTGGCTGGCGCGCCCACCTCTACTGCACGCTGGGCACTTGGCCCCAGCCGTGCCTACTGGGGGCTTCTGGGGCATGCTTCCTGTGCCCAGGTTCCATGCGATGCGGCTCCCCTTGCTCACTCACTGGGCTTTTAGTCGATGGACAGGGACGAGGGGGCTGGCTCGCGATGGGTGCCTGTTGCCTGGCTGGCGCGCCCACCGCTGCCGCACGCTGGGCTCTTGGCCCATGCCGTGCCTGCTGGGGGCTGCCTGGGAATGTCTCCCGTGCCCAGGGTCTGTGCGACGCGGCTCCCATGGCTTGCTCGCTGGGCACTTAGTCGAGGGACAGGGACGAGGGGGCTGGCACGCGATGGGCGCCCGTGGCCTGGCTGGCGCGCCCACCGCTGCCACACGCTGGGCACTTGACCCATGCCGTGACTTCTGGGGGCTGCCTGGGCATGCCTCCCGTGCCCAGGATCCATGCAACACGGCTCCCCTGGCTCGCTCGCTGGGAACTTAGTCGAGGGACAGGGACGAGGTGGCTGGCTCGCGATGAGCGCCTTTTGCCTGGCTGGCGCCCCCACCGCTGCGCACGCTGGGCGCTTGGCCCATGCCGTACCTGCTGGGGGCTGCCTGGGCATGCCTCACGTGCCCAGGGTCCATGTGACGCGGCTCCCCTGGCTTGCTCACTGGGCACTTAGTCGAGGGACAGGGACGAGGGGGCTGGCTCGTGAAGGGCGCCCGTCGTCCGGCTGGCGCGCCCACCTCTACCGCATGCTGGGCACTTGGCCCATGCCGTGTCTGGTGGGGGTTGCTGGAGCATGCCTCCCTCCCCAGGTTCGGTGTGACGCGGCTCCTCTGGCTCGCTCTCTTGGCACTTAGTAGAGGGACAGGGACGAGGGGACTGGCTCGCGATGGGCGCCTGTGGCCTGGCTGGCGCGCCCACCGCTGCCACACTCTGGGCAATTGACCCATGCTGTGCCTTCTGGGGGCTGCCTGGGCATGCCTCCGGTGCCCAGGATCCATGCAACACGGCTCCCCTTGCTCGCTCCCTGGGCACTTAGTCGACGGACAGGGACAAGGTGGCTGGCTCGCGATGGGCGCCTGTGGCCTGGCTGGCGCGCCCACTGCTTTGCCCATGCTGTGCCTTCTGGGAGCTTCCTGGGCATGCCACCCGTGCCCAGGATCCGTGCAACATGGCTTCCCTGGCTCGCTCGCTGGGCACTTAGTCGAGGGACAGGGACGAGGTGGCTGGCTCGCGATGGGCGCCTGTGGCCTGCCTGGCACGCCCACCGCTGCGCACGCTGGGCACTTCACCCATGCCGTACCTGCTGGGGACTTCCTGGGCATGCCTCCCAGGCCCAGGGTCCATGTGACGCAGCTCCCCTGGCTTGCTCGCTGGGCACTTAGTCGAGGGACACGGACGAGGGGGCTCGCTCGCGAAGGGCGCCCGTCGCCTGGCTGGCGCTCCCACCTCTACCGCACGCTGGGCTCTTGGCCCATGCCGCACCTGCTGGGTTCTGCCTGGGCATGCCTCCCATGCCCAGGATCCATGCAACATGGCTCCCCTTGGTCACTCACTGGGCACTTAGTCGAGGGACAGCGATGAAGGGGCTGCCTCGCGATGGGCGCCGGTGGCCTGGCTGGCGCGCCCACCGCTGCCGCACGCTGGGTACTTGGCCCACGCCGTGCCTGGTTGGGGCTGCCGGGGCATTCCTCCCATGCCCAGGGTCCATGCAACATGGCTCCCCTGGCTCGCTCGCTGGGCACTTAGTCTAGCGACAACGGACGAGGGGGCTGGCTCGCGATGGGCGCCCGTGGCCTGGCTGGCGCGCCCACGGCTGCCGCACGTTGGGCACTTGGCCCATGCCGTGCATACTGGGGGCTGCCTGGGCATGCCTCCCGTGCCCTGGGTCAATGCGACATGACTCCCCTGGCTCTTTCGGTGGGCACATACTCGAGGGACAGGGACAAGGGGGTTGGCTCGCGAAGGGCGCCCGTCGCCTGGCTGGCGCACCCACCTCAACCGCACGCTGGGGTCTTGGCACATGCCACGCCTGCTGGGAGGCATGCCCAGGATCCATGCAACTTGGCTCCCCTGGCTCGCTCACTGGGTACTTAGTCGAGGGACAGGGACGAGGTAGCTGGCTCGCGATGGGCGCCTGTGGCCTGGCTGGCGCGCCCACCGCTGTGCACGCTGGGCACTTTGCCCATGCTGTGCCTTCTGGGGGCTTCCTGGGCATGCCTCCCGTGCCCAGGATCCATGCAACATGGCTCCGCTGGCTCGTTCGCTGGGCACTTAGTCGAGGGACATGGACGAGGGGGCTGGCTCGCGATGGGCGCCCGTGGCCAGGCTGGCGCACCCACCGCTGCCGCACGTTGGGCACTTGGCCATGCCATGCATACTGGAGGCTGCCTGGGCATGCCTCCCGTGCCCAGGGTCATTGCGACGTGGCTCCCCTGGCTCATTCGCTGGGCACTTAGTCGAGGGACAGGGACAAGGGGGCTGGCTCACGAAGGGCGCCCGTCGCCTGGCTGGCGCGCCCACCTCTACCGCATGCTGGGCACTTTGCCCATGCCTTGCCTGCTGTGGGCTGCTGGGGCTTGCCACCCGTGCACAGGGTCCATGCGACGCGGCTCCCCTGGCTCATGCACCCACCTCTACCATACGCTGGGCTCTTGTCCCATGCCGCGCCTGCTGGGGGCTGCTTGGGCGTGCCTCCCACGCCCAGGATCCATGCAACATTGCTCCCCTGGCTCGCTCACTGGGCACTTAGTCGAGGGACAGGGACGAGAGGGCTGGCGCGATGGGCGCCTGTGGCCTGGCTGGCGCGCCCACCGCTGCCGCACGCTGGGCACTTGGCCCATGCCGTGCCTGCTGGGGCTGCCGGGGCATGCCTCCGGTGCCAAGGGTCCGTTCAACGCGGCTCCCCTGGCTCACTCGCCGGGCACTTAGTTGAGGGACAGGGACGAGGTGGCTGGCTCGCGATGGGCTCCTGTGGCCTGGCTGGCGCGCCCGCCGCTGCCACACGCTGGGCACTTGGCCCATGCCGTGCCTTCTGGGGGCTGCCTGGGATTGCCTCCCGTGCCCAGGATCCATGCAACACGGCTCCCCTGGCTCGCT
>JAJFZO010000655.1:287500-312500 GCA_021397835.1 Moringa oleifera
GCGCTGGAGGCACGACCCGGCCAATTAAGGCCAGGAGCGCATCACCGGCAGTAAGGACGAGCCAACCGGTGCACACCATAGGCGAATCGGCCAACCTATCCCAAGGTCCAACTACAAGCTTTTTAACTGCAATAACTTAAATATACGCTATTGGAGCTGGAATTATCGCGGCTATTGGCACCAGACTTGACCTCTAATGGATCCTCGTTAAGGGATTTAGATTGTACTCATTCCAATTACCAGACTCGAAGAGCCCGGTATTGTTATTTATTGTCACTACCTCCCCGTGTCAAGATTGGGTAATTTGCGCGCCTGCTGCCTTCCTTGGATGTGGTAGCCATTTCTCAAGCTCTATCTCTGGAATCGAACCCTAATTCTTCGTCACCCGTCACCACCATAGTAGGCAACTATCCTACCATCGAAAGTTGATAGGACAGAAACTTGAATGATGCGTCGTCGGCACGATGGCCTGGCGATCCATCGAGTTATCGTGAATCATCAGAGGAACGGACGAAGCCTGCGTCGACCTTTTATCTAATAAATGCGCCCCTTCCAGAAGTCGAGGTTTGTTGCACGTATTAGCTCTAGAATTACTACGGTTATCCAAGTAGTAGGTACCATCAAACAAACTATAACTGATTTAATGAACCATTCGCAGTTTCACAGTCTGAATTAGTTCATACTTACACATGCATGGCTTAATCTTTGAGACAAGCATATGACTACTGACAGGATCAACCAGGTAGCATCCTTCGAGACACCGCACCAACTAAGATCAAAGTGTGCTGCAAGGCTCGCTAAGGCCAAAGCTGTCGCAGTCGTTGTTCAAAATCGATGGGACGTGGGACAAATGCTTTCACTTGGACAGGCAGAGGCCGAGGCCACTCCTGTCGCAATACTTTTTGCACCCGAGGGGACAACCGATCTCTCATGTGCCAAAGCAGCCGCATGCCAAAGCAAGCCGCGCTTGGAGCACGAGGTACGGCTTAGGTTTCCACCCATGCCCACGAGGGACATGGTGCAAAGACAACCGACTCGAATCATCAAATTCTATTTGTGAAGGCATGCGACATAGGGTCCCGATGTCACCTACGGAATGCCAACGTATGGCTCGAGGTCGAGCTTGAAGCGACGTGCCAGTAGACAGTTTGATGCGAGAGCATGGAGCCTGCCAACGTGCATAACTAGATCACCACTCACACATCGCACGTACAAATGGGCAGCAATAGCACCAAACGAGCTACAAGCTGACGAGCGAAAGGCCCATCGATCATGCAGGTCATCGTGTGCCACCGCACCCAAGCCGCTAAGCACAAAATTATTTCAATAGCAAGGGATGATTCTTCAATGGCAAGGGACCACCGATGAGCCTTGGCAACAGGGGTGTCACAACGTGCCCAGGCTAGCCGTGTGGCTCGCTCGTTGCTAATAGCCGACGATCGTGTCGTCGATCGTGCTGCGCAACAAGTCCGCTTCTAGGCAAGCCTGAGCATCGAGATCCAACCCCGCGTCCGCCGCCTCGAGGGCCTGCGATGAAGCACTCCACATGCTTGAAATCCCCCCAACCATTTGGCCCTCACGTAGCATGCATCATCATTAGCTTCGCCGCCCACACCATCGAGCTTGTCTAGCCACATCCCAGCTCATTATCCCATGATTATTCTTGCTTCGTTGCCCACGTTTTTCCCACCAATGAGGCCTTTGCAGCAGGGGTGCCCAGGCTGGCCGTGTGGCTCGCTTATTGCTAATGGCCGACGATCGTATCATCGATCGCGCTGCGCAACGAGTCCGTCTAGGCAAGCCTGAGCGTCGAAATCCAACCCCACATCTGCCGCCTCGAGGGCCTGCGACGAAGCACTCCGCATGCTCGAAATCCCCCCAATGATTTGGCCCTCACATAGCATGCATCATCGTTAGCTTCGTCGCCCAACACATCGAGCTTGTCTAGCCACATCCTAGCTCATTATCCCACGATTATTCTCGCTTCATTGCCCACATATTTCCCACCGATGAGGCCTTGGCAGCAGGGGTGCCCAGGCTGGCCGTGTGGCTCGCTCATTGCTAACGGCCGACGATTGTGTCGTCGATTGCGCTGCGCAATGAGTCCACCTAGGCAACCCTGAGTGTTGGGATCCAACCCCATGTCCGCCGCCTCGAGGGCCTACGACGAAGCACTCCGCATGCTCAAAATTCCCCCCAACTATTTGGCCCTCAAGTAGCATGCATCATCGTTAGCCTCGCCGCCCACACGGTTGAGCTTGTATAGCCACATCCCAACTCATTATCCCACGATTTTTCTCATTTTGTTGCCCATGTTTTTCCCACCAATGAGGCCTTGGCAGCAGGGGTGTCACGCCTTGCCCAGGCTGGCCGTGTGGCTCGCTTATTGCTAATGGCCGACGATCGTGTCGTCGATCGCGCTTCGCAACGAGTCCGCCTAGGCAAGCCTAGGCGTCCGGATCCAGCCCCGTATCCGCCGCCTCAAGGGCCTGCGATGAACCACTCCTCATGCTCAAAATCCCCCCAGCGATTTGGCCCTCGCGTAGCATGCATCATCGTTAGCTTCGCTGCCCACACCGTCGAGCTTGTGTAGCCACATCCCAGCTCATTATCCCACGATTTTTCTCATTTTGTTGCCCACGTTTTTCCCACCGATGAGGCCTTGGCAGCAGGGGTGTCACCCCTTGCCCAAGCTGGCCGTGTGGCTCGCTCTTTGCTAACGGTCGACGATCGTGTCGTCGATCACGCTGCGCAATGAGTCCGCCTAGGCAAGCCTGGGAGTTGGGATCCAGCCCTGCATCCGCCACCTCGAGGGCCTGCGATGAAGCACTCT
The DNA here is from genome assembly GCA_021397835.1 of Moringa oleifera. NCBI lineage: Eukaryota > Viridiplantae > Streptophyta > Magnoliopsida > Brassicales > Moringaceae > Moringa > Moringa oleifera. The sequence continues at coordinate 290,334 of JAJFZO010000655.1, forward strand.
GCATGCTCAAAATCCCCCCAGCGATTTGGCCCTCGCGTAGCATGCATCATCGTTAGCTTCGCCGCCCGCACCGTCGAGTTTGTCTAGCCACATCCCAGCTCATTATCCCATAATTTCTCTCGTTTTGTTGCCCATGTTTTTCCCACCGATGAGGCCTTGGCAGCAGGGGTGTCACGCCTTGCCCAGGCTGGCCGTGTGGCTCGCTCGTTGCTAACGACCAATGATCGTGTCGCCGATCGCGCTGCACAACGAGTCCGCCTAGGCAAGCCTGAGCGTCGGGATCCAACCCCACGTCCGCCGCCTCGAGGGCCTGCGATGAAGCACTCTGCATGCTCGAAATCCCCCCAGCGATTTGGCCCTCGCGTAGCATGCATCATCGTTAGCTTCGCCGCCCACACCGTCGAGCTTGTGTAGCCACATCTCAGCTCATTATCCCACGATTTTTCTCATTTCGTTGCCCACAATTTAGTGGATTTTGTTTCCCATGTTTTCCCCACTCCGTTGGCTACTGATCCGGCGTCCCACACTCTTCGGCCGACGTTGCCGGCCGCCTGCCTGCCGGCGGTGGTGGCCGCCACAGCCACGCACCACTGGCTGGATGGGCAAGGCAGCAAGCTGCCCTGCCCATGCCATGCGCACTGGATTGCCCAAGCCCAGCGCCTGCCCACATGGGATGGGAAGGGGGGGAGGCACGCATGGCCTGTTGGCACCCAGCAAGCTAGGTGACCACCTCCCCCCTAAAGAGTCTTAAATGAAATTTCACTCCCAGCAGGAGGAAACATCAATATGTCTGAGCCGTCATAATGGGTCTAAAAAATTATTTACTTGGAATTTTGAGCTGAAATTTTGTACATAAATGGAGAATAATCATATCTACCACCAGAAAAAATTTCAGAATTTTCTGGGGACTAAATTTTTTAATGAATTTTCTATAGCCAAAAATTGAAAGAATCATCAAAAATAGCCCGTGAGTCAAAATGATCCCAAACTTCAGGGACAGACTCCTCATGAATTACACAAATTATTTGAGTCATTTCGGGACCAATTCCATGATGAAAAGACGGTCAATTCACAACAATTTCGCAACTGGGCATTGCGGCCAGCAGGCTGGGGCAGCTGTGCCTCTGCCTGGCCCCTGGTGCATGCTGGCTGCCCTGTCCAGCGCACCTCCAGCCACCCCATGGCAGCCCTCAGGGTCCACCAGAGCCAGGGGACACAGCCAAGGCCAGCTTGCCCATGAAATCAACGCCCACAGCATGTGCTGAGCCTCACAGCAAGCTCGCGACTGGCTCGCGTCGGGTGTCCCAGGCAAGGCTGGTGCTGTGCCTGCTGGCAAGGCTGGCGCCGTGCCTGCTGGCGACTGCTGTGGCAACCTGGCTCGAACACTAGGCAGTCAGTCAAGGGGCAGGGATGAGGGGGCTGGCTCGCGATGGGCGCCCGTGGCCTGGCTGGTGCGCCCACCGCTGCTGCACGCTGGGCGAGCAGCCCATGCTGTGCCAGCTGGGGGCTGCCTGAGCGTGCCACCCATGCCCAGGGTCCGTACGATGCGGCCTCCCTGGCTCACTCGCTGGGCACTACGTCGAGGGACAGGGACGTGGGAACTGGCTCGCGATGGGCGCTCGCGGCCTGGCTGGCGCGCCCACCGGTGCTGCACGCTGGGCGAGCAGCCCATGCCATGCCTGCTGGGGCTGCCTGGGTGTGCCACCCGTGCCCAGGGTCTGTGCGATGCGGCCCATCTGGCTCGCTCGCTGGGCACTTGGTCGAGGGACGTGGGGGCTGGCTAGCGATGGGTGCCCACGGCCTGGCTGTCACGCCCACCGCTTCCGCACGCTGGGCGAGCAGCTATGCCGTGCCTGCTGGGGGCTGCCTAGGTGTGCCGCCCGTGACCAGGGTCCATGTGACGCGGCAACCCTGGCTCGCACACTAGGCAGTCAGTCGAGGGGCAGGGACGAGGGGACTGGCTCGCGACGGGTGCCCACGGCCTGGCTGACGCGCCCACCGCTGCCGCACGCTGGGCGAGAAGCCCATGCCGTGCCTGCTGGGAGCTTCCTGGGCGAGTCACCCCTGCCAAGGGTCCATGCGACGTGGTACCCCTGGCTCGCACGCTGGGCACTTAGTCGAGGGACAGGGACCAGGGTGCTGGCTCGCAATGGGCGCCCGCAGCCTGGCTGGTGCGCCCACCGCTGCCGCACGCTGGGCGAGCAGACCATGCCGTGCCTGCTGGAGGCTGCCTGGGTGTGCCACCTGTGCCCAGGGTCCGTGTGATGTGGCACCCCTGGCTCACACGCTGGGCAGTCAGTCGAGGGGCAGGGACGAGGGGGCTGGCTCGCGATGGGCGCCCGCGGCCTGGCTGGCGCGCCCACCGCTGCAGCACGCTGGGCGAGCAGCCCATGCCGTGCCTGCTGGGGGCTGTCGGGGCATGCTCCCACGCCCAGGGTCCGTGTGACACGGCTCCCCTGGCTCACTCGCTGGGCACTTTGTAGAGGGACAGGGAAGAGGGGGCTGGCTCGCGATGGGCACCTGTTGCCTGGCTGGCGCGCCCTCCTCTGCCGCACACTGGGCACTTGGCCCATGCCATGCCTGCTGGGGGCTGCCTGGGCATGCCTCCCATGCCCAGGGTCCAGGCAACATGGCTCCTCTGGCTCGCTCGCTGGGCACTTAGTCGAGGGACAGGGACGAGGGGCCTGGCTCGTGATGGGCGCCTGTGGCCTCACTGGCACGCCCACCGCTGCCGCACGCTGAGTACTTATCCCATGCCGTGCTGGCTGGGGGCTGCCGGGGCATGCCTCCCTTGCTCAGGGTCCGTGCGACACTGCTCCCCTGGCTCACTCGCTGGGCACTTAGTCGAGGGACAGGGACGAGGGGCCTGGCTCGTGATAGGCGCCTGTGGCCTCACTGGTGCGCCCACCGCTGCCGCACGCTGAGTACTTAGCCCATGCCCTGCCGGCTGGGGGCTGCCGGGGCATGCCTCCCTTGCCCAGGGTCCGTGCGACACTGCTCCCCTGGCTCGCTCGCTGGGCACTTAGTCGAGGGACAGGGACGTGGCGTTGGCTAGCGATGGGCGCCAGCGGCCTGGCTGGTGCGCCCACCGCTGCCGTACGCTGGGTGAGCAGCCCATGCCATGCCTGCTAGGGGCTGCCTGGGCGTGCCACCCGTGCCGAGGGTCAGTGCGATGTGGCTCCCCTGGCTTGCACGCTGGGCAGTCCGTCGAGGGGCAGGGACGAGAGGGCTGGCTCGCGATGGGCGCCCGCAGCCTGGCTGGCGCGCCCACCGCTGCTGCACGCTGGGTGAGCAGCCCATGCCGTGCCTGCTGGGGGCAGCCTGGGCATGCCACCCCTGCCCAGGGTCCATGCGACGCGGCACCCCTGGCTCGCTCGCTGGGCACTTAGTCGAGTGACAGGAACGTGGGGACTGGCTCGCAATAGGCGCCCACGGCTTGGCTGGCGCGCCCACCGCTGCCGCACGCGGGGTGAGCAGCCCATGTCGTGCCTGCAGGGGGCTGCCTGGGCGTGCCACTCGTGCCCAGGGTCCATGCGACGCGGCACCCCTGGCTCGCAGGCTGGGCAGTCTGTTGAGGGGCAGGCACGAGGGGGCTGGCTCGCGATGGGCGCCCGCGGCCTAGGTGGCGCGCCCACCGCTGCCGCACGCTGGGCGAGCAGCCCATGCCATACCTGCTGGGGCTGCCTGGGTGTGCCACCCGTGCCCAGGGTCTGTGCAACCCGTGCCCAGGGTTTGTGCGATGCGGCCCATCTGGCTCGCTCGCTGGGCACCTGGTCGAGGGACGTGGGGGCTGGCTAGCGATGGGCGCCCACGGCCTGGCTGTCACGCCCACCGCTTCCGCACGCTGGGCGAGCAGCTATGCCGTGCCTGCTGGGGGCTGCCTAGGTGTGCCGCCCGTGACCAGGGTCCATGCGATGTGGTACCCCTGGCTCGCACGCTGGGCACTTAGTCGAGGGACAGGGACCAGGGTGCTGGCTCGCAATGGGCGCCCGCGGCCTGGCTGGTGCGCCCACCGCTGCCGCACGCTGGGCGAGCAGACCATGCCATGCCTGCTGGAGGCTGCCTGGGTGTGCCACCTGTGCCCAGGGTCCGTGTGATGTGGCACCCCTGGCTCACACGCTGGGCAGTTAGTCGAGGGGCAGGGACGAGGGGGCTGGCTCGCGATGGGCGCCCGCGGCCTGGCTGGCACGCCCACCGTTGCCTCACGCTGGGCGAGCAGCCCATGCCGTGCCTGCTGGGGGCTGCCTAGGGGTGCCACCCATGCCCAGGGTCTGTGCGATGTGGCCCCCCTGCCTTGCTCGCTGGGCACTACGTTGAGGGACAGGAACGTGGGGGCTAGCTCGCCTTGGGTGCCCACAGCCTGGCGGGCGAGCTCACCGCTGCAGCACGCTGGGCGAGCAGACCATGCCGTGCCTGCTGGGGACTGCCTGGCCGTGCCACCCGTGCCCAGAGTCCGTGCGACGCGGCACCCCTGGCTCACGCGCTGGGCAGTCAGTCGAGGGGCAGGGACGAGGGGGCTGGCTCGCGATGGGCGCCCGCGGCATGGCTGGCGCGCCCACCGCTGCCGTACGCTGGGCAAGCAGCCCATGCCCTGCCTGCTGGGGGCTGCCTAGGGGTGCCACCTGATCCCAAGGTCTGTGCGATGCGGCCCCCCTGCCTTGCTCGCTGGGCACTACGTTGAGGGACAGGGACGTGGGGGCTGGCTCGACATGGGTGCCCACAGTCTGGCGGGCGAGCCCACTGCTGCCTCACGCTGGGCGAGTAGCCTATGTCGTGCCTGCTGGGGGCTGCCTGGCCAGGCCATCCATGCCCAGTGTCCGTGCGACATGGCACCACTGGCTCGCATGCTGGGCAGTCAGTCAAGGGGCAGGGATGAGGGGACTTGCTCACGATGGGCGCCCGCAGCCTGGCTGGCGAGCTCACCGCTGCCGCACACTGGGCGAGCAGCCCATGCCGTTCCTGCTGGAGACTGCCTGGCCGGGCCACCCGTGCCCAGGGTCTGTGCGATGCGGCACCCCTGGCTCGCACGCTGGGCAGTCAGTCGAGGGCAGGGACTATGTGGCTCGCTCGCGATGGGCGCCCGCGGCCTCGGAGGCGCGCCCACCGCTGCCGCACGCTGGGCCAGCAGCCCTTGCCGGGCCTGCTGGGGGCTGCCTACGGGTGCCACCCGTGCCAAGGGTCTGTGCGACGCGGCCCCCCTGGCTTCCTCTCTAGGCACTACGTCGAGGGACAGGGACGTGGGGGCTGGCTCGCGATGGGTGGCCACACCCTGGCGGGCGAGCCCACCCCAGCCGCACGCTGGGCGAGCAGTCCATGCCGTGCCTGCTGGGGGCTGCAAGGCCGGGCCCCCCGTGCCAAGTGTCCATGCGATGCAGCACCCCTGGCTCGCACACTGGGCAGTCAGACGAGGGGCAGGGACGACGGGGCTGGCTCGCGATGGGCGCCCGCGGCCAGGCTGACGCGCCCACCGCTGCCGCACAATGGGCGAGCAGCCCATTCCATGCCTCCTGGAGGCTGCCTGGCCGGGCCACCCATGCCCAGAGTCCATGCGACGTGGCACCCCTGGCTTGCTCGCTCGGCACAACGTCGAGGGACTGGCGGGCGCGCCCACCGCTGCCGCACGCGGGGCGAGCAGCCCATGCCATGCCTGCTGGGGGCTGCCTGGACGGGCCTCCCATGCCCAGGGTCTGTGCAACGCGGCTCCCTTGGCTCGCTCAATGGGAACTACGTGGAGGGACAGGGACGTGGGCGCTGGCTCGCGATGGGCACCCGCGGCCGGGCTGGCGCGCCCACCGCTGCCGCACGCTGGGTGAGCAGCCCATGCCGTGCCTGCTGGGGGCTGCCTAGGGGTGCCACCGGTGCCCAGGGTCTGTGCGATACGGGCCCCCTGCCTTGCTCGGTGTGCACTACGTTGAGGGACAGGGACGTGGGGGCTGGCTCGCAATGGGTGCTCACTGCCTTGCGGGCGAGCCAACCGCTGCCGCATGCTGGGTGAGTAGCCTATGCCGTGCCTGCTGGGGGCTTCCTGGCCGGGCCATCCGTGCCCATTGTCCGTGCGATGCGGCATCACTGGCTCGCCCGCTGGGCAGTCAGTCGAGGGGCAGGGACGAGGGGGCTGGCTCGCGATGGGCGCCCGCAGCCTGGCTGGTATGCCCACCGCTGCCGCACGCTGGGCGAGCAGCCCATGAAGTGCCTGCTGGGGACTGCCTGGCCGGGCCACACGTGCCCAGGGTCCGTGTGACGTGGCACCCCTGGCTCGCGCGCTGGGCAGTCAGTCGAGGGGCAGGGACGAGGGGGCTGGCTCGCAATGGGAGCCCACGGCCTGGCTGGCGCGCCCACCGCCGCCGCACGCTGGGCGCGCAGCCCATGCCGTGCCTGCCGGGAGCTGCCTATGGGTGCCACCCATGCCCAGGGTCTATGCGACGTGGCCCTCCTGGCTTGCTCTCTGGGAACTACGTTGAGGGACAGGGACGTGGGGGCTGGCTAGCCATGGGTGCCCACAGCCTGGCGGGCGAGCCCACCGCTGCCGCACGGTGGGTGAGTAGCCCATGCCGTGCCTGCTGGGGGCTACCTGGCCGGGCCATCCGTGCCCAGTGTCCATGCAATGCGGCACCACTGGCTCGCACGCTGGGCAGTCAGTTGAGGGACAGGGACAAGGGGGCTGGCTCACGATGGGCGCCCACGGCCTGGCTGGCGCGCCCACCGCTGCCGCACGCTGGGTGAGCAGCCCATGCCGTGCCTGGTGGGGACTGCCTGGCCTGGCCACCCGTGCCAGGGGTCCATGCGATGCGGCACCCCTGGCTCGCGCGCTGGGCAGTCAGTCGAGGGGCAGGAACTAGGGGGCTGGCTCGCGATGGGCGCCCGCGGCCCGGCTGGCGCGTCCACCGCTGCTGCACGCTGGGCGAGCTGCCCATGCCGTGCCTGCTGGGGGCTGCGTAGGGGCGCCCCCCATGCCAAGGGTCTGTGCGACGTGGCCCCCCTGGCTAGCTCTCTGGGCACTACGTCGAGGGACAGGGACGTGGGGGCTAGCTTGCGATGGGTGCCCACAGCCTGGCGGGCGAGCCCACCGCTACCGCACGCTGGGCAGGCAACCCATGCCGTACCTGGTGGGGGCTGCCTGGCCGGGCCACCCGTGCCAAGGGTCCGTGCAACGCGGCACCCCTGGCGTGCCCGCCGCTGCCGCACACTGGGCGAGCAGCCCATGCCGTGCCTGCTGGGGACTGCCAGGCCAAGCCTCCTGTGCCCAGGGTCCGTGCGATGCGGCACCCCTGGCTCGCGCGCTAGGCAGTCAGTCGACGGGCAGGGACTAGGGGTCTGGCCCGAGATGGGCGCCCGCGGCCTCGTTGGCGCGCCCGCCGCTGCAGCACGCTGGGCGAACAGCCCATGCCGTACCAGCTGGGGGCTGTCTGGGCGTGCCACCCGTGCCCAAGGTCTGTGCAACGCGGCCCCCCTGGCTCGCTCGCTGGGCACTACGTCGAGGGACAGGGACGTGGGGGCTGGCTCGCGATGGGTGCCCACAGCCTGCCGGGCGAGCCCACCGCTGCCGCATTCTGGGTGAGTAGCCTATGCCGTGCCTGCTGGGGGTTGCCTGGCAGGGCTATCCACGCCCATTGTCCGTTCGACGCGGCACCACTGCTTCGCCCGCTGGGCAGTCAGTTGATGGGCAGGGACGAGGAGGCTGACTCACAATGGGCGCCAGCGGCCTGGCTGGCGTGCCCACCATTGCCGCACGCTGGGCAAGCAGCTCATGCTGTGCCTGCTGGGGACTGCCTGGCCGGGCCACACGTGCCCAGGGTCCGTGCGACGCGGCACCCCTGGCTCGCGCGCTGGGCAGTCGGTCGAGAGGCAGGGACGAGGGGGATGGCTCGTGATAGGCGCCCGCGGCCTGGCTGGCGCGTCCACCGCTGCCGCACGCTGGGCACGCAGCCCATGCCGTGCCAGCTGGGGGCTGCCTAGGGGCACCACCCGTGCCCAGGGTCTGTGCGACGTGGTCCCCCTGGCTTGCTCGCTGGGCACTACGTTGAGGGACAGGGACGTGGGGGCTGGCTCGCCATGGGTGCCCACAGCCTGGCGGGCAAGCCCACCACTGGTGCACGCTGGGCGAGTAGCCCATGCCGTGCCTGCTGGGGGCTACCTGGCCGGGCCATCCGTGCTCTTTGTCCGTGCGACGCGGCACCACTGGCTCGCATGCTGGGCAGTCAGTTGAGGGACAGGGACGAGGGGGCTGGCTCACGATGGGCGCCCGCGGCCTGGATGGCGCGCCCACCGCTGCCGCACACTGGGCTAGCAGACCATGCCGTGCCTGCTGGGGACTGCCTGGCCGGGCCACCCGTGCCCAGGGTCCGTGCGACGCGGCACCCCTGGCTCGCACGCTGGGCAGTCGGTCAAGGGGCAGGGACGAGGGGACTGGCTCACGATGGGCGCCCGCGGCCTGGCTGGCGCGCCCACCGCTGCCACACGATGGGCGAGCAGCCCATGCCGTGCCTGCTGGGGACTGCCTGGCCGAGCCACCCGTGCCCAGGGTCTGTGCAACGCAGCACCCCTGGCTTGTGCGCTGGGCAGTCTGTCGAGGGGCAGGGACTAGGGCGCTGGCCCGCGATGGGCGCCCGCGGCCTCGCTGGTGCGCCCACCGCTGCCGCACACTGGGCTAGCAGCCCATGCCGTGCCTGCTGGGGGCTACCTAGGGGTGCCAGTCGTGCCAAGGGTCTGTGTGACGCGGCCCCCTGGCTTGTTCGCTGGGCACTACGTCGAGGGACAGGGACGTGGGAGCTGGCTCGCGATGGGCGCCCCCAGCCTGGCGGGCGCTCCCACCGCTGCCGCACGCTGGGCGAGCAGCCCATGCCGTGCCTGCTGGGGGCTTCCATGCCAGGCCTCCCATGCCCAGGGTCTGTAAGACACGGCCCCCCTGGCTTGCTGGCTGGGCACTACGTCGAGGGCCAGGGACGTGGGGGCTGGCTCGCGATGGGGGCCCACAGCCTGGCGGGCGAGCCCACCGCTGCCGCAGGCTGGGCGAGCAGCCCCTTCCGTGCCGCTGGGGGCTGCCTGGGCGGGCCACCCGTGCCCAGGGTCCGTTCGACGCGGCACCCCTGGCTCGCATGCGGGGCAGTCAGACGAGGGGGATGGCCGAGGGGACTGGCTCGCGATTGGCGCCCGCGGCCAGGGTGGCGCGCCCACGGTTGCCGCACGCTGGGAGAGCAGCCCATTCAGTGCCTGCTGGGGGCTGCCTGGCAGGGCCACCCGTGCCCAGGGTCCGTGCTATGTGGCACCCCTGGCTTGCTCACTGGGCACTACATCAAGGGACAGGGATGTGGGGGCTGGCTCGCGATGGGCGCCCACAGCCTGGCAGGCGCGCCCACTGCTGCCGCACGCTGGGCGTGCAGCCCATGCCATGCCTGCTGGGGGCTGCCTGGCCGGGCCTCCCATGCCTAGGGTCTGTGCAACGCGGCTCCCTTGGCTCGCTCGATGGGAACTACGTAGAGGGACAGGAACGTGTGGGCTGGCTAGCGATTGGCGCCCGTGGCCTGGCTGGCACGCCCACCGCTGCCCCACGCTGGGCGAGCAGCCCATGCCGTGCCTGCTGGGGGCTGCCTAGGGGTACCACACGGTCCCAGGGTCTGTGCGACGCGGCCCCCCTGCCTTGCTCGCTTGGCACGACGTCGAGGGACAGGGACGTGAGGGAGGGCTAGCGATGGGCGCCCGTGGCCAAGGGGTGCCTGCTGGGGGTTGCCTGGCCAGGCCACCAGTGCCAAGGGTCCATGTGACGCGGCACCCCTGGCTCGCACGCTGGGCAGTCAGTCGAGGGGCGGGGACGAGGAGGCTGGCTCGTGATGGGCGCCCGCGGCCTGGCTGGCGCGCCCACCGCTGCCACACGCTGTGAGAGCAGCCCATTCCGTGCCTGCTGGGGGCTGCCTGGCCGGGCCACCCATGCCCAGGGTCGTGCTACGCGGCACCCCTGGCTTGCTCACTGGGCACTACATCGAGGGACAGGGACGTGGGGGCTGGCTCACGATGGGCGTCCACAGCCTGGCGGGCGCACCCACCGCTTCCGCACGCTGGGCATGCAGCCCATGCCATGCCTGCTGTGGACTGCCTGGCCGGGCCTCCCATGCCCAGGGTCAGTGCAACGCGGCTCCCTTGGCTCGCTCAATGGGAACTACGTCGAGGGACAGGGACATGGGGGCTGGCTCGCGATGGGCGCCCGCGGCCTGGCTGACGTGCCCACCACTGCTGCACGCTGCGCGAGCAGCCCATGCCGTGCCTGCTGGGGGCTTCCTAGGGGTGCCACCCGTGCCAAGGGTCTGTGCGATGCGGCCCCCCTGCCTTGCTCGCTGGGCACTACGTCGAGGGACAGGGACATGGGGGCTGGCTCGCAATGGGTGCCCAAAGCCTGGCAGGCGAGCCCACCGCTGCAGCATGCAGGGCGAGCAGCCCATTCCGTGCCTGCTGGGGGCTACCAAGCCAGGCCACCCATGCCCAGGATCCATGCGATGCGGCACCCCTGGCTCGCACGCTGGGCAGTGAGTCGAGGTGCTGGGACGAGTGGGCTGTCTCGTGATGGCCGCCCGCGGCCTGGCTGGCGAGCCCACCGCTGCCGCAGGCTGGGTGAGCAGCCCATGCCGTGCCTGCTGGGGGCCACCTGGGCATGCCCCCTGTGCCCAGGGACCGTGCAACATGGCACCTCTGGCTCGAACGCTGGGCAGTCAGCCGAGGGGCACGGACGAGGGGGCTGGCTCATGATGGGCGCCCGCAGCATTGCTGGTGCACCCACTGCTGCTGCACGCTGGGCGAGCAGCCCATGCCGTGCCTGCTGGGGGCTGCCTGGCTGGGCCACCAGTGCCCAGGGTCCGTGTGACGTGGCACCCCTGCCTCGCACGCTGGGCAGTCAGTCGAGGGGCAGGGACGAGGGGGCTGGCTCGCGATGGGCACCCGGGGCCAGGCTGGCGCGCCCATCGTTGCCGCACGCTGGGCGAGCAGCCCATTCCATGCCTACTGGGGGCTGCCTAGGGGTGCCACTCGTGCCCAGGGTCTGTGCGGCGCGGCCCCCCTGGCTTGCTCGCTGGGCACTACGTCGAGGGGCAGGGACAATGGGCTGGCTCGCGATGGGCGCCCGCGGCCGGGCTATCGCGCCCAGCGCTGCCGCATGCTGGGCGAGAAGCCCATGCCGTTCCTGCTGGGGGCTGCCTAGGGGTGCCACTCATGCCCAGGGTCTGTGCGACGCGGCCCCCCTGCCTTGCTCGCTGGGCACCTCGTCGAGGGACAGGGACGTGGTGGCTGGCACGCGATGGGTGCCCACAGCCTGGCGGGCGAGCGCACAGCTGCCGCAGGCTGGGCGAGCAGCCCGTGCTGTGCCTGCTGGGGGCTGCCTGGGTGGGCCACCCGTGCCCAGGGTCCATGCGACGCGGTACCCCTGGCTCGCACGCTGGCCAGTAAGTCGAGGGGCAGGGACGAGGGGGCTGGCTAGCGATGGGCACCAGCGGCCTGGCTGGCGCGCCCACCGCTGCCGCATGCTGGGCGAGAAGCCCATGCCGTTCCTGCTGGGGGCAGCCTAGGGGTGCCACTCGTGCCCAGGGTCTGTGAGGCGCGGCCCCCCTGGCTTGCTCGCTGGACACTACGTCGAGGGGCAGGGACATGTGGGCTGGCTCGCGGTGGGCGCCCGTGACCTGGCTGGTGCGCCCACCGCTTCCGCACGCTGGGCGAGCAGCCCATGCTGTGCCTGCTATGGGCTGCCTGGGTGTGCCACCCGTGCCTAGGGTCCATGTGACGCAGCCCTCCTGGCTCGCACGCTGGGCAGTCAGTAGAGGGGCAGTGACAAGGGGGCTGGCACGCGATGGGCGCCCGGGGCCAGGCTGGCGCGCCCACCGTTGCCGCACGCTGGGCGAGCAACCCATTCCGTGCCTGCTTGGGGCTCCCTAGGGGTGCCACTCCTGCCCAGAATCTGTGCGGCGCAGCCCCCCTGGCTTGCTCGCTGGGCACTACGTCGAGGGGCAGGGACAATGGGCTGGCTCGCGATGGGCGCCCGCGGCCTGGCTAGCGTGCCCAGCGCTGCCGCATGCTGGGCGAGAAGCCCATGCCGTGCCTGCTGGGGGCTGCCTAGGGGTGCCACTCATGCCCAGGGTCTGTGCGACGCGGCCCCCCTGCCTTGCACGCTGGACACCTCGTCGAGGGTTAGGGACGTGGTGGCTGGCTCGCGATGGGTGCCCACAGCCTGTCGGGCGAGCCCACCGCTGCCGCAGGCTGGGCGAGCAGCCCATGCCGTGCCTGCTGGGGGCTACCTGGGCGGGCCACCCGTGCCCAGGGTCCATTCGACGTGGCACCCCTGGCTCGCACGCTGGGCAGTAAGTCGAGGGGCAGGGACGAGGGGGCTGGCTAGCGATGGGCGCCAGCGGCCTGGCTGGCGCGCCCACCGCTGCCGCATGCTGGGCGAGCAGCCCATGCCGTACCTGCTGGGGGCTGCCTAGGGGTGCCACTCGTGCCCAGGGTCTGTACGGCACGGCCCCCCTGGCTTGCTCGCTGGGCACTGCGTCGAGGGGCAGGGACAAGTGGGCTGGCTTGCGATGGGCGCCCGTGGCTTGGCTGGTGCGCCCACCGCTGCCGAACGCTGGGCGAGCAGCCCATGCTGTGCCTGCTATGGGCTGCCTGGGCGTGCCACCCGTGCCCAGGGTCCGTGCGACGCAGCCCCCCTGGCTCACACGCTGGGCAGTCAGTCGAGGGGAAGGGACGAGGGGGCTGGCTCGTGATGGGCGCACGCGGCCTGGCCGGCGCACCCACTGCTGCCGCACGCTGGGCGAACAGCCCATGCCGTGCCTGCTGGGGGCTGCCGGGGCGTTCCATCCATGCCCAGGGTCAATGCGACGCGGCACCCCTGGCTTGCACGCTGGGCAGTCAGTCAAGGGGCAGGGACGAGGGGGCTGGCTCGTGATGGGCGCCCGCGGCCTGGCTGGCGCACCCACTGCTGCCACACGCTGGGCGAGCTGCCCATGCCGTGCCTGCTGGGGGCTTCCTGGGCATGCCACCTGTGGCCAGGGTCTGTGCGATGCAGCCCCCCTGCCTTGCTCGCTGTGCACGACGTTGAGGGAGAGGGACGTGGGGGCTGGCTCGCGATGGGCGCCCGCGGCCAAGTTGTCGCGCCCACCGCTGCCGCACGCTGGGCGAGCAGCCCATGCCATGCCTGCTGGGGGATTCCTGGGCGGGCTGCCCGTACCCAGGGTCTGTTCGATGCGGCACCCCTGGGTCTCAAGCTGGGCAGTCAGACGAGGGGCAGGGACGAGGGGGCTGGCTCGTGATGGGCGCCCGCGGCCAGGCTGGCGCTCCCACCATTGCCGCACGCTGGGCGAGCAGCCAATTCCGTGCCTGCTGGGGGCTGCCTGGCCGGGCAACCCATGCGCAGGGTCCGTGCGATGCGGCACCCCTGGCTCGCACGTTGGGCAGTCAGTCGAGGGGCAGGGACGAGCGGGCTGGCTCGTGATGGGCACCCGCGGCCTGGCTAGCGCGCCCACCACTGCCGCATGCTGGGAAAGAAGCCCATGCTGTGCCTGCAGGGAGCTGCCTAGGGGTGCCACTCATGCCCAGGGTCTGTGCGACGCGGCCTCCCTGCCTTGCTCGCTGGGCACTACGTCGAGGGACAGGGACGTGGTGGTTGGCTCGCGATGGGTGACCACAGCCTGGCGGGGGAGCTCACTGCTGCCGCAGGCTGGGCGAGCAGCCCATGCCATGCCTGCCGGGGGCTGCCTGGGCGTTCCACCCGTGCCCAGGGTCCATGCGACGTGGCACCCCTGGCTCGCACGCTGGGCAGTCAGTTGAGGGGCAGGGACGAGGGGGCTGGCTCGTGATGGGCGCCCGCGGCCTGGCTGGCGCACCCACTGCTGCTGCACGCTGGGCGAGCAGCCCATGCCATGGCTGCTGCGGCTGCCTGGGCGTGCCACCCGTGCCCAGGGTCTGTGCGATGTGGCACCCCTTGTTCGCACGCTGGGCAGTCAGTCGAGGGGCAGGGACGAGGAGGCTGTCTCGTGATGGGCGCCCGCGGCCTGGCTGGTGCACCCACTGCTGCCGCACGCTGGGCGGGCTGCCCATGTCGTGCCTGCTGGGGGATGCCTGGGTGTGCCACCCGTGCCCAGGGTCTGTGTGATGCGGCCCCCCTGCCTTGCTCGCTGGGCACAACGTTGAGGGACAGTGACGTGGGGGCTGGCTCGCGATGGGCGCCCGTGGCCATGGTGGCGCACCCACCTCGGCCGCACGCTGGGCGATTAGCCCATGCCGTGCCTGCTGGGGGATTCCTGGGCAGGCCACCCATACCCAGGGTCCATTCGATGCGGCACCCCTGGCTCGCAAGCAGGGCAGTCAGACAAGGGGCAGGGACAAGGGGGCTGGCTCGTGATGGGCATCCGCGGCCAGGCTGGGGCGCCCACCGTTGCCGCACACTGGGCGAGCAGCCCATTCCGTGCCTGCTGAGGGCTGCCTGGCCGGGCCACCCATGCCCAGGGTCCATGCGATGTGGCACCCCTGGCTCGCACGCTGGGCAGTCAGTCGAGGGGCAGGGACGAGGGGTCTGGCTCGCGATGGGCGCCCGCGGCCTGGCTGGCGCGCCCACCGCTGCCACACGCTGGGTGAGCAGCCCATGCCGTGCCTGCTGGGGCCTGCCTAGGGGTGCCACTAGTGACCAGGGTCTGTGCGGTGCGGCCCCCCTGGCTTGCTCGCTGGGCACTACGTCGAGGGGCAGGGACAAGTGGGCTGGCTCGCGATGGGCGCCCGTGACCTGGCTGGTGCGCCCACCGCTTCCGCACGCTGGGCGAGCAGCCCATGCTGTGCCTGCTATGGGCTGCCTGGGCGTGCCACCCGTGCCCAGGGTCCGTGCGACGCAGCCGCCCTGGCTAACACGCTGGGCAGTCAGTCGAGGGGAAGGGACGAGGTGGCTGGCTCGTGATGGGCGCCCGCGGCCTGGCTGGCGCACCCACTGCGGCCGCTCGCTGGGTGAGCAGCCCATGCCGTGCCTGCTGGGGGCTGCCGGGCCGTGCCACCCATGCCTAGGGTCCGTGCGACACGGCACCCCTGGCTCGCACTCTGGGCAGTCAATCAAGGGGCAGGGACGAGGGAGCTGGCTCATGATGGGCGCCCGCGGCCAGGCTGGCGCACCCACTGCTGCCTCATGCTGGGCGAACTGCCCATGCCGTGCCTGCTGGGGGCTGCCTGGGCGTGCCACCCGTGGCCAGGGTCTGTTCGATGCGGCCCCCCTGCCTTGCTCGCTGGGCACGACGTCGAGGGACAGGGACGTGGGGGATGGCTCGCGATGGGCGCCCGCGGCCAAGGTGGCGCGCCCACCGCTGCCGCACGCTGGGCGAGCAGCGCATGCCGTTACTGCTGGGGGATTCCTGGGAGGGCTGCCCATACCCAGGGTCCATTTGACGCGGCACCCCTGGCTCTCAAGCTGGGCAGTCAGACGAGGGGCAAGGACGAGGGGGCTGGCTCGTGATGGGCGCCCGCGGCCAGGCTGGCGCTCCCACCATTGCCGCACGCTGGGCGTGCAGCCAATTCCGTGCCTGCTGGGGGCTGCCTGGCCGGGCCACCCGTGCCTTGGGTCCGTGCAATGCGGCATCCCTGGCTCGCACTTTGGGCAGTCAGTCGAGGGGCAGGGACGAGAGGGCTGGCTCGCGATGGGCCCCCGCGTCCTTGCTAGCGCGCCCACCGCTGCCTTATGCTGGGCGAGAAGCCCATGCCATGCCTGCTGGGAGCTGCCTAGGGGTGCCACTCGTGCCCAGGGTCTGTGCGACGTGGTCCCCCTGCCTTGCTCGCTGGGCACTACTTCGAGGGACAGGGACGTGGTGGCTGGCTCGCGATGGATGCCCACAGCCTGGAGGGCGAGCCCACCGCTGCCGCAGGCTGGGCGAGCAGCCTGTGCTGTGCCTGCTGTGGGCTGCCTGGGTGTGCCCCCCATGCCCAGGGTCCGTGCGATGCGGTACCCCTGGCTCGAACGCTGGGCAGTCAGTCGAGGGGCCGGGATGAGGCGGCTGGCTCGTGATGGGCACCCCCGGCCTTGCTGGCGCACCCACTGGTGCCTCACGCTGGGCGACCTGCCCATGCCGTGCCTGCTGGGGGCTGCCTGGGCATACCACCCGTTCCCAGGGTCTGTGCATTGCGGCCCCCCTGGCTCGCTCGCTGGGCACTACGTCGAGGGACAGGGACGTGGTGTCTGGCTCACGATGGGCGCCCGTGGTCAGGCTGGCGCGCCCACCGCTGCTGCACGCTGGGCGAGCAGCCCATGCCGTGCCTGCTGGGGGCTTCCTGGGCAGGCCACCCATGCCCAGGGTCCGTGCGTCGCGGCACCCCTGGCTCGCACTCTGGCCAGTCAGTCGAGGGGCAGGGACGAGGGGGCTGGCTCACGATGGGTGCTCGCGGCCTGACTGGTGCGCCCACCGCTGCTGAACGCTGGGCGAGCAGCCCATGCCGTGCCTGCTGTGGGCTGCCTAGGCGTGCCACCCGTGCCAGGGTCTGTGCGACACGGCCCCCCTGGCTCGCTCGCTGGGCACCACGTCGAGGGGCAGGGACAAGTGGGCTCGCTCGCGATGGGCGCCCGCGGCCTAGGTGGTGCGCCCACCGCTGCCGCACGCTGGGTGAGCAGCACATGCTGTGCCTGCTACGGGCTGCCAGGGTGTGCCACCCGTGCCCAGGGTCCGTGTGATGCTGGTCCCATGGCTCGCTCGCTGGGCAGTCTGTCAAGGGGCAGGGACAAGGGGGCTGGCTCGCGATGGGAGCCCGTGGCCTGGTTGGCGCTCTCACCGCTGCCGCATGCTGGGCGAGCAGCCAATGCCGTACCTGCTGGCGGCTTCCTGGGCGTGCCACCCATGCCAAGGGTCCGTGCGACGCGTCCCCCCTTGCTTGCTCGCTGGGCACTACGTCGAGGGACAGGGACGTGGGGGTTGGCTCGCGATGGGAGCCCACAGCCTGGCGGGCGAGCCCACCGCTGCCGCAGGCTTGGCGAGCAGCCCATATCGTGCCTGCTGGGGGCTGCCTGGCCGGGCCACCCGTGCGCAGGGTCCATGCGACGCGGCCCGCCTGGCTTGCTCTCTGGGCAGTCAGTCGAGGGACAGGGACGTGGGTGCTCGCTCGCGATGGGCGTCTGCGGCCTGGCTGGCGCGCCCAGCGCTGCCGCACGCTGGGCGAACAGCCCATGCCGTGCCTGCTGGGGGATGCCTGGGCGTGGCACCAGTGTCCAGGGTCCGTGTGACATGGCCCCCCTGGCTCCCTCGCTGGGCACATAGTCGAGGGACAGAGACGTGGGGGCTGGCTTGCGATGGGCGCCCGCGGCTTGGCTGGCGCACCCACCGCTGCCGCACGGAGGGCGAGCAGCCCATGCCGTGCCCGCTGGGGGCAGCCTGGGCGTGCCACCCGTGCCAAGGGTCTGTGCGACGCAGCCCCCCTGGCTCGTTCGCTGGGCAGTCAGTCGAGGGACAGGAACGTGGGGGCTGGCTCGCGATGGGCGCCCGCGGTCTGGCTGGCTCGCACACCGTTGCCGCACGCTGGGTGAGCAACCCATGCCGTGCCTGCTGGGGGCTGCCTGGGTGTGCCACCCGTGCCCAGGGTCCATGCGACGCGGCTCCCCTGGCTCGCAAGCTGGGCAGTGAGTCGAGGAGCAAGGACTAGGGGGCTGGCTCGCGATGGGCGCCCGCGGCCTGGCTGGCGCGCCCACCACTGCCGCACACTGCATGAGTAGCCCATGCCGTGCCTGCTGGGGGCTGCCCAGGCGTGCCACCCGTGCCCAGGGTCCATGCGACACGGCACCCCTGGCTCGCACGCTGGGCAGTAAGTCGAGGGGCAGGGATGAGGGGGCTGGCTCGCGATGGGCGCCCGTGGCCTGGCTGGCGCGCCCACCGCAGCCGCACTCTGGGTGAGCAGCCCATGCCGTGCCTGCTGGGGGCTGCCTGGGTGTGCCATCCATGCCCAGGCAGCCCGTGCGACGTGGCACCCCTGGCTCGCTCACTGGGCACTTAGTCGAGGGACAGGGACGTGGGGGCTGGCTCACGATGGGCGCCCGCGGCCTTGCTGGCACTCCCACCGCTGCCGCATGCTGGGCGAGCAGCCCATGCCAGGCCTGTTGGGGGCTGCGTGGGCATGCCACCTCTGCCCAGGGTCCGTGCGATGCAGCACCCCTCGCTCGCACGCTGGGCAGTCAGTCGAGGGGCAGGGACGAGGGGGCTTGCTACCGCTGCCGCACGCTGGGCAGTCAGTCGAGTGGCAGGGACGAGGGGGCTGGCTACCGCTGCCGCACACTGGGCGAACAGCCCATGCCATGCCTGCTGTGGGCTGCCTGGAAGTGCCACCCGTGCCCTGGCCTGTGCGACGCAGCACCCCTGGCTCGCACGCTGGGCAGTCAGTTGAGGGGCTGGGACGAGGGGGCTGGCTCGCGATGGGCGCCCGCGGCATGGCTGGAGCTCCCACCGCTGCCGCGCGCTGGGTGAGAAGCCCATGCTGGGATTGTTGGGGGCTTCCTGGGCGTGCAATCCTTGCCCAGGGTCCATGTGACGCGGCCCCACTTGCTCGCTCGCTGGGCAGTCGGTCGAAGGGTAGGGACGTGGGAGCTGGCTCGCAATGGGCGCCCGTGGCCTGGCTGGCGCGCCCACCGCTGCCGCACACTGGGCGAGCCGCCCATGCCATGCCAGCTGGGAGCAGCCTGGGCATGCCACCCATGCCCAGGGTCCGTGCGACTCGGCCCCCCTGGCACACTAGCTGGCCACTTAGTCGAGGTACAGGGACGTGGGGGCAGGCTCGCGATAGGCGCCCGCGGCCTGGCTGACAAGCCCACCGCTGCCGTACGCTGGGCGAGCAGCCCATGCCTTGCCTGCTGGGAACTTCCTGGGCGTGCCACCAGTGTCCAGGGTCCATGCGATGTGGCCCCCCTGGCTCGCTCGCTGGGCACTTAGTCGAGGGACAGGGACGTGGGGGCTGGCTCGCGATGTGCACCCGCGGCCTGGCTGGCGCACCTACCGCTGCCGCACGCTGGGCAAGCAGCCCATGCCGTGCCCACTGGGGGCTGCCTGGGCATGTCACCCATGCCCAGTCTCCATGCAACGTGGCCTCCCTGGCTCTTTCACTGGGCACTTAGTCGAGGGACAGGGACGTGGGGGCTGGCTCGTGATGAGCGCCCGCGGCCTGGCTAGCGCGCCCACTGCTGCCGCACGCTGGGCGAGCAGCCCATGCCGTGCCTGCTGGGGGCTGCCTGGGCGTGCCACTCGTGCCCATGGTCCGTGCGACACGGCCCCCCTGGCTCGCTCGCTGGGCACTTAGTCGAGGTACAGGGACGTGGGGGCTGGCTCGCGATGGGCGCCCGCGGCCTGGCTGACGCACCCACCGCTGCCACACGCTGGGCGAGCAGCCCATGCCGTGCCTGCTGGCTGCTGCCTGGGCGTGCCACCCATTCCCAGGATCCGTGCAACACGGCACCCCTGGCTCGCTCGCTGGGCACTACGTCGAGGGACAGGAACGTTGGGGATGGCTCGCGATTGGCGCCCGCGGCCTGACTGGCGCGCCCACCGCTACTGCACGCTGGGTGAGCAACCCATGCCGTGCCTGCTGGGGGCTTTCTGGGCGTGCCACCCATGCCAAGGGTCCATGAGACATGGCACCCCTGGCTCGCACACTGGGCTGTCAGTCGAGGGGCAGGGACGAGAAGGCTGGCTCGCGATTGGCTCCCGCAGCCTGGCTGGCACGCTCACCGCTGCCGCAAGCTGGGCGAGCAGCCCATGCCATGCCTGCTGGGCAATGCCTGGTTGTGCCACCAGGGTCCAGGGTCCATGCGATGCGGTCCCCCTGGCGCACTCGCTGGGCACTTAGTCGAGGGACACGCACGTGGGGGCTGGCTCGCGAAGGGCGCCCGCGGCCTGGCTGGCGCGCCCACCGCTGCTGCACGCTGGGCGAGCAGCCCATGCCATGCTTTCTGGGAACTTCCTGGGCGTGCCACCAGAGTCCAGGGTCCATGCGATGCGGCCCCCCTGGCTCACTCGCTGGGCACTTAGTCGAGGGACAGGGACGTGGGGGATCGCTCGCGATGGGTACCCGCGGCCTGGCTGGCACTCCTACCGCTACCGCACGCTGGGCGAGCAGCCCATGCCGTGCCTGCTGGGGGCTGCCTGGGCGTGCCACTCGTGCCCATGGTCCGTGCGACACGGCCCCCCTGGCTCGCTCGCTGGGCACTTAGTCGAGGTACAGGGACGTGGGGGCTGGCTCGCGATGGGCGCCCGCGGCCTGGCTGACGCACCCACCGCTGCCACACGCTGGGCGAGCAGCCCATGCCGTGCCTGCTGGCTGCTGCCTGGGCGTGCCACCCATGCCCAGGATCCGTGCAACACGGCACCCCTGGCTCGCTCGCTGGGCACTACGTCGAGGGACAGGAACGTTGGGGATGGCTCGCGATGGGCGCCCGCGGCCTGACTGGCCCGCCCACCGCTGCCGCACGCTGGGCAAGCAGCCCATGCCGTGCCTGCTAGGGGCTGCCTGGGCGTGCCACCCTTGACCAGAGTCCATGCGACGCGGCCCCCCTGGCTCACTCACTGGGCACTTAGTCGAGGGACAGGGACGTTGGGGCTTGCTCGCGATGGGTGCGTGCGGCCTGGCTGGCGCGCCCACCGCTTCCGCACGCTAGGCGAGCGGCCCATGCCATGCCTACTGGGGGCTGCCTGGGCATGCCACCCGTGACCAGGGTCCATGCGACGCGGCCCCCCTGGCTCGCTCGCTGGGCACTACGTTGAGGGACAGGCACGTGGGGGCTGGCTCGCGATGGGTGCCAGCGGCCTGGCTGGCGCGCCCACCGCTGCCGCACGCTGGGTGAGCAACCCATGCCGTGCCTGCTGGGGGCTGCCTTGGCATGCCACTCGTGCCCATGGTCCATACGACACAGCCCCCCCGGGCTCGCTCGCTGGGCACTTAGTCGAGGGACAGGGACGAGCGGGCTGGCTCGCGATGGGCGCCTGTGGCCTGGCTGGCGCTCCCTCCTCAACCGCTCGCTGGGCACTTGGCCCATCCCGCACTTGCAGGGGGCTGCCTGGGCATGCCTCCCGTGCCCAGGGTCCATGCAACGTGGCTCTCCTGGTTCGATCGCTGGGCACTTAGTCGAGGGACAGGGACGAGGGGGCTGGCTAGCGATGGGCGCCTGTGGCCTGGCTGGCGCGCCCACTGCTGCCGCACGCTGGGCACTTGGCCCATGCCATGCCTGCTGGGGACTGCCTGGGCATGCCTCCTGTGCTCAGGGACCAGGCAACACTGCTCACCTGGCTCGCTCGCAGGGCACTTAGTCGAGGGACATGGACAAGGGGGCTGCCTCGGGTTGGGCGCCTGTGGCCTGGCTGGCACGCCCACTGCTGCCATACGCTGGGCACTTGGCCCATGCCATGCTTGCTGGGGGCTTCCAGGGCATTCCTCCTGTTCCCAGGGTCTGTGCGACGCGGCTCCCCTGGCTCGCTCGCTGGGCAGTTAGTCAAGGGACAGGGACGAGGGGGCTGGCTCGCGTTGGGCGCCTGTGGCCTGGCTGGTGCGCCCACCACTGCTGCACGCTGGGTATTTGACCCATGCCGTGCTTGCTGAGGACTGCCTGGGCATGCCTCCCTTCCCAGGGAGAATGCGACATGGCTCCCCTGGCTCGCTCGCTGGTTACTAAGTCGAGGGACTGGGACGAGGGGGCTGGCTCGCGATGGGCGCCTGTGGCCTGGCTGGCGCGCCCACCGCTGCCGCACGCTGGGAACTTGGCCCATTCCGTGCCTGCTGGGGGCTGCCTGTGCATGCCTCCCATGCCCAGGTTCCATGCGACGTGGCTCCCCTGGCTCGCTCATTGCGCACTAAGTCGAGGGACAGGGACGAGGGGTCTGGCTCATGATGGGTGCCTGTGGCCTCGCTGGCGCGCCCACTGCAGCCGCACGCTGGGAATGTGGCCCATGCCGTTCCTGCTGGGGGCTGCCGGGGCATGCCTCCCATGCCAAGGGTCTGTGCAATGCATCTCCCATGGCTCGCTCGCTGGGGACTTAGTCGAGGGACATGGACGAGGGGGCTGGCTCGCGATGGGCGCGAGTGACCTGGCTGGCGCACCCACCGCTGCCGCACGCTGGGCACTTAGCCCATGCCGTGCCTGCTGAGGACTACCTGGGCATGCTTCCCTTCCCAGGGACCATGCGACGCATTTCCCCTGGC
>JAJFZO010000655.1:317500-322500 GCA_021397835.1 Moringa oleifera
GGGCTGGGTCGCGATCGGCACCCGCGGCCTGTCTGGCACGCCCACCGCTGCCGCACACTGGGCGAGTGGCCCATCCCGTGCCTGCTGGGGACTGCCTGTGCGTGCCACCCGTGCCCAGGGTCCATGCGACGCGGCCCCCCTGGCTCGCTCGCTGGGCACTTAGTCGAGGGACAGGGACGTGGGGGCTGGCACGCGATGTGCGCGGGCCCGGCTGGCGCGCCTACCGCTGCCGCACGCTGGGCGAGCTGCCCATGCCGTGCCTGCTCGGGGCTGCCTGGGCGTGCAACCCGAGCCAGGGTCCGTGAGATGCGGCACCCCTAGCTCGCACACTGGGCACTACGTCGAGGGACAGGGACGAGGGGACTGGCTCGCGAGGGGCGCCCGCGGACTGTCTGGCGCGCCCACCGCTGCTGCACGCTTGCTGAGCAGCCCATGCCGTGCCTGCTGGGGGCTGCCTGGGTGTGCCACTCATTCCCAGGGTCTGTGCGACGCGGACCCCCTGGCTCGCTCGCTGGGCACTTAGTCGAGGGACAGGGACGCGGCGGCTGGCTCGCGATGGGCACCCGCGGCCTTGTTGGCGCGCCGACCGCTGCCGCACGCTGGCAGAGCGGCCCATGCGGTGCCTGCTGGGGGCTGCCTGGGCATGCTACCGATGCCCAGAGTCCATGCGATGCGGGCCCCCTGGCTCGCTCCCTGGGCACTTAGTGGAGGGACAGGGACGTGGGGGCTGGCTCGCGATGGACGCCCGCGGCCTGGCTGGCGCACCTAGCGCTGCCGCACGCTGGGCGAGCAGCCCATGCCGTGCCTGCTTGGGGCTGCCTGGGCGTGCAACCCATCCCAGGGTCCGTGCGATGCGGCACCCCTAGCTCGCACGCTGGGCACTACGTCGAGGGACAGGGACAAGGGGGCTGGCTCGCGATGGGCGCCCGCGGCCTGGCTGGCGCGACCACCGCTGCCGCACCCTGGCTGAGCAGCCCATGCCGTGCCTGCTGGGGGATGCCTGGGCGTGCCACTCATTCCCAGGGTCTGTGCAACGCGGTCCCCCTGGCTTGCTCGCTGGGCACTTAGTTGAGGGACAGGGACGCGGCGGCTGGCTCGCGATGGGCGCCCGCAGCCTGGCTGGCGTGCCGACCGCTGCCGCCAGCTGGCAGAGCGACCCATGCCGTGCCTGCTGGGGGCTGCCTGGGCGTGCTACCCATGCCCAGGGTGCGTGGGACGCGGCCCCCCTGGCCGGCTCGCTGGGCACTTAGTGGAGGGACAGGGACGTGGGGGCTGGGTCGCGATGGGCACCCGCGGCCAGTCTGGCACGCCCACCGCTGCCGCACACTGGGCGAGTGGCCCATCCCGTGCCTGCTGGGGACTGCCTGTGCGTGCCACCCATGCCCAGGGTCCATGCGACGCGGCCCCCCTGGCTCGCTCGCTGGGCACTTAGTCGAGGGACAGGGACATGGGGGCTGGCACGCGATGTGCGCCCGCGGCCTGGCTGGCGTGCCTACCGCTGCCGCACGCTGGGCGAGCTGCCCATGCCGTGCCTGCTCGGGGCTGCCTTGGCGTGCAACCTGAGCCAGGGTCTGTGCGATGTGGCACCCCTAGCTCGCACGCTGGGCACTACGTCGAGGGATAGGGACGAGTGGGCTGGCTCGCGATGGGAGCCCGCGGCCTGGCTGGCGCGACCACCGCTGCCGCACGCTGTCTGAGTAGCCCATGCCGTGCCTGCTGGGGGCTGCCTGGGCATGCCACTCATTCCCAGTGTCTGTGCAACGCGGTCCCCCTGGCTCACTCGCTGGGCACTTAGTCAAGGGACAGGGACGCGGCGGCTGGCTCGCGATGGGCGCCCGCGGCCTGGCTGGCGGGCCGACCGCTGCCGCCCGCTGGCAGAGCGACCCATGCCGTGCCTGCTGGGGGCTTCCTGGGCGTGCTACCCATGACCAGGGTGTGTGTGACGCGGCCCCCCTGGCCCGCTCGCTGGGCACTTAGTGGAGGGACAGGGACGTGGGGGCTGGGTCGCGATGGGCACCCGCGGCCTGTCTGGCACGCCCACCGCTGCCGCACACTGGGCAAGAGGCCCATCCTGTGCTTGCAGGGGACTGCCTGTGCGTGCCACCCGTGCCCAGGGTCCATGCGACACGGCCCCCCTGGCTCGCTCGCTGGGCACTTAGTCGAGGGACAGGGACGAGGGGGCTGGCTCGCGATGGGCGCCTGCGGCCAGGCTGGCGCTCCCACCGGTGCTGCACGCTTGCTGAGCAGCCCATGCCGTGCCTGCTGGGGGCTGCCTGGTGTGCCACCCATTCCCAGGGTCTGTGCAACGCGGTCCCCCTGGCTCGCTCGCTGGGAACTTAGTCGAGGGACAGGGACGTGGCGGCTGGCTCGCGATGGGCGCCCGCGGCCTGGCTGGCGCGCCGACCGCTGCCGCACGCTGGCAGAGCGGCCCATGCCGTGCCTGCTGGTGGCTGCCTGGGCATGCTACCCATGCCCAGAGTCCATGCGACGCGGCCCCATGGCTCGCTCCCTGGGCACTTAGTGGAGGGACAAGGACGTGGGGGCTGGCTCGCGATGGGCGCCGGCGGCCTGGCTAGCGCACCTAGCGCTGCCGCACGATGGGTGAGCAGCCCATGCCGTGCCTGCTGGGGACTGCCTGGGTGTGCCACTTGTGCCCAGGGTCATTGCGACGTCGCCCCCCTGGCTTACTCGCTGGGCACTTAGTCGATGGACAGGGACGCGGGGGCTGGCTCGCGATGGGCGCCCGCGGCCTAGCTGGTGCGCTTACCGTTGCTGCACGCTGGGCGAGTAGCCCATACCGCGCCTGCTGGGGGCTGCCTGGGCATGCCACTCGTGCCCAGGTTCCATGAGACGCGGCCCCCCTGGCTCGCTCGCTGGGCACTTATTCGAGGGACAGGGACGCGGCGGCTGGCTCGCGATGGGTTCCCGCGGCCTGGCTGGCGGGCCGACCGCTGCCGCCCGCTGGCAGAGCGACCCATGCCGTGGCTGCTGGGGGCTGCCTGGGCGTGCTACCCATGACCAGGGTGCGTGTGACGCGGCCCCCCTGGCCCGCTCGCTGGGCACTTAGTGGAGGGACAGGGACATGGGGGCTGGGTCACGATGGGCACCCGCGGCCTGTCTGGCACGCCCACCGCTGCCGCACACTGGGCGAGTGGCCCATCCTGTGCTTGCAGAGGACTGCCTGTGCGTGCCACCCGTGCCCCCATGCGACGTGGCCCCCCTGGCTCGCTCGCTGGGCACTTAGTCGAGGGACAGGGACGAGGGGGCTGGCTCGCGATGGTGCCCGCGGCCTGGCTGGCGCTCCCACCACTGCTGCACGCTTGCTGAGCAGCCCATGCCGTGCCTGCTGGGGGCTGCCTGGTGTGCCACTCATTCCCAGGGTCTGTGCAACGCGGTCCCCCTGGCTCGCTCGCTGGGAACATAGTCGAGGGACATGGACGTGGCGGCTGGCTCGCGATGGGCGCCCGCGGCCTGGCTGGCGCGCCGACCGCTGCCGCACGCTGGCAGAGCTGCCCATGCCGTGCCTGCTGGGGGCTGCCTGGGCATGCTACCCATGCCCAGAGTCCATGCGACGCGGCCCCATGGCTCGCTCCCTGGGCACTTAGTGGAGGGACAAGGACGTGGGGGCTGGCTCGCGATGGGCGCCCGCGGCCTGGCTGGCGCACCTAGCGCTGCCGCACGATGGGTGAGCAGCCGATGCTGTGCCTGCTGGGGACTGCCTGGGCATGCCACTTGTGCCCAGGGTCATTGCGACGTTGCCCCCCTGGCTTGCTCGATGGGCACTTAGTCGAGGGACAGGGACGCGGGGGCTGGCTCGCGATGGGCGCCCGCGGCCTGGCTGGTGCGCTTACCGTTGCTGCACGCTGGGCGAGTAGCCCTTGCCGCGCCTGCTGGGGGCTGCCTGGGCATGCCACCCGTGCCCAGGGTCCATGCGACGCGGCCCCCCTGGCTCGCTCGCTGGGCACTTATTCGAGGGACAGGGACGCGGCGGCTGGCTCACGATGGGCGCCCGCGGCCTGGCTGGCGGGACGACCGCTGCCGCCCGCTGGCAGAGCGACCCATGCCGTGCCTGCTGGAGGCTGCCTGGGCGTGCTACCCATGACCAGGGTGCGTGTGACGCGGCTCCCCTGGCCCGCTCGCTGGGCACTTAGTGGAGGGACAGGGACGTGGGGGCTGGGTCGCGATGGGCACCCGCGGCCTGTCTGGCACGCCCACCGCTGCGGCACACTGGGCGAGCGGCCCATCCTGTGCTTGCAGGGGACTGCCTGTGTGTGCCACCCGTGCCCAGGGTCCATGCGACGCGGCCCCCCTGGCTCGCTCGCTGGGCACTTAGTCGAGGGACAGGGACGAGGGGGCTGGCTCGCGATGGGCGCCTGTGGCCTGGCTGGCACGCCCACTGCTGCCACACGCTGGGCACTTGGCCCTTGCCATACCTGCTGGGAGCTTCCTGGGCATGCCTGCCGTGTCCAGGGTCTGTGCGACGCGGCTCCCCTGGCTCGCTCGCTGGGCACTTAGTCGAGGGACAGGGACGAGGGGGCTGGTTCGCGATGGGCGCCTGTGGCCTGGCTGGCGCGCCCTCCTCTGCCGCCCGCTGGGCACCTGGCCCATGCCGTGCCTGCTGGGGGCTGCCGGGGCATGCCTCCCGTGCCCAGGGTCGGTGCGACATGGCTCCCCTGGCTCGCTCGCTGGGGACTTAGTCGAGGGACATGGACGAGGGGGCTGGCTCGCGATGGGCGACTGTTGCCTGGCTGGCGCGCCCACCGCTGCCTCACGCTGGGAACTTGGCCCATTCCGTGCCTGCTGGGGGCTGCCTGGGCATGCCTCGCATGCCCAGGGTCCATGCAATGAGGCTCTCCTGGCTCGTTCGCTTGGCACTTAGTCGAGTGACCGGGACGAGGGGGATGTTTCGCGATGGGCGCCTGTGGCCTGGCTGGCGCGCCCTCCTCTGCCGCACGCTGGGCACCTGGCCCATGCCGTGCCTGCTGGGTGCTGCCTGGGCA
>JAJFZO010000655.1:325000-330000 GCA_021397835.1 Moringa oleifera
TCGAGGGACAGGGACGAGGGGGCTGGCTCGCAATGGGCGCCTGTGGCCTGGCTGGCACGCCCTCCTCTGCAGCACGCTGGGCACTTGGCCCATGCCATGCCTGTTGGGGGCTTCCTGGGCATGCCTCCCGTGGCAAGGGTCCGTGTGACGCGGCTCCCCTGGGTCGCTTGCAGTGCACTTAGTCGTGGGACAGGGACGAGGGGGCTGGCTCATGATGGGCGCCTGTGGCCTGGCTGGCACGCCCACCGCTGCTGCATGCTGGGCACTTGGCCCATGCCGTGCCTGCTGGGGGCTCCCGGGGCATGTCTCCAGTGTCCAGGATCTGTGCGACGCGGCTTCCCTGGCTCGCTTGCTGGGCACTTAGTCGAGGGACAAGGACGAGGGGGCTGGCTCGCGATGGGGGCCTGCGGCCAGGCAGGCGCGCCCATCGCTGCCGCACGCTGGGTACTTGGCCCATACCATGCCTGCTGGGGACTGCCTGGGCATGCCTCCCGTGCCCAGGGACCATGCGACACGGCTCACCTGGCTTGCTCGCTGGGCACTTAGTCGAGGGACAGGGACGAGGGGGCTGGCTCGCGATGGGCGCCTGTGGCCTCGCTGGCACGCCCACTGCTGATGTACGCTGGGCACTTGGCCCATGCTGTGCCTGCTGGGGGCTGCCTGGGCATGCCTCCCGTGCCCAGGGGCCATGCGACGTGGCTCCCCTGGCTCGCTCACTGGGCACTAAGTCGAGGGACAGGGACGAGGGGTCTGGCTCATGATGGGCGCCTGTGGCCTCACTGGCTCGGCCACCTCTGCTGCACGCTGGGCACTTGGCCCATGCCGTGCCTGCTGGGCTCCCGGGGCATGCCTCCCGTGCCCGGGGTCCATGCGACGCGGCTCCCCTGGCTCGCTCGCTGGGCACTTAGTCGAGGGAAAGGGACGAGGGGGCTGGCTCGCAATGGGCGCCTGTGGCCTGGCTGGCACGCCCTCCTCTGCCGCACGCTGGGCACTTGGCCTATGCCGTGCCTGCGGGGGGCTGCCTGGGCCTTCCTCCTGTGCCCAGAGTCCGTGTGACGCGGCTCTCCTGGCTCGCTTGCTGGGCACTAAGTCGAGGGACAGGGACGAGGGGTTTGGCTCGTGATGGGCGCTTGTGGCCTCACTGGCGCGCCCACCGCTGCCGCACGCTGGGCACATGGCTCATCCCATGCCCAGCGCCCATGTGTTGCGGCACCCCTGGTTCGCTTGCAGTGCACTTAGTCGAGGGACAGGGACGAGGGGGCTGGCACGTGATGGGCACCTGTGGGCTGGCCGGCGCGCCCACCGCTGCCGCACGCTGTACCTGCTGGGGGCTGCCGGGGCATGCCTCCCGTGCCCAGGATCCGTGCGACATGGCCGCCATGGCTCGCTCGCTGGGCACTTAGTCGAGGGACAGCGACGTGGGGGTGGCTTGCGATGGGCGCCCGCGGCCTGGCTGGCGTGCCCACTGCAGCTGCACGCTAGGCGAGCAGTCCATGCCGTCCCTGCTGGGGGCTGCCTGGGCGTGCCACCTGTGCCCAGCGTCCATGAAACACGGCCCCTCTGGCTCGCACGCAGGTTACTACGTAGAGGGACAGGGATGTGGGGGCTGGCTCACGATGGGCGCCCACGGCTTGACTGGCACGCGCACCGCTGCCGCACGCTGGGCACTTAGCCCATGCCGTTCCTGCTGGGGGCTGCCGGGGCATGCCTTCCATGCCCAGGGTTCTTGCAACGTGGCTCCCCTGGCTCGCTCACTGGCCACTTAGTCGAGGGACAGGGACCAGGGGGCTGGCTTGCGATGGGAGCCCGTGGCCTGGCTGGTGCGCCCACCGCTGCCGCATGCTGGGCACTTGGCCCATGCCGTGCCAGCTGGGGGCTGCCTGGGCATGCATCCCGGGCCCAGGGTCCATGCGACATGGCTCCTCTGGCTCGCTCGCTGTGCACTAAGTCGAGGGACAGTGACGAGGGGGTGGCTCGTGATGGGCGCCCGTGGCCTGGCAGGTGCGCCCACCGCTGCGGCATGCTGGGCACTTTGCCCATGCCGTGCATACTGGGGCTGCCTTGGAAAGCCTTCTGTGCCATGGATCTATACGACATGGGTCCTCTGGCTCACCCACTGGGCACTTAGTCGAGGGACAGGGTCGAGGGTGCTGGCTCGCGATGGGCGCCCGTGGACTGGATGGCACGCCCACTGCTGCCGCATGCTGGGCACTTGGGCCATGCCATGCATACTGGGGGCTTCCTGGTCATGCCTCCCATGCCCAGAGTCTGTGCGATCCAGCTCCCCTGGCTCGCTCGCTGGGCACTTAGTCGAGGGACAGGCACGTGGGGGCTGGTTCGCAATGGGCGCCCGCGGCCTTGCTGGCGCGCCCACTGCTGCCGCACGCTGGGCGAGCAGCCCATGCCATGCCTGCTGGGGACTAGCTGGGCGTGCCACCCACGCCCAGGGTCCGTGTGATGCGGCACCCCTGGCTCTCGCGCTGGGCAGTCAGTCGAGGGGCGGGGACGAGGGGGCTGGCTCACGATGGGTGGCCGCGGCCTGGCTGGCGAGCCCACCGCTCCCGCACACTGGGCTAGCAGCCCATGCCGTGCCTGCTGGGGGCTGCCTGGGTGTTCCACACGTGCCCAGGGTCTGTGCGACGCAGCCCCCCTTTCTCATTCGCTGAGCACTTAGTAGAGGGACAGGGACGTGGAGGCTGGCTCGCCATGGGCACCCACGGCCTGGCTGCCACGCCCACTGCTGCTGCACGCTTGGCGAGCAGCCCATGCCGTGCCTGCTGGGGGCTGCCTGGGCGTGCCAACCATGCCCAGGGTCCATGCGACCCAGCCCCCCTAGCTCGCTCGCTGGGCACTTAGTCGAGGGACAGGGATGAGGGGGCTGGCTTGCGATGGGTGTCTGTGGCCTGCCTGGCACGCCCTCCTCTGCCGCATGCTGGGCACTTGGCCCATTCCGTGCTTGCTGGGGGCTGCCTTGGCATGCCTCCCGTGGCCAGAGTCCGTGCGACACGGCTCCCCTGGCTCGCTCACTGGGCACTAAGTTGAGGGACAGGGACGAGGGGACTGGCTCGTGATGGGCGCCCGCGGCCTGGTTGGTGCGCCCACCTCTACCGCACGCTGGGCACTTAGCCCATGCCGTGCCCACTGGGGGCTGCCGGGGCAGGCATCCCGTGCCCAGGATCCATGTGACGTGGCTCCCCTGGCTTGCTCGCTAGGCACTTAGTCGAGGGACACGGACCAGGGGGCTGGCTCGCGATGGGAGCCCGTGGCCTGGCTGGTGCGCCCACCGCTGCCGCATGCTGGGCACTTGGCCCATGCCGTGCCTGCTGGGGGCTGCTTGGGCATGCTTTCCTTGCCCAGGGTCCATGCAACATGGCTTCTCTTGCTCGCTCGCTGTGCACTAAGCCGAGGGACAGGGACGAGGGGGCTGGCTCATGATGGACGTCCGTGGCCTGGCTGGCGCGCCAACCGCTGCCGCACACTGGGAACTTGGCCCATGCCGTGCATACTGGGGCTGCCTGGGCATGCCTTCTGAGCCCAATATCTATGCAACATGGGTCCCCTGGCTCGCTCGCTGAGCACTTAGTCGAGGGACAGGGTCGAGGGGGCTGGCTCGTGATGGGCGCCCGTGGCCTGGCTGGCGTGCCCACTGCTGCCGCACGCTGGGCACTTGGACCATGTCGTGCATACTGGGGGCTGCCTGGGCATGCCTCCTGTGCCCAAGGTCTGTGTGACGCGGCTCCCCTGGCCCGCTCGCTGGGCACTTAGTCGAGGGACACAGACGTGGGGGCTGGTTCGCGATAGGCGCCCGCGGCCTGGCTGGCGCGCCCACCGCTGCCGCACGCTGGGCGAGCAGCCCATGCTGTGCCTGCTGTGGACTGCTTGGGCATGCAACCCGTGCCCAGGGTCCATGTGACACGGCACCCCTGGCTCGCGCGCTGGGCAGTCAGTCTAGGGGCGGGGACGAGGGGGCTGGCTCGCGATGGGCGCCCGCGGCCTGGCTGGCGCGCCAACCGCTGCCGCATGCTGGGTGAGCAGCCCATGCTGTGCCTGCTGGGGGCTGCCTGGGCGTGCCACACGTGCCCAGGGTCCATGCGACGCGGCCCCCCTGGCTCGCTCGCTGAGCACTTAGTCGAGGGACAGGGACGTGGAGGCTGGCTCGCGATGGGCACCCCCGGCCTGGCTGGCGCGCCCACAGCTGCCGCACGCTGGGCGACCAGCCCATGCCATGCCTGCTGGGGGCTCCCTGGGCATGCCAACCATGCCCAGTGTCCGTGTGACCCAGCCCCCCTGGCTCGCTCGCTGAGCACTGAGTCGAGGGACAGGGACGTGGAGGCTGGCTCGCGATGGGCTCCCGTGGCCTGGCTGGCGTGCCCACCGCTGCCGCACGCTGGGCGAGCAGCCCATCCCGTGCCTGCTAGGGGCTGCCTGGGTGTGCCAACCATGCCAAGGGTCCGTGTGACCCAGCTACCCTGGCTCGCTCACTGGGCACTTAGTCAAGGGACAGGGACGAGGGGGCTGGCTCGCGATGGGCGCCTGTGGCCTAGCTGGCGCACCCTCCTCTGCCGCATGCTGGGCACTTGGGCCATGCCGTGCTTGCTGGGGGCTTCCTGGGCATGCCTCCCATGCCCAGAGTCCATGCGACACGGCTCCCCTGGCGCCCGGCACTAAGTCGAGGAACAGGGACGAGAGGGCTGGCTCGCGATGGGCACCCGTGGCCTGGCTGGCGTGCCCACCTCTACCGCACGCTGGGCACTTAGCCCATGCCGTGCCTGCTGGGGGCTGCCGGGGCATGCCTCCTGTGCCCAGGTTCCATGCAATGTGGCTCCCCTGGCTCGCTCGCTGGGCACTTAGTCGAGGGACAGGGACCAGGGGGCTTGCTCGCGATGGGAGCCCATGGCCTGGCTGGTGCGCCCACCGCTGCCGCATGCTGGGCACTTGGCCCATGCCATGCCATCTGGGGGCTATCTAGGCATGCCTTCCGTGCCCAGGGTCCATGCAAC
>JAJFZO010000655.1:332500-347500 GCA_021397835.1 Moringa oleifera
AGGACCTGCGATGAAGCACTCTGCATGCTTGAAATCCCCCCAACGATTTGGCCCTCATGTAGAGTGCAACATCATTAGCTTCGCCGCCTACACCATCGAGCTTGTCTAGCCACATCCCAGCTCATTGTCCCACGATTATTCTCGCTTTGTTGCCCACGTTTTTCCCACTGATGAGGCCTTGGCAGCAGGGGTGCCCAGGCTGGCCGTGTGGCTCGCTCGTTGCTTACGGCTGACAATCGTGTCGTCGATCGTGCTACGCAACGAGTCCGCCTAGACAAGCCTGAGCGTCGGGATCCAACCCCACATCCACTGCCTCGAAGGCCTACGACGAAGCACTCTGCATGCTCAAAATTCCCCCAAACGATTTGGCCTTCACGTAGCATGCATCATCGTTAGCTTCGCCGCCCACACCGTTGAGCTTGTGTAGCCATATCCCAGCTCATTATCTGACAATTTTTCTCATTTCGTTGCCCACATTTTTCCCACCGATTAGGCCTTGGCAGCAGGGGTGTCATGCCTTGCCCAGGCTGGCCATGTGGCTCGCTCATTGTTAATGGCCGACGATCGTGTCGTCGATCACGCTGCGCAACGAGTCCGCCTAGGCAAGCCTGGGCGTCGGGATCGAGCCCCGCATCCGCCGCCTCGATGGCCTACGACGAAGCACTCCGCATGCTCAAAATCCCCCCAGCGATTTGGCCCTCGCGTAGTATGCATCATCGTTAGCTTTGCCACCCACACCATCGAGTTTGTCTAGCCACATCCCAGCTCATTATCCCACAATTTCTCTCATTTCGTTGCCCACATTTTTCCCACCGATGAGGCCTCAGCAGTAGGGGTGTCACGCCTTGCCCAGGTTGGCCGTGTGGCTCGCTCTTTGCTAACAGCCGACGATCGTGTCGCCGATCACGCTGCGCAACGAGTCCGCCTAGGCAAGCCTGAGCGTTGGGATCCAACCCCACGTCTACCGCCTCGAGGGCCTGCGACGAAGCACTCCGCATGCTCGAAATCCCCCCAGCGATTTGGCCCTCGCGTAGCATGCATCATCGTTAGCTTCGTTGCCCACACCGTCGAGCTTGTGTAGCCACATCCCAGCTCATTATCCCACGATTTTTCTCATTTCGTTGCCCACAATTTAGTGGATTTTGTTTCCCACGTTTTCCCCACTCCGTTGGCTACTGATCGGCGTCCCACACTCTTCGGCCGATGTCGCCGGCCGCCTGCCTTGCCCGCGGTGGTGGCCGCTACAGCCACGCACCACCGGCTAGATGGGCAAGGCAGCAAGCCGCCCTGCCCATGCCATGCGCGCTGGGTTGCCCAAACCCAGTGCCTGCCCACGTGGGATGGGCAGGGGGGGAGGCACGCATGGCCTGTTGGCACCCAGCAACCTAGGTGACCACCTCCCCCCTAAAGAGTCTTAAATGAAATTTCACTCCCGGCAGGAGGAAATATCAATATGTTTGAGCTGTCATAATGGGTCTAAAAAATTAATCACTTGGAATTTTGAGCTGAAATTTTAAGCATAAATGGAGAATAATCATATCTACCACCAGAAAAAATTTCAGAATTTTCTGGGCACTAAATTTTTTTAATGAACTTTCTACAGCCGAAAATTGAAAAAATCATCAAAAATAGCCCGTGAGTCAAAATGATCCCAAACTTCAGGGGCAGACTCCTCATGAATTACACGAATTATTTGAGTCATTTCGGGACCAATTCCATGATGAAAAGATGGTCAATTCACAATAATTTCACAACTGGGCATTGCGGCCAGCAGGCTGGGGCAGCTGTGCCTCTGCCTGGCCCATGGTGCATGCTGGCTGCCCTGTCCAGCACACCTCCAGCCACCCCATGGCAGCCCTCAGGGTCCACCAGAGCCAGGGGCCACGGCCAAGGCCAGCTTGCCCATAAAATCAACGCCCACGGCATGTGTTGAGCCTCACAGCGTGCTCGCGGCTGGCTCGCGTGGGGTGCCCCTGGCAAGGCTAGCGCCGTGCCTGCTGGAGACTGCTGTGGCACCCCTGGCTTGCATGCTGGGCAATCAGTCGAGGGGCAGGGACGAGGGGGCTGGCTCGCGATGGGCGCCCGTGGCCTGGCTAGCGCGCCCACTGCTGCCGCACGCTGGGCGAGCAGCCCATGCCGTGCCTGCTGGCGGCTGCCTGGAAGTGCCACCCGTGCTCAGGGTCCATGCGATGTGGCCCCCCTGGCTCACTCGCTGGGCACTTAGTCGAGGGACAGGGACGTGGGGGCTGGCTCGCGATGGGCGCCCGCGGCCTAGCTGGCTCGCCTACCGCTGCCGCACGCTGGTCGACCAGCCCATGCCGTGCCTGCTGGGGGCTGCCTGGGCGTGCCACCCGTGCTCAGGGTCCGTGTGACGTGGCCCCCCTGGCTCGCTCACTGGGCACTTAGTCGAGGGACAGGGACGTGGGGGCTGGCTCGCGATGGGTGCCCGCGGCCTGGCTGGCGCGCCTACCGCTGCCGCACGCTGGGCGAGCAGCCCATGCCGTGCCTGCTGGGGGCTGCCTGGGCGTGCCACCCGTGCTCAGGGTCCGTGTGACGTGGCCCCCCTGGCTCGCTCACTGGGCACTTAGTCGAGGGACAGGGACGTGGGGGCTGGCTCGCGATGGGCGCCCGCGGCATGGCCGGCGCGCCTGCCGCTGCCGCACGTTGGGCAAGCAGCCCATGCCGTGCCTGCAGGGGGCTGCCTGGGCGTGCCACTCGTTCCCAGGGTCTGTGTGACGCGGTCCATCTGGCTCGCTCGCTGGGCACTTAGTCGAGGTACACGGATGCGGGGGCTGGCTCGCGATGGGCGACCGTGGCTTGGATGTCGCGCCCCCCGCTGCCGCACGCTGGGCGAGCAGCCCATGCCGTGCCCGCTGGGGGCTGCCTGGGTGTGCCACCCGTGCCCAGTGTCCGTGCAACGTGGCCTCCCTGGCTCGCTCGCTGGGCACTTAGTCGAGTGACAAGGATGTGGGGACTGGCTCGCGATGGGAGCCCGCGGCCTGGCTGGCGCGCCGACGGCTGCTGCACACTGGGCGAGCAGCCCATGCCGTGCCTGCTGGCGGCTGCCTGGATGTGCCACCCATGCTCAGAGCCTGTGCGATGTGGCCCCCCTTGCTCACTCGTTGGGCACTTAGTCGAAGGACAGGGACGTGGGGGCTGGCTCGCGATGGGCGCTCACGGCCTGACTGGCGCGCCTACCGCTGCCGCACGCTGGGCGGGCAGCCCATGCCATGCCTGATGGGGGCTGCCTGGGCATGCCACTTGTTCCAAGTGACTGTACAATGCGGTCCCCCTGGCTCGCTCGCTGGGCACTTAGTCAAGGGACAGGGACGGGCGGCTGGCTCACGATGGGTGCCCGCGGTCTGGCTGCCGCGCCGACCGCTTCCGAACGCTGGCAGAGCGGCCCATGCCGTGCCTCCTGGGGGCTGCCTGGGCGTGCTACCCATGCTCAGGGTCCATGCGACGTGGCCCCCCTGGCTCACTCGCTGGGCACTTAGTCGAGGGACAAGGACGTGGGGGCTGGCTCGCAATGGGCGCCCGCAGCCTGGCTGGCGCGCCTACCGCTGCCGCACACTGGGCGAGCAGCCCATGCCGTGCCTGCTGGGGGCTTCCTGGGCATGCCACCAGTGCTCAAGGTCCGTGCAACGTGGCCCCCCTGGCTCGCTCACTGGGCACTTAGTCGAGGGACAGGGACGTGGGGGCTGGCTCGCGATGGGCAATCGCGGCCTGGCTGGCGAGCCTACCGCTGCCGCACGCTGGGCGGGCAGCCCATGCCGTGCCTGATGGGGGCTGCCTGGGCATGCCACATGTTCCAAGTGTCTGTACAATGCGGTCCCCCTGGCTTGCTCGCTGGGCACTTAGTCAAGGGACAGGGACGGGCGGCTGGCTCACGATGGGCGCCCGCGGTCTGGCTGCCGCGCCGACCGCTTCCGAACGCTGGCAGAGCGGCCCATGCCGTGCCTCCTGGGGGCTGCCTGGGCGTGCTACCCATGCTCAGGGTCCATGCGACGTGGCCCCCCTGGCTCACTCGCTGGGCACTTAGTCGAGGGACAAGGACGTGGGGGCTGGCTCGCAATGGGCGCCCGCGGCCTGGCTGGCGCGCCTACTGCTGCCGCACGCTGGGCGAGCAGCCCATGCCGTGCCTGCTGGGGGCTTCCTGGGCATGCCACCAGTGCTCAAGGTCCGTGCAACGTGGCCCCCCTGGCTCGCTCACTGGGCACTTAGTCGAGGGACAGGGACGTGGGGGCTGGCTCGTGATGGGAGCCCGCGGCCTGGCTAGCGCGCCTACCGCTGCCGCACGCTGGGCGAGCAGCCCATGCCGTGCCGGCAGGGGGCTGCCTGGGCATGCCACTCGTTCCCAGGGTCTGTGCGACGTGGTCCCCCTGGCTCGCTCGCTGGGCACTTAGTCGATTGACAGGGACGGGGCGGCTGGCTCGCGATGGGCGCCTGCGGCGTGGCTGGCACGCCGACTGATTCCGCACGCTGGCAGAGCGGCCCATGCTATGCCTGCTGGGGGCTGCCTGGGCGTGCTAATGGGGCCCAGGGTCCATGCGATGCTGCCCCCCTGGCTCGCTCGCCGGGCACTTAGTGGAGGGACAGGGATGTGTGGGCTGGCTCGCGTTGGGCGCCCGCGGCCTTGCTGGCACGCCCACCGCTGCCGCATGCTGGGCCAGCAGCCCATGCCTCGCCAGCTGGGGGCTGCCTGGGCGTGCCACTCGTGCTCAGGGCCCGTGTGACGTGGTCCCCCTGGCTCGCTCGCTGGGCACTTAGTCGAGGGACAGGGACGCGGCGGCTGGCTGGCGCTGGGAGCCCGCGGCCTGGCTGGCGCGCCGACTGCTGCCGCACGCTGGCAGAGTGGCCCATGCTGTGCCTGCTGGGGTCTACCTGGGCGTGCTATCCATGCCCAGGGTACGTGCGATGCTGCCCCCCTCGCTCGCCGGGCACTTAGTGGAGGGACAGGGATGTGGGGGCTGGCTCGCGATGGGCGCCTGCGGCCTTGCTGGCGCGCCCACCGCTGCCGCACGCTGGGCGAGCAGCCCATGCCGTGCCTGCTGGGGACTGCCTGTGCGTGCCACCCATGCTCAGGGTCCATGCGATGTGGCCCCCCTGGCTCGCTCGCTGGGCACTTAGTCGAGGGACAGGGACGCGGGAGCTGGCTCGCGATGGGCGCCCGCGGCCTGGCTGGCGCGCCTACCGCTGCCGCACGCTGGGTGACCCTCCCATGCCGTGCCTGCTGGGGGCTGCCTGGGCACGCCACCCGTGCTCAGGGTCCGTGCGACGCGGCCCCCCTGGCTCACTCGCTGGGCACTTAGTGGAGGGACAGGAACGTCGGGGCTGGCTCGCGATGGGCGCCTGCGGCCTGGCTGGCGCGCCTACTGCTGCCGCACGCTGGGTGAGCAGCCCTTGCCGTGCCTGCTAGGGGCTGCCTGGGCATGCCACTCGTTCCCAGCGTCTGTGCGACGTGGTCCATCTGGCTCGCTCGCTGGGCACTTAGTCGAGGTACAGGGATGTGGCGGCTGGCTCGCGATGGGCGCCCGCAGCTTGGATGTCGCGCCCACCGCTGCCGCACGCTGGGCGAGCAGCCCATGCCGTGCCCGCTGGGGGCTGCCTTGGCGTGCCACCCGTGCCCAGTGTCCGTGCGACGTGGGCCCCTTGGCTCGCTCGCTGGGCACTTAGTCGAGGGACAGGGACGTGGGGGCTGGCTCGCGATGGGCGCCCGCAGCCTGGATGGCGCACCCACCGCTACCGCACACTGGGTGAGCAGCCCATGCCGTGCCTGCTGGGGGCTGCCTTGGCGTGTCACCTGTGCCCAGGGTCCATGCGACGTGCCACCCCTGGCCCGCACGCTGGGCTGTCAGTCGAGGGGCAGGGACGAGGGGGCTGGCTCGTTAGGGGCGCCCGTGGCATGGCTGGCGCGCCCACCGCTGCCGCACGCTGGGCGAGCAGTCCATGCCGTGCCTGCTGGGAGCTGCCTTGTTGTGCCACCAGGATCCAGGGTCCGTGCGATGCGGTCCGCCTAGCGCACTCGCTAGGCACTTAGTCGAGGGACACGGACGTGGGGGCTGGCTCGCGAAGGGCGCCCGCGGCCTGGCTGGCGCGCCCACCGCTGCCTCACGCTGGGTGAGCAGCCCATGCCATGCTTGCTGGGAACTTCCTGAGCGATCCACCAGTGTCCAGGGTCCATGCAATGCGGCCCCCCTGGCTCACTCGCTGGGCACTTAGTCGAGGGACAGGGACGTTGGGGCTTGCTCGCCATGGGCGCGTGCGGCCTGGATGGCGCACCCACAGCTTCCGCACGCTGGGCGAGCAGCCCATAACATGCCTGCTGGGGGCTGCCTAGGCGTGCCACCCATGCTCAGGGTCCGTGCGTCGTGGCCCCCCTGGCTCGCCCCTTGGGCACTTAGTCGAGGGACAGGGACTGGGGGGCTGGCTCGCGGTGGGCGCCCGCGGCCTGGCTGGCTCGGCAACCGCTGCCGCACGCTGTGCGAGCAGCCCTTGCCGCACCTGCTGGGGGCTGCCTGGACGTGCTACTCGTGCCCAGGGACCATGCGATGTGGCCTTCCTGACTCGCTCGCTCGGCACTTAGTCGAGGGACAGGGACGCGGGGGTTGGCTCGCGATGGGCGCCCGCAGCCTGGCTGGCGCGCCTACCGTTGCCGCACGCTGGGCGAGCAGCCCATGCCGTGCCAGCTGGGGGTTGAATGGCCTTCCTCCCATGCCCAGTATCCCTGCGACGCGGCCCCCCTAGCTCGCTTGCTGGGCAGTCGGTCAAGGGACAGGGACGTGGGGGCTGGCTCGCGATGGGAACCAGCGGCCTGGCTGGCGCGCCCACCGCTGCCGCACGCTGGATGAGCAGCCCATGCCATGCCTGCTTGGGGCAGCCTGGGCAAGCCACCCGTGCCCAGGGTCCGTGCAACCTGGACTGCTTGGCTCGCTCGCTGGGCACTTAGTCTAGGTACAGGGACGTGGGGGCTGGCTCGCGATGGGCGCCTGCAGCCTGGCTGGCGCACCCACCGCTACCGCACGCTGGGTGAGCAGCCCATGCTGTGCCTGCTGGGGGCTGCCTGGGCATATCACCTGTGCCCAGGGTCCGTGCGACATGGCACCCCTGGCTCGCACGCTGGGCTGTCAGTCGAGGGGCAGGGACGAGGGGGCTGGCTCGCTAAGAGCGCCCGTGGCATGGCTGGCGCGCCCACCGCTGCCGCACGCTGGGCGAGCAGCCCATGCCGTGCCTGCTGGGAGCTGCCTGGTTGTGCCACGAGGATCCAGGGTCTGTGCGACGTGGTCCACCTAGCGCACTCGCTTGGCACTTAGTCGAGGGACACGGACGTGGGGGCTGGCTCGCGAAGGGCGCCCACGGCCTGGCTGGCGCGCCCACCGCTGCCGCACGCTGGGCGAGCAGCCCATGCCATGCTTGCTGGGATCTTCCTGAGCGTTCCACCAGTATCCAGGTTCCATGCGATGCGGCCCCCCTGGCTCACTCGCTGGGCACTTAGTCGAGGGACAGGGACGTTGGGGCTTGCTCGCAATGGGCGCCTGCGGCCTGGCTGGCGCACCCACCGCTTCCGCACGCTGGGTGAGCAACCCATAACATGCCTGCTGGGGGGTGCCTGGGAGTGCCACCCATGCTCAGGGTCCGTGCGTCGTGGCCCCCCTGGCTCGCCCCTTGGGCACTTAGTCGAGGGACAGGGACAGGGGGGCTGGCTCGCGGTGGGCGCCCGCGGCCTGGCTGGCGCGCCTACCGCTGCCGCACGCTGGGCGAGCAGCCCATGCCGCGCCTGCTGGGGGCTGCCTGGGCGTGCCACTGATGCCCAGGGTCCGTGCGTCATGGGCCTCCTGGCTCGCTCCTTGGGCACTTAGTCGAGGGACAGGGACGGGGGGGTTGGTTAGCGATGGGCGCCCGCGGCCTGGCTGGCACGCCTACCGTTGCCGCACGCTGGGCGAGCAGCCCATGCCGTGCCTGCTGGGGGTTGACTGGGCATTCCTGCCATGCCCAGGTTCCATGAGACGCGGCCCTCCTAGCTCGCTTGCTGGGCAGTCGGTCAAGGGACAGGGACGTGGGGGCTGGCTCGCGATGGGCACCAGCGGCCTGGCTGGCGCGCCCACCGCTGCCGCACGCTGGGTGAGCAGCCCATGCCGTGCCTGCTTGGGGCAGCCTGGGAAAGCCACCCGTGTGCAGGGTCCGTGCAACCTAGACCACTTGGCTCGCTCACTGGGCACTTAGTCGAGGTACAGGGACGTGGGGGCTGGCTCGCGATGGGCGCCAGCAGCCTGGCTGGCGCACCCACCGCTACCGCACGCTGGGTGAGCAGCCCATGCCGTGCCTGCTGGGGGCTGCCTGGGCGTGTCACCTGTGCCCAGGGTCCGTGCGACGTGGCACCCCTGGCTCGCACGCTGGGCTGTCAGTCGAGGGGCAGGGACGAGTGGGCTGGCTCGCTAGGGGAGCCCGTGGCATGGCTGGCGCGCCCACCGCTGCAGCACGCTGGGCGAGCAGCCCATGCCGTGCCTGCTGGGGGTTGACTGGGCATTCCTCCCATGCCCAGGGTCCCTGCGACGCGGCCTCCCTAGCTTGCTTGCTGGGCAGTCGGTCAAGGGACAGGGACGTGGGGGCTGGCTCGCGATGGGAACCAGCGGCCTGGCTGGCGCGCCCACTGCTGCCGCACGCTGGGCGAGCAGCCCATGCCGTGCCTGCTTGGGGCAGCCTGGGCAAGCCACCCGTGTCCAGGGTCCGTGCAACCTGGACCGCTTGGCTCGCTCGCTGGGCACTTAGTTGAGGGACAGCGACGTGGGGGCTGGCTCGCGATGGGCGCCCGCAGCCTGGCTAGCGCTCCCACCGCTACCGCACGCTGGGTGAGCAGCCCATGCCGTGCCTGCTGGGGGATGCCTGGGCGTGTCACCTGTACCCAGGGTCCGTGCGACGTGGCACCCCTGGCTCGCACGCTGGGCTGTCAGTCGAGGGGCAGGGACGAGGGGGCTGGCTCGCTAGGGGCGCCCGTGGCATGGCAGGCGCGCCCACCGCTGCCGCACTCTGGGTGAGCAGCCCATGCCGTGCCTGCTGGGATCTGCCTGGTTGTGCCACCAGGATCCAGGGTCCGTGCGACGCGGTCTGCCTAGCGCACTCGCTGGGCACTTAGTCGAGGGACACAGACGTGGGGGCTGGCTCACGAAGGGCGCCCGCAGCCTGGCTGGCGTGCCCACCGCTGCCGAACGCTGGGCGAGCAGCCCATGCCATGCTTGCTGGGAACTTCCTGAGCGTTCCATCAGTGTCCAGGGTCCATGCGATGCGGCCCCCCTGGCTCACTCGCTGGGCACTTAGTCGAGGGACAGGGGCGTTGGGGCTTGCTCGCGATGGGCGCGTGCGGCCTGACTGGTGCACCCACCGCTTCCGCATGCTGGGCGAGCAGCCCATAACATACCTGCTGGGGGCTGCCTGGGTGTGCCACCCATGCTCAGGGTCCGTGCATCGTGGCCCCCCTGGCTCGCCACTTGGGCACTTAGTCGAGGGACAGGGACGGGGGGGCTGGCTCGCGGTGGGCGCCCGCGGCCTGGCTGGCGCGCCTGCTGTTGCCGCATGCTGGGCGAGCATCCCATGCCGCGCCTGCTGGGGGCTGCCTGGGCGTGCCACTCGTGTCCAGGGTCCATGAGATGTGGCCTTCCTGACTCGCTCGCTGGGCACTTAGTTGAGGGACAGGAACGCGGGGGTTGGCTCGCGATGGGCGCCCGCGGCCTGGCTGGCACGCCTACCGTTGCCGCACGCTGGGTGAGCAGCCCATGCCGTGCCTGCTGGGGGTTGACTGGGCATTCCTCCCATGCCCAGGGTCCATGAGACGCGGCCCCCCTAGCTCGCTTGCTGGGCAGTCGGTCAAGGGACACGGATGTGGGGGCTGGCTCGCGATGGGCACCAGCGGCCTGGCTGGCGCGCCCACCGCTGCTGCACGCTGGGTGAGCAGCCCATGCCGTGCCTGCTTGGGGCAGCCTGGGCAAGCCACCCGTGCCCAGGGTCCATGCAACCTGGACCACTTGGCTCGCTCACTGGGCACTTAGTCGAGGTACAGGGACGTGGGGACTGTCTCGCGATGGGCGCCAGCAGCCTGGCTGGCGCACCCACCGCTACCGCACGCTGGGTGAGCAGCCCATGCCTTGCCTGCTGGGGGCTGCCTGGGCATGTCACCTGTGCCCAGGGTCCGTGCGACGTGGCACCCCTGGCTCGCATGCTGGGCTGTCAGTCGAGGGGCAGGGACGAGGGGGCTGGCTCGCTAGGGGCGCCCGTGGCATGGCTGGCGCGCCCACCGCTGCCGCACGCTGGGCAAGCAGCCCATGCCGTGCCTGCAAGGAGCTGCCTGGTTGTGCCACCAGGGTCCAGGGTCCGTGCGACGCGGTCCACCTAGCGCACTCGCTGGGCACTTAGTCGAGGGACATGGACGTGGGGCCTGGCTCGCGAAGGGCGCCTGCGGCCTGGCTGGCGCGCTCACCGCTGCCGCACGCTGGGCGAGCAGCCCATGCCATGCTTGCTGGGAACTTCCTGGCCAATCCACCAGTGTCCAGGGTCCATGCGATGCGGCCCCCCTGGCTCACTCGCTGGGCACTTAGTCGAGGGACAGGGACGTTGGGGCTTGCTCGCGATGGGCGCGTGCGGCCTGGCTGGCGCGCCCGCTGCTTCCGCACGCTGGGCGAGCAGCCCATGCCATGCCTGCTGGGGCCTGCCTTGGCGTGCCACCCATGCCCAGGGACCATGCGACGCGGCCCCCCTGGCTCGCTCGCTGGGCACTACGTCGAGGGACAGGGACGTAGGGGTTGTCTCGCGATGGGCGCCAGCAGCCTGGCTGGCGCGCCCACCGCTTCCGCACGCTGGGTGAGCAACCCATGCCGTGCCTGCTGGGGGCTGCCTTGGTGTGCCACTCGTGCCCAGGGTCCGTGCAACACAGCCCCTCCGGGCTCGCTCGCTGGGCACTTAGTCGAGGGACCGGGACGAGCGGGCTGGCTCGCGATGGGCGCCTGTGGCCTTGCTGGCGCTCCCTCCTCTACCGCACGCTGGGCACTTGGCCCATCCCGTGCTTGCTGGGGACTGCCTGGGCATGCCTCCCATGCTCAGGGACCATGCAACACGGCTCCCCTGGCTCGCTCGCAGGGCACTTAGTCGAGGGACAAGGACGAGGGGGCTGGCTCGCGTTGGGCGCCTGTGGCCTGGCTGGCACGCCCACTGCCGCCGCACGCTGGGCACTTGGCCCATGCCATGCCTGCTGGGGGCTTCCAGGGCATGCCTCCTGTGCCCAGGGTCTGTGAGACGCGGCTCCCCTAGCTCGCTCGCTGTTTAGTTAGTCGAGGGACAGGGACAAGGGGGCTGGCTCGAGTTGGGTGCCTGTGGCCCGGCTGGCGCCCACCGCTGCCGCACGCTGGGTATTTGGCCCATACTGTGCTTGCTGAGGACTGCCTGGGCATGCCTCCCTTCCCAGGGACCATACGACACGGCTCCCCTGGCTCGCTCGCTGGTTACTAAGTCGAGGGACAGGGACGAGGGGGCTGGCTCGCGATGGGCACCTGTGGCCTGGCTGGCGCGCCCACCACTGCCGCACGCTGGGCACTTGGCCCATTCCACGCCTGCTGGGGGCTGCCTGTGCATGCCTCCCATGCCCAGGGTCCATGCGACGTGGCTCCCCGGGCTCTCTCATTGGGCACTAAGTCGAGGGACGGGGACGAGGGGTCTGGCACATGATGGGCGCCTGTGGCCTCGCTGGCGTGCCCACCGCTGCCGCACGCTGGGAACGTGGCCCATGCCGTGCCTGCTGGGGGCTTCCGGGGCATGCCTTCTGTGCCCAGGGTCTGTGCGATGCAGCTCCCATGGCTCGCGAGCTGGGGACTTAGTTGAGGGACATGGACGAGGGGGCTGGCTCGCGATGGGCGCGAGTGACCTGGCTGGAGCTCCCACCGCTGCCGCACGCTGGGCACTTGGCCCATGCCATACCTGCTGAGGACTGCCTGGGCATGCCTCCCATGCCCAGGGACCATGTGACGCGGCTACCCTGGCTTGCTCGCTGGTTACTTAGTCGAGGGACAGGGACGTGGGGGCTGGCTCATGATGGGCGCCAGCGGCCTGGCTGACGCGCCCACCACTGCCGCACGCTGGGCGAGCAGCCCATGCCATAGCTGCTGGGGGCGGCCTGGGCATGCCTCTCGTGCCCAGGGTCTGTGCGACGCGGCTCCCCTGGCTTGTACGCTGGGCACTTAGTCGAGGGGCAGGGACGAGGGGGCTGGCTCGCGATGGGCGCCCGCGGCTTCGCTGGCGCAGCGATCGCGGCGGCACGCTGGGCACTTGGCCCATGCTGTGCCGGCTGGGGGCTGCCGGGGCATGCCTCCCGTGCAAAGGGTCCGTGCGAC
The DNA here is from genome assembly GCA_021397835.1 of Moringa oleifera. Taxonomy (NCBI): domain Eukaryota; kingdom Viridiplantae; phylum Streptophyta; class Magnoliopsida; order Brassicales; family Moringaceae; genus Moringa; species Moringa oleifera. Next base: position 344,875 of record JAJFZO010000655.1, read on the forward strand.
TGGGCTCCCCTGGCTCGCACACTGGGCACTTAGTCGAGGGGGCTGGCTCACGATTGGCGCCTGTGGCTTGGCCGGCGCGCCCACCGCTGCCGCACGCTGGGCACTTGGCCCATGCCATGCCTGCTGGAGGCTGCCTGGGCATGCCCCCCATTCCCAGGGTCTGTGCGACGCAGCTCCTCTGGCTCGCTCGCTGGGCACTTAGTAAAGGGACAGGGAGGAGCGGGCTGGCTCGCGATGGGCGCCTGAGGCCTGGCTGGCGCTCCCACCTCCACCGCATGCTGGGAACTTGGCCCATCCTGTGCTTGCTGGGGGCTGCCTGGGCATGCCTCCCATGCCCAGGGTCCATGCAGCGCGGCACCCCTGGCTTGCTCGCTGGGCACTTAGTCGAGGGACAGGGACAAGGGGGCTAGCTCGCAATGGGCACCTGTGGCCTGGCTGGCACGCCCTCCTCTGCCACACGCTGGGCACTTGGCCGATGCCGTGCCTGTGGGGGGCTGCCTCGGCATGCCTCCCATGCCCAGAGTCCGTGCGACGCGGCTCCCCTGGCTCGCTTGGTGGGCACTAAGTCGAGGGACAGGGATGAGAGGTCTGGCTCATGATGGCCGCCTGTGGCCTTGCTGGCGCACCCACCGCTGCCGCATGCTGGGCACTTGCCCCATCCCGTGCCCAGGGTCCATGTGACGCGGCACCCCTGGCTCGCTTGCAGTGCACTTAGTCGAGGGACAGGGACGAGGGGGCTGGCACGTGATGGGCACCTGTGGCCTGGCTGGCGCGCCCACCGCTGCCACACGCTAGGCGAGCAGCCCATGCCGTGCCTGCTGGGGGCTGCCTGGGTGTGCCACCTGTGCCCAGCGTCCATGCAACACGGCCCCCCTGGCTCGCTCACTGGGCACTATGTAGAGGGACAGGGACGTGGGGGCTGGCTCGCGATGGGCGCCCACGGCCTGGCTGGCGCGCGCACCGCTGCCGCATGCTGGGCGAGCAGCCCATCCCGTGCCTGCTGGGGGCTGCCTGGGCGTGCCACCAGTGCCCAGGGTCCATCCAATGCTGCCCCCCTGGCTCACCTGCTGGGTACTTAGTCGAGGGACAGGGACGTGGGGGCTGGTTCGTGATGGGCGCCCGCGGCCTGGCTGACGCGCCCACCGTTGCCGCACACTGGGAGAGCAGCCCATGCCGTGCCTGCTGGGGGTTGCCTGAGCATGCCTCTCATGCCCAGGGTCTGTGCGACGCGGCTCCCCTGGCTTGTACGCTGGGCACTTAGTCGAGGGGCAGGGACGAGGGGGCTGGCTCGTCATGGGCACCCGCGGCTTGGCTGGCGCGGCCACCGCGGTGGCACGCTGGGCACTTGGCCCATGCCGTGCCTGCTGGGGGTTGCCGGGGCATGCCTCCCATGCCCAGGGTCCATGCGACGGGGCTCCCCTGGCTCGCATGCTGGGCACTTAGTTGAGGGGGCTGGCTCGAGATTGGCGCCTGTGGCCCTGCAGGCGCGCCCACCGCTGCCGCACGCTGGGCACTTGGCCTATGCCATGCCTGCTTGGGTCTGCCTGGGCATGCCTCCCGTGCCCAGGGTCTGTGCGACGCAGCTCCTCTGGCTCGCTCGCTGGGCGCTTAGTAGAGGGACAGGGACGAGCGGTCTGGCTCGCGATGGGCGCTTGAGGCCTGGCTGGCGCTGCCACCTCCACCGCACACTGGGAACTTGGCCCATCCCGTGCTTGCTGGGGGCTGCCTGGGCATGCCTCCCGTGCACAGGGTCTGTGCAACGTGGCTCCCCTGGCTGACTCGCTGGGCCCTTAGTCGAGGGACAGGGATGAGGGGGCTGGCTCGGGATGGGCGCCTGTGGCCTGGCTGGCGCGCCCACCGCTGCCACTCGTTGGGCACTTGGCCCATGCAGTGCCTGCTGGGGACTGCCTGGGCATGCCTCCCATGCTCAGGAACCATGTGACGCGGCTCCCCTGGCTCACTCGCTGGGCACTTAGTCGAGGCACAGGGACGAGGGGGCTGGTTCGCAATGGGCGCCTGTGGCCTGGCTCGCACGCCCACCGCTGCCGCACGCTGGGCACTTGGCCCAAGCCATGTCTGCTGGGGCTGCCTGGGCATGCCTCCCATGCCCAGCGTCTGTGCGACCTGGCTCCTCTGGCTTGCTCGCTGGGCACTTAGTCGAGGGACAGGGACTAGCGGGCTGGCTCGCGATGCGTGCCTGCGGCCTTGCTGGCGCTCCCTCCTCTACCGCACGCTGGGCACTTGGCCCATCCCGTGCTTGCTGGTGGAGCCTGGGTATGCCTTCCGTACCCAAGGTCTGTGCGACGCGGCCCCCCGGGCTCGCTCACTGGGCACTACGTCGAGGGACAGGGACATCGGGGCTGGCTCGCGATGGACACCCACGGCCTGGCTGGGTCGCCCACCGCTGCCGCATGCTGGGCGAGTTGACCATGCCGTACCTGCTGGGGGCTGCCTGGCCGTGCCACCCGTGCCCAGGGTCCATGCGACGCGGCCCCCCTGGCTCGCTCGCTGGGCACTTAGTCGAGGGACAGGGACGTGGGGGCTGGCTCATGATGGGCACCCGCGGCATAGCCGGCGCGCCCACCGCTGCTGCACGCTGGGCGAGCAGCCCATGCCGTGCCTGCTG
>JAJFZO010000655.1:357500-375000 GCA_021397835.1 Moringa oleifera
AGCTTCGCCACCCATACCGTCGAGCTTGTGTAGCCACATCCCAGCTCATTATCCCACGATTTTTCTCATTTTGTTGCCCACATTTTTCCCACCGATGAGGCATTGGCAGCAGGGGTGTTATACCTTGCCCAGGCTGCCATGTGGCTCGCACATTGCTAACGGCCGACGATTGTGTCGTCAATCGCGCTGCGTAACGAGTCCGCCTAGGCAAGCCTAGGCGTCGAGATCCAGCCTCGCATCTGCCACCTCGAGGGCCTGCGACGAAGCACTCCGCATGCTCAAAATCCCCCTAGCGATTTGGCCCTCGCGTAGCATGCATCATCATCAGCTTCGCCGCCCACACCGTCGAGCTTGTGTAGCCACATCCCAGCTCATTATCCCATAATTTTTCTCATTTCGTTGCCCACGTTTTTCCCACCGAAGAGGCCTTGGCAGCAGGGGTGTCACACCTTGCCCAGGCTGGTCATGTGGCTCGCTCATTGCTAACGGTCGACGATCGTGTCGTCAATCGTGCTACGCAACGAGTCCGCCTACCCAAGCATGGGCGTCTGAATCCAGCCCCGCATTCGCCGCCTCGAGGGCCTACGACGAAGCACTCTACATGCTCGAAATCGCCCCAGCGATTTAGCCGTCGTGTAGCATGCATCACCGTTAGCTTCGCCGCCCACACCGTCGAGTTTGTGTAGCCACATCCCAGCTTATTATCCCATAATTTCTCTCATTTTGTCACCCACATTTTTTCCACCGATGGAGCCTTGGCAGCAGGGGTGTCACGCCTTGTCCAGGCTGGCCGTGTGGCTCGCTCATTGCTAACGGCCGATGATCGTGTCGTTGATTGCGCTGCGCAACGAGTCCGCCTAGGCAAGTGTTGGCGTCGGGATCCAGCCCCGCATCAGCCGCCTTGAAAGCCTGCGACGAACCACTCCACATGCTTAAAATCCCCCCAGCGATTTGGCCCTCGCGTAGCATGCATCATCATTAGCTTCGCCGCCCACACCGTCGAGCTTGTGTAGCCACATCCCAGCATATTATCCCACGATTTTTTCATTTTGTTGCCCACGTTTTTCCCACCGATGTGGCCGTGGCAGCAGAGGTGTCACACCTTGCCCAGGCTGGCCCTGTGGCTCGCTTAATGCTAACAGCCGACGATCGTGTCGTCGATCGAGCTGCGCAACGAGTCCACCAAGGCAAGCCTGGGCGTCGAGATCCAACCCCGCATCTGCTGCCTCGAAGGCCTGCGATGAACCACTCCACATGCTCAAAATCCCCCCAGCGATTTGGCCCTCGCGTAGCATGCATCATCATTAGCTTCGCCGCCCACACCGTCGAGCTTGTGTAGCCACATCCCAGCTCATTATCCCACAATTTCCCTCATTTCATTGCCCACGTTTTTCCCACTGATGAGGCTTTGGCAGCAGGGGTGTCACGCCTTGCCTAGGCTGGCCGTGTGGCTCGCTCATTGTTAACAGCCGACGATCGTGTCATCGATCGCGCTGCGCAACGAGTTCGCCAAGGCAGGCCTGGGCGTCGGGATGTAGCCCCGCATCTGCCACCTCGAGGGCTTGCAATGAGGCACTCCGCATGCTCAAAATCCCACCAGCGATTTGGCCCTCGAGTAGCCCGCATCATCGTTAGCTTCGCAGTCCACACCGTCGAGCTTGTGTAGCCACATCCCAGCTCATTATCCCACGATTTTTCTCATTTCTTTGCCCACGATTTTCCCACCGATGAGGCCTTGGAAATAGGGGTGTCACGCCTTGCCCAAGCTGGCCGTGTGGCTCGCTCATTACTAACGCCCGACGATCATGTCGTCGATCGCGCTGCACAACGAGTCCGCCTAGGTAAGCCTGGGCGTCGAGATCTAGTCCAGCATCTGCCGCCTCGAGCGCCTGCGACGAAGCACTCGGCATGCTCAAAATCCCACCAGCGATTTGGCCCTTGCGTTGCATGCATCATCGTTAGCTTCGTCGCCCACACCGTCGAGTTTGAGTAGCCACATCCCCACTCATTATCCCACAATTTCTCTCATTTTGCTGCGCACATATTTTCCACCGATGGGGCTTTGGCAGCAGGGGTGTCGCGCCTTGCCCAGGCTGGTCGTGTGGCTCGCTCATTGCTAACGGCCGACGATCGTGTCGTCGATCACGCTGCGCAACAAGTCCGCTTAAGCAAGTCTGGGTGTCGGGATCCAGCCTCGCATCCGCCGCCTCGAAGGCCTGCGACGAACCACTCCACATTCTCAAAATACCCCCGGTGATTTGGCCCTCGCGTAGCATGCTTCATCATTAGCTTCGCTGCCCACACCGTCGAGCTTGTGTAGCTACATCCCAGCTCATTATCCCACGATTTTTCTCATTTTGTTGCCCACATTTTTCCCACCGATGAGGCCTTGGCAGCAGGGGTGTCACACCTTGCCCAGGCTGGCCATGTGGCTTGCACATTGCTAACGACCGATGATCGTGTCGTCAATCGTGCTACGCAACGAGTCTGCCTAGGCAAGCCTAGGCATCGGGATCCAGCCCCGCATCCATCGCCTCGAGGGCCTGCGATGAAGTACTCCGCATGCTTGAAATCCCCACAGCGATTTGGCCCTCGCGTAGCATCCATCATCGTTAACTTCGCCGCCCACACCATCGAGTTTGTCTAGCCACATCCCAGCTCATTATCCCACAATTTCTCTCATTTGATTGCCCATGTTTTTTGGACCGATGAGACCTTGGCAGCAGGTGTCTCACGCCTTGCCCAGGCTGGCCGTGTGGCTCCCTCATTCCTAATGCCCGACGATCGCGTCGTTGAACACGCTGCGCAACGAGTCCGCCAAGGAAAGCCTGGGTGTCGAGATGCAGCCCCGCTTTCGCCACCTCGAGGGCCTGCGACGAAGCACTCCGCATGCTCGAAATCCCTACAGCGATTTGGCCCTCGCGTAGCATGTATCATCGTTAACTTCGCTGCCCACACCGTCGAGTTTGTTTAGCCACATCCCAGCTCATTATCCCACAATTTCTCTAATTTCATTGCCCATGTTTTTCTGACCGATGAGACCATGGCAGCAGGGGTGTCACACCTTGCCCAGGCTGGCCATGTGGCTCGCTCATTGCTAACGGCTGACGATCATGTCGTCGATCACGCTTGCAACGAGTCCGCCAAGGCAAGCCTGGGTGTTGGGATGCAGCCCCGCTTCCGTCGCCTCGAGGGCCTGCAACGAAGCACTCCGCATGCTCAAAATCACCCCAGCGATTTGGCCCTCGCGAAGCATGCATCATCATTAGCTTCGGCGTCCACACCGTCGAGCTTGTGTAGCAACATCCCAGCTCATTATCCCATAATTTTTCTCATTTCGTTGCCCACGTTTTCCCACCGATGAGGCCTTGGCAGCAGGGGTGTCACACCTTTCCCAGGCTGGCCATGTGGCTCGCACATTGCTAATGGCCGACGATCGTGTCGTCAATCGCGCTGCGCAATGAGTCCGCCAAGGCAAGCATGGTTGTCGGGATCCAGCCCCGCATCCGTCACCTCAAGGGCCTGCGACGAAGCACTCTGCATGCTCGAAATGCCCCCAACGATTTGACCCTTGCGTAGCATGCATCATCGTTAGCTTCACCGCCCACACCGTCGAGTTTGAGTACCCACATCCCCGCTCATTATCCCACAATTTCTCTCATTTCGCTGCCCACGTTTTCTCATTGATGGGGCCTTGGCAGCAGGGGTGTCACGCCTTGCCGAGGCTGGCCATGTGGCTCGCTCATTGCTAATGCCCGACGATCGTGTCGTCGATCGCGCTGCACAACGAGTCCGCCTAGGTAAGTCTAGGCGTCGGGGTCCAGCCCTGCATCCGCCTCCTCGAAGGCCTGCGACGAACCACTCCACATGATCAAAATCCCCCCAGCGATTTGGCCCTCGCGTAGTATACTTCATCATTAGCTTCGTCGCCCACACAGTCGAGCTTGTGTAGCCACATCCCAGCTCATTATCCCACGATTTTTCTCATTTCGTTGCCCACGTTTTTCCCACCAATGAGGCCTTGGCAGCAGGGGTGTCACACCTTGCCCAGGCTGGCCATGTGGCTCGCACATTGCTAATGGTCGACGATCGTGTCATCAATCGTGCTACACAACGAGTCTGCCTAGGCAAGCCTGGGCATCGGGATCCAGCCCCGCATCCATCGCCTCAAGGACCTGCGACGAAGCACTCCACATGCTCAAAATCCCCACAGCGATTTGGCCCTCGCGTAGCATGCATCATCGTTAACTTCGCCGCCCACACCGTCGAGTGTGTCTAGCCACATCCCAGCTCATTATCCCACTATTTCTCTTATTTCATTGCCCATGATTTTTCGACTGATGAGACTTTGGCAGCAGGCTGGCCGTGTGGCTCGCTTATTGCTAACGCCCGACGATTGTGTCGTTGATCACGCTGCGCAACGAGTCCGCCAATGCAAGCCAGGGTGTCGAGATGCAACCCCGCTTCCGCCGCCTCGAGGGCTGCGACAAAGCACTCCGCATGCTCAAAATCCCTACAACGATTTGGCCCTTGCATAGCATGCATCATCGTTAGCTTCGCTGCCCACACCGTCGAGTTTGAGTAGCCACATCCCCGCTCATTATCCCATAATTTCTCTCATTTCCCTGCCCACGTTTTTTCCACCGGTGGGGCCTTGGCAGCAGGGGTGCCACGCCTTGCCCAGGCTGGCCGTGTGGCTCACTCATTGCTAACGGCCGACGATCGTGTCGTTGATCGCGCTGCGTAACGAGTCCGCTTAGGCAAGTTTGGGCGTCGGGATCCAGCCCCGCATCCGCCGCATCGATGGCCTGTGACGAACCACTCCCCATGCTCAAAATACCCCCAGTGATTTGGCTATTGCGTAGCATGCATCATCATTAGCTTTGCCGCCTACACCGTCGAGCTTGTGTAGCCACATCTCAGGTCATTATCCCACGATTTCTCTCATTTCGTTGCCCACATTTTTCCCACCAATGAGGCCTTGGCAGCAGGGGTGTCACACCTTGCCTAGGTTGGCCGTGTGGCTCGTTCATTGTTAATAACCGACGATCGTGTCGTCAATCGCGCTGCGCAACGAGTTCGCCAAGGCAAGCCTGGGCATCGGGATGTAGCCCCACATTTGCCATCTCAAGGGCCTGCGATGAAGCACTCCGCATGCTCGAAATCTCCACAGCGATTTGGCCCTCGTGTAGCATGCATCATCGTTAACTTCGCTGCCCACACAGTCGAGTTTGTCTAGCCACATCTCAGCTCATTGTCCTATAATTTCTCTCATTTCATTGCCCATGTTTCTCCGACCGATGAGGTCATGGCAGCAGGGGTGTCACGCCTTGCCCAGGCTGGCCGTGTGGCTTACCCATTGGTAACGCCCGACGATTGTGTCGTTGATCACGCTGCGCAATGAGTCCGCCAAGGCAAGCCTGGGCGTAGGGATCCAACCCCGCATCTGCCACCTCGAGGGCCCGCGACGAAGCACTTCGCATGCTCAAAATCACCCCAGCGATTTGGCCCTCGCGTAGCATGCATCATCATTAGCTTCGCCGCCGACACCGTCGTGCTTGTATAGCCACATCCCAGCTCATTATCCTACGATTTTTCTCATTTCATTGCCCACGTTTTTCTCACCGATGAGGTCTTCGCAGCAGGGGTGTCACATCTTGCCCAGGCTGCCATGTGGCTTGCACATTGCTAACGGTCGACGATCGTGTCGTCGATCGCGGTGCGCAACGAGTTCGCCTAGGTAAGCCTGGGCATCGGGATCCAGCCCAGCATCCGCCGCCTCGAGGGCCTGCGATGAAGCACTCTGGATGCTCGAAATCTCCCCAATGATTTGGCCCTTGCGTAGCATGCATCATCGAGTTTTAGTAGCCACATCCCCGCACATTATCCCATAATTTCTCTCATTTTGCGGCCCATATTTTTTCCACCGATGGGGCCTTGGCAGCAGGGGTGTCACGCCTTGCCCAGGCTGGCCATGTGGCTCACTCATTGCTAACGGTCGACGATCGTGTAGTCGATCGCGCTGAGCAATGAGTCCGCCTAGGCAAGTCTGGGTGTTGGGATCCAGCCCCGCATCCGCCGCCTCGAAGGCCTGCGACGAACCAGTCCACATGCTCAAAATCCCCCCAGCGATTTGGCCCTCGTGTAGCATGCATCATCATTAGCCTCGCCGCCCACACCGTCGAGCTTGTGTAGCCACATCCCAGCTAATTATCCCATAATTTTTCTCATTTCGTTGCCCACGTTTTTCCCACTAATGAGGCCTTGGCAGCAGGGGTGTCACACCTTGCCAAGGCTGGCCATGTGGCTCGCACATTGCTAACGGCCGACGATCGTGTTATCGATCGCGCTACGCAAAGAGTCCGCCAAGGCTAGCCTGGGCGTCGGGATCCAGCCTCGCATCCCCCACCTCGAGGGCCTGCGACGGAGCACTCTGCATGCTCGAAATACCCACAGCGATTTGGCCTTCGCGTAGCATGCATCATCCTTAACTTCGCCGCCCACACCGTCGAGTTTGTCTAGCCACATCCCAGCTCATTATCCCACAATTTCTCTCATTTCATTGCCCATGTTTTTTACCGATGAGACCATGGCAGCAGAGGTGTCACGCCTTGCCCAGGCTGGCCGTGTGGCTCGCTCATTGCTAACGCTCGACGATCGTGTCGTTGATTGCTCTACGCAACGAGTCCACCTAGGCAAGCTTAGGCGTCGGGATCCAGCCCCGCATCTGCCGCCTCGAGGGCTTGCGATGAAGCACTTCGCACGCTCGAAAGCCCCACAGCGATTTGGCCCTCGCGTAGCTTTCATCATCGTTAACTTCGCCGCCCACACCGTCGAGTTTGTCTAGCCACATCCCAGCTCATTATCCCACAATTTCTCTCATTTAATTGCCCATGTTTTTTTCGACCGATGAGGCCATGGCAGCAGGGGTGTCACGCCTTGCCCAGGCTGGCCGTGTGGCTCGCTCATTGCTAACGCCCGACGGTCGTGTTGTTGATCGCGCTACGCAACGAGTCCGCCAAGGCAAGCCTGGGCGTCGAGATCCAGCCCCGCATCATCCACCTCAAGGGCCTACGACGAAGCACTCCGCATGCTCAAAATCACCCCAGCTATTTGGCCCTCGCGTAGCATGCATCATCATTACCTTCGCCGCCCGTACTGTTGAGCTTGTGTAGCCACATCCCAGCTCATTATCCCTCAATTTCTCTCATTTTATTGCCCATGTTTTTCCCACCGATGAGGCCATGGCAGGAGGGGTGTCATGCCATGCCCAAGCTGGTTGTGTGGCTCGCTCATTGCTAAAGCCCGACGATCGTGTCGTCGATCGCGCTACACAACGAGTCCGCCTAGGTAAGCCTGGGCGTCGGGATCTAGCCCAGCATCCGCCGCCTCGAGCGCCTGCGATGAAGCACTCTGCATGCTCGAAATCCCCCCAGCGATTTGGTCCTTGCATAGCATGCATCATCGTTCGCTTCGCCGCCCACACCGTCGAGTTTGAGTAGCCACATCCCCGCTCATTATCCCACAATTTCCCTCATTTCGCTTCCCACGTTTTTTCCACCGATGGGGCCTTGGCAGCAGGGGTGTCACGCCTTACCCAGGCTGGCCCTGTGGCTCACTCATTGCTAACGGTCGACAATCGTGTCGTCGATCGCGCTGCGCAACGAGTCCACCTAAGCAAGTCTGGGCGTCGGGATCCAGCCCCACATCCGCCGCCTCGACGGCCTGCGACGTACCACTCCACATGCTCAAAATCCCCCAAGCGATTTGGCCCTCATGTAGCATGCATCATCATTAGCTTCGCCGCCCACACTGTCGAGCTTGTGTAGCCACATCCCAGCTCATTATCCCACGATTTTTCTCATTTCGTTGCCCACGTTTTTCCCACCGATGAGGCCTTGGCAGCAGGGGTGTCACACCTTGCCCAGGTTGGCCGTGTGACTCGCTCATTGTTAATAGCCGACGATCGTGTCGTTAATCGCGCTGCGCAACGAGTTCGCCAAGGCAAGCTTGGGCGTCGGGATGTAGCCCCACATCAGCCACCTTGAGGGCCTGCGATGAAGCACCCTGCATGCTCAAAATCCTGCCAGCGATTCAGCCATCGCGTAGCATGCATCATCAGTAACTTCGTCGCCCACACCGTCAAGCTTGTGTAGCCACATCCTAGCTCATTATCCTATTATTTTTCTCATTTCATTGCCCACGTTTTTCCCACCGATGAGGCCTTGACAGCAGGGGTGTCACGCCTTGCCCAGGCTGGCCATGTGGCTCGCTCAATGCTAACGGCCGATGATCCTGTCGTCGATCGCGCTGCGCAACGAGTCCGCCTAGACAAGCCTGGGCGTCGAGATGCAGCCTCGCATCTGCCGCCTCAAGGGCCTGCGACGAAGGACTCCGCATGCTTGAAATTCCCCCAGCGATTTGGCCCTCGTGTAGCATGCATCATCGTTCGCTTCGCCGCCCATATCGTCGAGTTTGAGTAGCCACATCCTCGCTCATTATCCCATAATTTCCCTCATTTCGCTGCCCACGTTTTTTCCACCGATGGGGCCTTGGCAGCAGGGGTGTCACGCCTTGCCCAGGCTGGCCGTGTGGCTCACTCATTGCTAACGACCGACGATCGTGTCGTCGATCGCGCTGCGCAACGAGTCCACCTAAGCAAGTCTGGGCGTCGGGATCCAGCGCCACATCCGTCGCCTCGACGGCCTGCGACGTACCACTCCACATGCTCAAAATCCCCCAAGCGATTTGGCCCTCACGTAGCATGCATCATCATTAGATTTGCCGCCCACACCGTCGAGCTTGTATAGCCACATCCCAGCTCATTATCCCACGATTTTTCTCATTTCGTTGCCCATGTTTTTCCCACCGATGAAGCCTTGGCAGCAGGGGTGTCACACCTTGCCCAAGTTGGCCCTGTGGCTTGCTCAATGCTAACAGCCGACGATCGTGTCGTCGATCGCGCTGCGCAACGAGTCTGCCGAGGCAAGCCTGGGCATTGGGATCCAGCCTCGCATTCGCAACCTCGAGGGCCTGCGATGAAGTGCTCCGCATACTCAAAATCCCCCCAACAATTTGGCCCTCGCGTAGCATGCATCATCATTAGCTTCGCCGCCCACACCATCGAGCTTGTGTAGCTACATCCCAGCTCATGATCCCATGATTTCTCTCATTTCGTTGCCCATGTTTTTCCCACCGATGAGGCCTTGGCAGCAGGGGTGTCACGCCTTGCCTAGGTTGGCCGTGTGGCTCGCTCATTGTTAATAACCGACGATCGTGTCGTTAATCACGCTGCACAACGAGTTCGCCAAGGCAAGCCTGGGAGTCGGGATGTAGCCCCGCATCAGCCACCTCGAGGGCCTGCGATGAAGCACTCTGCATGCTTAAAATCCTGCCAGCGATTCGGCCATCGCGTAGCATGCATCATCAGTAACTTCATCGCCCACACTGTCGAGCTTGTGTGGCCACATCCTAGCTCATTATTCCATTATTTTTCTCATTTCATTGCCCACGTTTTTCCCACCGATGAGGCCTTGACAGCAGGAGTGTCACGCCTTGCCCAGGCTGGCCATGTGGCTCGCTCAATGCTAACGGCCGATGATCCTGTCGTCGATCGCGCTACGCAACGATTCCGCCAAGGCAAGCCTGGGCGTCGGGATGCAGCCCCGCATCTGCCGCCTCGAGGGCCTGCGACGAAGCACTCCGCATGCTCGAAATCCCCCCAGCGATTTGGCCTCGCGTAGCATGCATCATCGTTACCTTTGCCGCCCACACCGTCGAGTTTGTCTAGTAACATCGCAGGTCATTATCCCACAATTTCTCTCATTTCATTGCCCATGTTTTTTCGACCGATGAGACCATAGCAGCAGGGGTGTCACACCTTGCCCAGGCTGGCCGTGTGGCTCGCTCATTGCTAACGCCCGACGATCATGTCGTTGATCGCGCTGCACAATGAGTCCACCAAGGTAAGCCTGGGCGTCGAGATCGAGCCCAGCATCCGCCGCCTTGAACGTCTACGACGAAGAACTCTGCATGCTCGAAATCCCCCCAGCGATTTGGCCCTTGCGTAGCATCCATCATCGTTCGCTTCGCTGCCCACACTGTCGAGTTTGAGTAGCCACATCCCCGCTCATTATCCCACAATTTCCCTCATTTCGCTGCCTACATTTTTTCCACCGATGGGGCCTTGGCAGCAGGGGTGTCACGCCTTGCCCAGGCTGACCATGTGGCTCACTCATTGCTAACGGTCGACGATCATGTCGTCGATCGCGCTACGCAACGAGTCCACCTAGGCAAGTCTGGGCATCGGGATCCAGCCCCACATCCATCGCCTCGACGGCCTGCGATGAACCACTCCACATGCTCAAAATCCCCCAAGCGATTTGGCCCTCGCGTAGCATGCATCATCATTAGCTTCGCCGCCCACATCGTCGAGCTTGTGTAGCCACATCCCAGCTCATTATCCCACGATTTCTCTCATTTCGTTGCCCACATTTTTCCCACCAATGAGGCTTTGGCAGCAGGGGTGTCATTCCTTGCCTAGGTTGGCCGTGTGGCTCGCTCATTGTTAATAGTCGACGATCGTGTCGTCAATCGCGCTGCGTAACGTGTTCGTCAAGGCAAGCCTGGGCATCGGGATGTAGCCCCGCATCTGCCACCTCGAGGGCCTGCGATAAAGCACTCCACATGCTCAAAATCCCACCAGCGATTCGGCCATCGCGTAGCATGCATCATCATTAGCTTCGTCGCCCACACCATCGAGCTTGTGTAGCCACATCCCAGCTCATTATCCCATTATTTTTCTCATTTCATTGCCCACGTTTTTTCCACCGATGAGGCCTTGACAGCAGGGGTGTCACGCCTTGCCGAGGCTGGTCATGTGGCTCATTCAATGCTACAGGCCGATGATCCTGTCATCGATCGCGCTGCGCAACGAGTCCGCCGAGGCAAGACTGGGCGTCGAAATGCAGCCCCGCATCTGCCGCCTCGAGGGCCTGCGACGAAGCACTTCGCATGCTCGAAATCCCCCCAGCGATTTGGCCCTCGCGTATCATGCATCATCATTAGCTTCGCCGCCTACACCGTCGAGTTTGTGTGGCCACATCCCAACTCATTATCCCACAATTTCTCTCATTTCATTTCCCACGTTTTTTCCACCGATGGGGCCTTGGCAGCAGGGGTGTCACACCTTGCCCAGGTTGGCCGTGTGACTCGCCCATTGTTAATAGCCGACGATCGTGTCGTTTATCGTGCTGCGCAACGAGTTCGCCAACGCAAGCCTAGGCGTCGGGATGCAGCCCCACATCAGCCACCTCGAGGGCCTGCGATGAAGCACCCTACATGCTCAAAATCCTGCCAGCGATTCGGCCATCGCGTAGCATGCATCATCAATAACTTCGTCGCCCACACCGTCAAGCTTGTGTAGCCACATCCTAGCTCATTATCCCATTATTTTTCTCATTTCATTGCCCACGTTTTTCCCACCGATGAGGCCTTGACAGCAGGGGTGTCACGCCTTGCCCAGGCTGGCCATGTGGCTCGCTCAATGCTAACGGCCGATGATCCTGTCGTCGATTGCGCTGCGCAACAAGTCCGCCTAGACAAGCCTGGGCGTCGGGATGCAGCCTCGCATCTGCCGCCTCAAGGGCCTGCGACGAAGCACTCCGCATGCTTGAAATCCCCCCAGCGATTTGGCCCTCGCGTAGCATGTATCATCGTTCGCTTCGCCGCCCATATCGTCGAGTTTGAGTAGCCACATCCCCGCTCATTATCCCACAATTTCCCTCATTTTGCTGCCCACGTTTTTTCCACCGATGGGGCCTTGGCAGCAGGGGTGTCACGCCTTGCCCAGGCTAGCCGTGTGGCTCACTCATTGCTAACGGCCGACGATCGTGTCGTCGATCGCGCTGCGCAACGAGTCCACCTAAGCAAGTTTGGGCGTCGGGATCCAGCCTCACATCCGCCGCCTCGAGGGCCTGCGACGTACCACTCCACATGCTCGAAATCCCCCCAGCGATTTGGCCCTCGCGTATCATGCATCATCATTAGCTTCGCCCCCTACACCATCGAGTTTGTGTGGCCACATCCCAACTCATTATCCCACAATTTCTCTCATTTCATTTCCCACGTTTTTTCCACCGATGGGGCCTTGGCAGCAGGGGTGTCACGCCTTGCCTAGGCTGGCCATGTGTCTCGCTCATTGCTAACGGTCGACGATCGTGTCGTCGATCATGCTGCGCAACGAGTCCGCCTAGGAAAGTCTGGGCGTCGAGATCCAGCCTCGCATCTGTCGCCTCGAAGGCCTGCGATGAACCACTCCCAATGCTCAAAATCCTCCCAGCGATTTGGCCCTCGCATACCATGCATCATTGTTAGCTTCGCCGCCCACACCGTCGAGTTTGAGTAGCCACATCCCGCTCATTATCCCACAATTTCTCTCATTTTGCTGTCCACGGTTTTTCACCGATGAGGCCTTGGCAGCAGGGGTGTCACGCCTTGCCCAGGCTGGCCGTGTGGCTCGCTCATTGCTAACGCCCAACGATCGTGTCGTTGATCGCGCTGCGCAACGAGTCCGCCAAGGCAAGCCTGGGCGTCGGGATCCAGCCCCACATCTGCCACCTCGAGGGCTTGCTACGAAGCACTCTGCTTGCTCGAAATCACCGCAGCGATTCGGCCCTTGCGTAGCATGCATCATCATTAGCTTCGCCGCCCACACTGTTGAGCTTGGGTAGCCACATCCCAGCTCATTATCCCACAATTTCTCTCATTTCGTTGCCCATGTTTTTCCCACCGATGAGGCCATGGCAGGAGGGGTGTCACGCCTTGCCCAGGCTGGCCGTGTGGCTCGCTCATTGCTAACGCCCGACGATCGTGTCGTCGATCGCGCTGCACAATGAGTCCGCCTAGGTAAGCCTGGGCGTCGAGATCGAGCCCAGCATCCGCCGCCTTGAGCGCCTACGACGAAGCACTCTGCATGCTCGAAATCCCCCCAGCGATTTGGCCCTTGCGTAGCATCCATCATCGTTAGCTTCGCCGCCCACACCGTAGAGTTTGAGTAGCCACATCCCCGCTTATTATCCCTCAATTTCTCTCATTTCGCTGCCCACGTTTTTTCCACTGATGGGGCCTTGGCAGCAGGGGTGTCACGCCTTGCCCAAGTTGGCCGTGTGGCTCACTCATTGCTAACGCCCGACAATCGTGTCGTCGATCGCGCTGCACAATGAGTCCGCCTAGGCAAGTCTGAGCATCGAGATCTAGCCCCGCATCCGCCGCCTCGACGGCCTGCGACGAACCTCTCCACATGCTCAAAATCCCCTAAGCGATTTGGCCCTCGCGTAACATGCATCGTCATTAGCTTCGCCGCCCACACCGTCGAGCTTGTGTAGCCACATCCCAGCTCATTATCCCACTATTTTTCCCATTTCGTTGCCCACGTTTTTCTCACCGATAAGGCCTTGGCAGCAGGGGTGTCACATCTTGGCCAGGTTGGCCCTCTGGCTCGCTCAATGCTAACAGTTGACTATCGTGTCGTCGATCGCGCTGCGCAATGAGTCCGTCGAGGCAAGCCTGGGCGTCGGGATCCAGCCCCGCATTCGCCACCTCGAGAGCCTCCGATGAAGCCCTCTGCATACTGAAAATCCCCCCAACGATTTAGCCCTCGCCTCGCATGCATCATCATTAGCTTCGCCCACACTGTCGAGCTTGTGTAGCCACATCCTAGCTCATTATCCCACTACTTCTCTCGTTTCATTGCCCACGTTTTTCCCACCGATGAGGCCTTGGCAGCAGGGGTGTCACACCTTGCCTAGGTTGGCCGTGTGACTCGCTCACTGTTAACAGCCGACGATCATGTTGTCAATCGCGCTGCGCAACGAGTTCGCCAAGGCAAGCCTGGGCGACGGGATGTAGCCCCGAATCTGCCACCTCGAGGGCTTGCGATGAAGCACTCCGCATTCTCAAAATCCCACCAGCGATTCAGCCCTCGCGTAGCATGCATCATCGTTACCTTTGTCGCCCACACCGTCGAGTTTGTCTAGTAACATCGCAGGTCATTATCCCACAATTTCTCTCATTTCATTGCCCATGTTTTTTCGACCGATGAGACCATGGCAGCAAGGGTGTCACACCTTGCCTAGGCTGGCCGTGTGGCTCGCTCATTGCTAACGCCCGACGATCGTGTCGTCGATCGCCCTGCACAATGAGTCCGCCTAGGTAAGCCTGGGCGTCGAGATCGAGCCCAGCATCCGCCGCCTTGAGCGCCTACGACGAAGCACTCTGCATGCTCGAAATCCCCCAGCGATTTGGCCCTTGCGTAGCATCCATCATCGTTCGCTTCACTGCCAACACTGTCGAGTTTGAGTAGCCACATCCCCGCTCATTATCCCACAATTTCCCTCATTTCGCTACCTATATTTTTTCCACCGATTGGGCCTTGGCAGCAGGGGTGTCACGCCTTGCCCAGGCTGACCGTGTGGCTCACTCATTGCTAACGGTCGATGATCATGTCGTCGATCGCGCTGCGCAACGAGTCCACCTAGGCAAGTCTGGGCGTCGGGATCCAGCCACACATCCATCGCCTCGACGGCCTGCGATGAACCACTCCACATGCTCAAAATCCCCCAAGCGATTTGGCCCTCGCGTAACATGCATCGTCATTAGCTTCGCCGCCCACACCATCGAGCTTGTGTAGCCACATCCCAGCTCATTATCCCACTATTTTTCCCATTTCGTTGCCCACGTTTTTCTCACCGATAAGGCCTTGGCAGCAGGGGTGTCACATCTTGGCCAGGTTGGCCCTCTGGCTCGCTCAATGCTAACAGTTGACGATCGTGTCGTCGATCGCGCTGCGCAACGAGTCCGCCGAGGCAAGCCTGGACGTCGGGATCCAGCCCCGCATTCGCCACCTCAAGGGCCTGCGATGAAGCCCTCTGCATACTCAAAATCCCCCCAGCAATTTAGCCCTCGCGTCGCATGCATCATCATTAGCTTCGCCGCCCACACTGTCGAGCTTGTGTAGCCACATCCTAGCTCATTATCCCACTACTTCTCTCGTTTCATTGCCCACGTTTTTCCCACCGATGAGGCCTTGGCAGCAGGGGTGTCACGCCTTGCCTAGGTTGGCCGTGTGACTCGCTCACTGTTAACAGCCGACGATCATGTCGTCAATCGCGCTGCGCAACGAGTTCGCCAAGGCAAGCCTGGGCGTCGGGATGTAGCCCCGCATCTGCCACCTCGAGGGCCTGCGATGAAGCACTCCGCATTCTCAAAATCCCACCAGCGATTCAACCCTCGCGTAGCATGCATCATCATTAGCTTCGTCGCCCACATCGTCGAGCTTGTGTAGCCACATCCCAGCTCATTATCCCATTATTTTTCTCATTTCATTGCCCACGTTTTTCCCACCGATGAGGCCTTGACAGCAGCGGTGTCACGCATTGCCCAGCCTGGCCATGTGGCTCGCTCAATGCTAACGGCCGATGATCCTGTCGTCGATCGCGCTGCGCAACGAGTCTACCTAGGCAAGCCTGGGCGTCGGAATGCAGCCCTGCATCTGTCGCCTCGAGGTCCTGCGACAGAGCACTACGCATGCTCAAAATCCCGCCAGCAATTTGGCCCTCGCGTAGCATGCATCATCATTAGCTTCGTCGCCCATACCGTCGAGTTTGTCTAGCCACATCCCAGCTCATTATCCCACAATTTTTCTCATTTCGTTGCCCACGTTTTTCCCACCGATGAGGCCTTGGCAGCAGGGGTGTCACGCCTTGCCCAGGCTTGCTGTGTGGCTCTCTCATTGCTAACGATCGACAATCGTGTCGTCGATCGCGCTGCGCAATGAGTCCGCCTAGGCAAGCCTTGGCGTCGGGATCCAGCCCCGCATCCGCCACCTCGAGGGCCTGCGACGAAGCACTCCGCATGCTCAAAATCCCCCCAGCGATTTGGCCCTCACGTAGCATGCATCATCATTAGCTTCGTCGCCTATACCGTCGAGCTTGTGTAGCCACATCCCAGCTCATTATCCCAAGATTTTTCTCATTTCATTACCCACGTTTTTCCCACCGATGGGGCCTTGGTAGCAAGGGTGTCACGCCTTCCCCAGGCTGGCCATGTGGCTCGCTCAATGCAAACGGTCGATGATCGTGTCGTCGATCGCGTTGCGCAACAAGTCCGGCTATGCAAGCTTGGGCGTCAGGATGCAGCCCCGCATCTGCCGCCTTGAGGGCCTGCAACGAAGCACTCTGCATGCTCAAAATCCCCCCAGTAATTTGGCCCTCGCGTAGCATGCATCATATTTTGCTTCGCTGCCTACACCGTCGAGTCTGTGTAGCCACGTCCCAGCTCATTATCCCACAATTTCTCTCATTTCGTTGCCCACGTTTTTTCCACCGATGGGGCCTTGGCAGCAGGGGTGTCACGCCTTGCCTAGGCTGGCCATATGGCACGCTCTTTGCTAACGGCCGACGATCGTGTTGTCGATCGCGTTGCGCAACGAGTCCGCCAAGGCGAGCCTGGGCGTCGGGATCCAGCCCCGCATCCGTCGCCTCGAAGGCCTACGATGAAGAACTCCGCATGCTCGAAATCCCCCCAGCGATTTGGCCCTCGCGTAGCATGCATCATCGTTAGCTTTGCCGCCCACACAGTCGAGTTTGTCTAGCCACATCTCACCTCATTATCCCACAATTTTTCTCATTTCGTTGCCCATGTTTTTCCCACCGATGAGGCAATGGAAGCAGGGTTGCCACACCTTGCTCAGGCTGGCCGTGTGGCTCGCTCATTGCTAACGACCGACAATCGTGTTATCGATCACGCTGTGCAACAAGTCCGCCTAGGCAAGCCTGGGCGTCGGGATCCAGCCCCGCATCTGCCACCTGGAAGGCCTGCGACGAAGCACTCTGCATGCTCAAAATCCCCCCAGCGATTTGGCCCTCACGTAGCATGCATCATCATTAGCTTCGTCGCCCATACCGTCGAGCTTGTGTAGCCACATCCCAGCTCATTATCCCATGATTTTTCTCATTTCATTACCCACGTTTTTCCCAACAATAAGGCCTTGGTAGCAGGGGTGTCACGCCTTGCCCAGGCTGGCCATGTCGCTCGCTCAATGTAAATGGTTGATGATCATGTCGTCAATCGCGCTGCGCAATGAGTCTGCCTAGGCAAGCGTGGGTGTCATGATGCAACCCCGCATCTGCCGCCTCGAGGGCCTACGACGAAGCACTCCGCATGCTCAAAATTTCCCTAGTAATTTGGCCCTCGCGTAGCATGCATCATCGTTAGCTTCGCCGCCCACACCGTCTAGTTTGTGTAGCCACATCCCAGCTCATTATCCCACAATTTCTCTCATTTTGTTGCCCAGTTTTTTCCACCGATGGGGCCTTGGCAGCTGGGGTGTCACGCCTTGGCCAGGCTAGCCGTGTGGCTCACTCTTTGCTAACGGCCGATGATCGTGTCGTCGATCGTGCTACGTAACGAGTCCGCCTAGGCAAGTCTGGGCGTTAGGATC
>JAJFZO010000655.1:380000-387522 GCA_021397835.1 Moringa oleifera
GGGTCGGGGGTGACGGTGCTTGACACCCAGGCAAACGTGCCCTTGGCCTGATGGCTTCAGGCGCAACTTGCGTTCAAAGACTCGATGGTTCATGAGATTCTGCAATTCACACCAAGTATCGCATTTCGCTACGTTCTTCATCGATGCAAGAGCCGAGATATCCATTGCCGAGAGTCATTTTACACATCGTTTAGGGACGACACGACTGCCAGCCACGCACCGAGATCGGGGCGACTAGGGCATGCTTTTTCATTCGAGTTCCTTGGCGCATCCCGCGCTATGGGTTTTGTTGTTGTGCGCGACAAGGGGCTTGGGCGCGAGCTCGTGCATCCTTCCCGCGCGAGGCGGGACGAGGGGCTCGAGAGCCCTCCACCCCACCAGTGTGTTTACAATGTGTTTGCGGGTCGTTTCGCTGAGCGAGTTTTTGACAGTGATCCTTCCGTAGGTTCACCTACGAAAACCTTGTTACGACTTCTCCTTCCTCTAAATGATAAGGTTCAGTGGACTTCTCGCGATGTCGCGAGTGGCAAACCGCCCACGTCGCCGCGATTCGAACACTTCACCGGACCATTCAATCAGTAGGAGCAATGGGCGGTGTGTACAAAGGGCAGGGATATAGTCAACGCGAGCTGATGACTCGCGCTTACTAGGAATTCCTCATTGAAGACCAACAATTGCAACGATCTATCCCCATCACGATGAAATTTCAAAGATTACCCGAGCCTATTGGCCAAGGCTATAAACTCGTTGAATACATTAGTGTAGCGCGCGTGCGGCCCAGAACATCTAAGGGCATCACAGACCTGTTATTGCCTCAAACTTCCTTGGCCTAAGCGGCCATAGTCCCTCTAAGAAGCCGACCGTGGAGGGTCACCTCCACATAGCTAGTTAGGAGGCTGAGGTCTCATTCATTAACGGAATTAACCAGACAAATCGCTCCACCAACTAAGAACAACCATGCACCACCACCCATAGAATCAAGAGGGAGCTCTCAGTTTGTCAATCCTTACTATGTCTAGACCTGGTAAGTTTCCCCGTGTTGAGTCAAATTAAGCCGCAGGCTCCACTCCTGGTGGTGCCCTTCCGTCAATTCCTTTAAGTTTCAGCCTTGCGACCATACTGCCCCTGGAACCCAAAGACTTTAATTTCTCATAAGGTGCCAGCGGAGTCCTAAAAGCAACATCCACTGATCCCTGGTCGGCATTGTTTATGGTTGAGACTAGGACGATATCTGATCGTCTTCGAGCCCCCAACTTTCATTCTTGATTAATGAAAACATCCTTGGCAAATGCTTTCGCAGTTGTTCATCTTTCATAAATCCAAGAATTTCACCTCTGACTATGAAATACGAATGCCCCCGATTGTCCTTGTTAATCATTACTCTGATCCTGAAGGCCAACAGAATAGGATCGAAATCCTATGATGTTATTCCTATGCTAATGTATTTAAAAGTAATAGCGCTGGAGGCACGACCCGGCCAATTAAGGCCAGGAGCGCATCGTCGATAATAGGGACGAGCCAATCGGTGCACACCGTAAGCGGACCGGACTACGAGCTTTTTAACTGCAATAACTTAAATATACGCTATTGGAGCTGGAATTACCGCGGCTGCTGGCACCAGACTTGCCCTCCAATAGATCCTTGTTAAGGGATTTAGATTGTACTCATTCCAATTATCAGACTCGAAAAGCCCGGTATTGTTATTTATTGTCACTACCTCCCCGTGTCAGGATTGGGTAATTTGCGCGCCTGCTGCCTTCCTTGGATGTGGTAGCCGTTTCTCAGGCTCCCTCTCTAGAATCAAACCCTAATTCTCCGTCACCTGTCACCACCATAGTAGGCAACTATCCTACCATCGAAAGTTGATAGGGCAGAAGTTTGAATGATGCGTCGCCGGTACGATGGCCTTGCGATCCGTCAAGTTATCATGAATCATCAGAGCAATGGGCGTAGCCCGCATTGACCTTTTATCTAATAAATGCGCCCCTTCCAGAAGTTGGGGTTTGTTGCACGTATTAGCTCTAGAATTACACCGTAGCCAGGCTGCCGCCCACACCATCGAGCTTGTCTAGCCACATCCCAGCTCATTATCCCATGATTATTCTCGCTTCGTTGCCCATGTTTTTCCCACCGATGAGGCCTTGGAAGCAGGGGTGCCCAAGCTAGCCGTGTGGCTCGCTCATTGCTAACGGCCGACGATCGTATCGTCGATCGCACTGCACAACGAGTCCGCCTAGGCAAGCCTGAGCATAAAGATCCAACCTCACGTCTGTCACCTCGAGGGCCTACGATGAAGCACTCCGCATGCTTAAAATCCCCCCAATAATTTGGCCCTCACGTAGCATGCATCATCATTAGCTTCGCTGCCCACACCATCGAGCTTGTCTAGCCACATCCCAGCTCATTATCCCATGATTATTCTCGCTTCATCGCCCATGTTTTTCCCACCGATGAGGCCTTGGCAGGAGGGGTGCCCAGGCTGGCCGTGTGGCTCACTCATTGCTAACGGCCAACGTTCGTGTCGTCGATCGCGCTACGCAACAAGTCTGCCTAAGCAAGCCTGAGCGTTGGGATCCAACGCCACCTCCGCCACCTCGAAGGCCTGCGATGAAGCACTCTTCATGCTCCAAATTCGCCCGTCCTCGCGTAGCATGCATCATCGTTAGCTTCGCCGCGCAAACCGTCGAGCTTGTGTAGCCACATCCCAGCTCATTATCCCACGATTTTTCTCATTTCGTTGCCCACATTTTTCCCATCGATGAGGCCTTGGCAGCATGGGTGTCACGCCTTGCCCAGGTTGGCCGTGTGGCTCGCTCATTGCTAACGGCAGACGATCGTGTCATCGATTGCGCTGCGCAACGAGTCTGCCTAGGCAAGCCTGGGTGTCGGGATCCAGCCCTGCATCCGCCGCCTCGAGGTCCTGCGATGAAGCACTCCGCATGCTCAAAATCCCCCCAGTGATTTGGCCCTCACGTAGCATGCATCATCGTTAGCTTTGCCGCCCACACCGTCGAGCTTGTGTAGCCACATCCCAGCTCATTATCCCACGATTTTTCTCATTTTGTTGCCCACATTGTTCCCACCGATGATCCTTGGCAGCAAGGGTGTCATGCCTTGACCAGGCTGGCCATGTGGCTCGCTCATTGCTAACGGCCGACGATCGTGTCGTCGATCGCGCTTTGCAACGAGTCCGCCTAGGCAAGCCTGGGTGTCGGGATCCAGCCCCGCATCCGTCATCTCGAGGGCCGGCTACGAAGCACTCCGTATGCTCGAAATCCCCCCAGCGATTTGGCCCTCGCGTAGTATGCATCATCGTTAGCTTTGCCACCCACACCGTCGAGTTTTGTAGCCACATCCCAGCTCATTATCCCACAATTTCTCTCGTTTCGTTGACCACGTTTTTCCCACCGATGAGGCCTTGGCAGCAGGGGTGTCATGCCTTGCCCAAGCTGGCCGTGTGGCTCGCTCATTGCTAACGGTTGACGATCATGTCGCCGATTGCGCTGCGCAACGAGTCTCCCAAGGCGAGCCTGTGCATCGGGATCAAACCCAACTTCCACTACCTCGAGGGCCTGCGACGAAGCACTCCGCATGCTCGAAATCCCCCCAGCGATTTGGCCCACGCGTAGCATGCATCATCATTAGCTTCGCTGCCCACACCGTCGAGCTTGTGTAGCCACATCCCAGCTCGTCATCCCGTGCCTGCTGGGGGCTGCCTGGGCGTGCCACCCGTGCCCAGGGTCAGTGCAACGCGGACCCCCTGGCTCGCTCACTGGGCACTTAGTCGAGGGACAGGGACGTGGAATCTGGCTCGCGATGGGCGCCCACGGCCTGGCTGGCGCACCCAGCGCTGCCGCACGCTGCGCGAGGAGCCCATGCCGTACCTGCTGGGGCCTGCCTGGGCATGCCACCTGTGCCCAGGGTCCGTGCGATGCGGCCCCCCTGGCTTGCTCGCTGGGCACTTCGTCGAGGGACAGGGACGTGGGGGCTGGCTCGCGATGGGCGCCCGCAGCCTGGCTGGCGAGCCCACCGCTGCCGCCCGCTGGGCTAGCAGCCCATGCCGTGCCTGCTGGGGGCTGCCTGGGCGTGCCAACTGTGCCCAGGCTCCATGCGACGTGGCCCCCCTGGCTCGCTCGCTGGGTACTTAGTTGAGGGACAAGGACGAGGGGGCTGGCTTGCGATGGGCGCCTGTGGCCTGGCTGGCGTGCCCTCTTCTGCCACATGCTGGGCACTTCACCCATGCCGTGTCTGCTGGGGGCTGCCTGGGCATGCCTCTTGTGACCAGATTCCGTGCGACGCAGCTCCCCTGGCTCGCTCGCTGGGCAGTAAGTCGAGGCACAGGGATGACGGGGCTGGCTCGCGATGGGTGCCCATGGCCTTGCTGGCACGCCCACCTCTACCGCACACTGGGCACTTGGCCCATGCCGTGCCTTTTGGGGGCTGCCTGCGCATGCCTCTCGTGCCCAGGGTCCGTGCGACGTAGCTCCCCTGGCTCACTCGCTGTGCACTTAGTCGAGGGACAGGGACGAGGGGGCTGGCTCGCGATGGGAGCCTGTGGCCTGGCTGGCGCACCTACCGCTGCCGCACGCTGGGCACTTGGCCCATGCCATGCCTGCTGGGGGCTGCCTGGGTGTGCCACCAGTGCCCAGGGTCCGTGCGACACGGCACCCCTGGCTTGCAGGCTGGGCAGTCAGTCGAGGGGGCTGGCTCGTGATGGATGCCCGCGGCCTGGCTGGTGCTCCCATCGTTGCCGCACGCTGGGCGAGCAGCCCATGCCATGCCTGCTGGGGGCTGCCTGGGCGTGCCACCAGTGGCCAGGGTCCGTGCAGCGCGGCACCCCTGGCTCGCACGCTGGGCAATCAGTTGAGGGACAGGGAAGAGGGGGCTGGTTCGCGATGGGGGCCTGCAGCCTGGCTGGTGCGCCCACCGCTGCCGCTCGCTGGGCAAGCAGCCCATGCTGTGGCTGCTTGGGGCTGCCTGGGCGTGCCACCCGTGCCCAGGGTCTGTGCGACGCAGCACCCCTGGCTCGCGCGCTGGGCAGTCAGTCGAGGGGCAGGGACGAGGGGCCTGGCTGGCGATGGGCGCCCGCGGCCTGGCTAGCGCGCCCACCGCTGCTGCACGCTGGGTGAGCAGCCCATGCCGTGCCTGCTTGGGGCTGCCTGGGCGTGCCACCCATGCCCAGGGTCCATGCGACGCGGCACCCCTGGCTTGCACGCTGGGCAGTCAGTCGAGGGGGCTGGCTCGCGATGGACGCCCGCAGCCTGGCTGGCGCGCCCACCGCTGCCGCACGCTGGGCGAGCACCCCATGCCATGCCTGCTGGGGGCTGCCTAGGCGTGCAACCCGTGGCCAGGGTCCGTGCAACGTGGCACCCCTGGCTCGCACGCTGGGCAGTCAGTTGAGGGGCAGGGAGGTGGGGGCTGGTTCGCGATGGGGGCCTGCGGCCTGGCTGGCGCGCCCACCGCTGCCGCACGCTGGGCGAGCAGCCCATGCCGTGCCTGCTGGGGGCTGCCTGGGCGTGCACCCGCGCCAAGTGTCCGTGCGACGCGGCCCCCTGGCTCGCACGCTGGCACTTAGTCATGGACAGGGACAAGGGGCTGGCTCGCGATGGGCGCCTGTGTCCTGGCTGGAGCACCCACCGCTGCCGCACGCTGGGCACTTGGCCCATGCCGTGCCTGCTGGGGGCTGCCTGGGCATGCCACCCGTGCCCAGGGTCTGTGCGACACGGCACCCCTGGCTTGCACGCTGGTCAGTCAGTCGTGGGGGCTGGCTCGCGATGGACGCCCGCTGCCTGGATGGCGCGCCCACCGCTGCCCCACGCTGGGCGAGCAGCCCATGCCGTGCCTGCTGGGGGCTGCCTGGGTGTGCCAACCGTGCCCAGGGTCCATGCGACGCAGCCCCCCTGGCTCGCTCGCCGGGCACTTAGTCGAGGGACAGGTACGAGGGGGCTGGCTCGCCATGAGCGCCTGTGGCCTGACTGGCGCGCCCTCCTCTGCCGCATGCTGGGCACTTTGCCCATGCCGTGCCTTTTGGGGGCTGCCTGGGCATGCCTCCCATGCCCAGAGTCTGTGCAACGCAGCTCCCCTGGCTCGCTCGCTGGGAAGTAAGTCGAGGCACAGGGACGACGGGGCTGGATCGCGATGGGCGCCAGTGGCCTTGCTGGCATGCCCACCTCTACCGCACGCTGGGCACTTGGCCCATGCCGTGCCTGCTGGGGGATGCCGGGGCATGCCTCTTGTGCCCAGGGTCCATGTGACACAGCTCCCCTGGCTCGCTCACTGGGCACTTAGTCGAGGGACAGGGACGAGGGGATTGGCTCGCAATGGGCGCCTGTGGCCTGGCTGGCGCACCCACCGCTGCCACACTCTGGGCACTTGGCCCATGCAATGCCTGCTGGGGGCTGCCTGGGCATGCCACCCGTGCCCAGGGTCCATGCGACACAGCACCCCTGGCTTGCACGCTGGGCAGTCAGTCGAGGGGCAGGGAAGAGGGGGCTGGCTTGCGATGGGCGCCGCGGCCTGGCTGGCGCGCCCACCGCTGCCTTACGCTGGGCGAGCTGCCCATGCCGTGCCTGCTGGGGGCTGCCTGGGCGTGCCACCCGTGCTCAGGGTCCGTGTGACGCGGCACCCCTGGCTCGCACGCTGGGCAGTCAGTCGAGGGGCAGGGAGGAGGGGGCCGATTCACGAAGGGCGGCAGCGGCCTGGCTGGTGCGCCCCCCGCTGCAGCACGCTGGGCTAGCAGCTGATGCCGTGCCTGCTTGGGGCAGCATGGGTGTACCACCCGTGCCCAGGGTCCGTGCGACGCGGTACCCCTGGCTCGCGCGCTGGGCAGTCAGTCGAGGGGCAGTGACGAGGGGGCTGGCTCGCGATGGGCGCCCGTGGCATGGCTGGCACGCCCACCGCTGCAGCACGCCGGGCGGGCAGCCCATTGCGTGCCTACTGGGGTCTGCCTGGGTGTGCCATCCATGCCCAGGGTCCATGCGACGTGGCACCCATGGCTCGCATGCTGGGCAGTCAGTCGAGGGGCAGGGACGAGGGGGCTGGCTCGCGATGGGCGCCCTTGGCCTGGCTGGCGCGCCCACCTCTAACACACGCCGGGCACTTGACCCATGCCGTGCCTGCTGGGGACTGCTGGGGCATGCCTTCCGTGCCCAGGGTCCATGCAACGTGGCTACCCTGGCTCACTCGCTGGGCACTTAGTCGAGGGACAGGGACCAGAGGGCTGGCTCACGATGGGACCCCGTGGCCTGGCTGGTGCACCCACCGCTGCCACATGCTGGGCACTTGGCCCATGCCGTGCTTGCTGGGGGCTTCCTGGGCATGCCTCCCGTGCCCAGGGTCCATGCAATGCGACTCCGCTGGCCCGCTCGCTGGGCACTTAGTCGAGGGAAAGGGATGTGGGCGCTGGCTCGCGATGGGCGCCCGCGGCCTTTTTGGTGCGCCCATCGCTGCCGCACACTGGGTGAGCAACCCATGCCTTGGCTGCTGGGGGCTGCCTGGGCATGCCACCAGTGCCCAGGGTCTG